>CM040245.1:151648584-152096400 GCA_022545495.1 Chrysanthemum lavandulifolium | reverse complement strand
ATATTAGAAAAGTAATTTTAGAGAAGTATTGAAACAAGAATTAAATTCCTTGCAAGAAAACTTTCTAAAACAATTATGCAAAACAAGAACTTCAAGAAAATGTGAAATGCTTAAGCAAGAATTTAATGCAAAGGAATCAAAACTCTCGAGAGACTTTTCTAATCTAAAACTTTGAAAAACAAACTTGAAAACAAGTTGTACATACAAGGAAACACCATTCTTGACCGCTCACATGGTCACTAAACATAGAGTTCTAAGCGATAAGCATAGTGTTCCCATTATAGATAAACCCAACCTCGAGTACGGAAGATAGCAAAAGCAAATTTCTCAGTGTGATCTATGATGGCAATGAGATTCTTAAACCTAGACAAAACCTAGTCACATGAGTGCACTGAGGATGATAAGAAACTAGATGAAATCACTAGGAAAAGATGAATAAGAAACTAAATGATCCTAAATGCAAAGAAAAAAAGTAATTATCACTCCTCATGACTACAAGAAGGAAAACCGATTTTTGAACAAGTTTAAGCCCCTGGACATTGTCGACTCCTCAACAAGTCTTCGGAAAATGGATTTAGATAAGCGAAGTCGAAAATATTGTTGAAACAAACCTCCCCTTTGAAAATGCCTAGAGCGATCAGTGTATCCTCCTAATACACCAATGCATCTTGTTCCTAGAACAATTGCCACTAAAAGCAAGACCTTAATTAGCCAATACGTTATTTTTCAACTATTTGTTGATTTTGAGAAAACTTGCAAGAAAAGGATCACACCATCGGTATAATCAAGGAGAAAGGGTTTTGAACAAATGAAAGAATGTTATTTAACCGAGGTCATGCCTTTCTTTAAACTTCTAAAGATCACTTTGAGAGTCTTAAAAGGGATAGAACCGATATCAAGGGAATGGAAAAGGAATTTGATGCAATGATAGTTCAAGTTAGCAGACTATGAGCGCAGTACTAAAATATAATGAGATTGAGAGGAAGAACTTGCACACATTAAATGAGACTTTATTACCGAATGTGTTGCTCAAGATATTTTTTCATCGCTTCAAATTGCTCTATTAATGCTTCCAAATTTCATGAACTATCTCAAGTTCTCGAAGTCTCCCATGATCGTGTCATTGAGCTTGACAAAACTAATTCTAAACTAAACGAGAAAATTGAACGGATGATCACGACAATTTGGTTAAACATTTTCTAAACTAGAAGTTGAGCATTTTAATTTACAACTAAAATATCAACATCTTAAAGAAAATGTCAAAACTTCAAATATCAAGACATCCTCGATGCTCCAGAGTTTGATGCGCTTTTCAAATTAACAAACGCGATGAACAAATTCAAGCTCAAGGCAACACGATCGAAAAGTTGAAAGCCCAAATCTCTCAATTAAAGGGTCAAACGAATACGACAGCTCCCAAATGCCTCCTCCTTTAGATTCTCGAATTCTCAAACGTTTCATCTTCAAAACCTAGTAAATGCATTACAAAAGGAAAACGAAAGTTTTCTGAGAAAATGAAAAGGTTAAACGTCATTTCAATGAGTTATTTGAATCAATAAAGGTCACTCACCATCAAAAATAACGAACAAATAGCTTCATTGCAAAAGGAAATCGAGAAATCAAGAGTCGTAAAAGGGAAAATGCCAATGACCAATGGGGAGAATGGTGTATCAAAGGTTCACTCTTGTAATAAATATGCTTTGTCTGTGAAATATGTCCTCCTCATCTCGTGAACAACAAACTTGTTTGTTCAAACATACTTCTCATCCCTTAAGGATTGCCTAGAATGTCTGCGTGAGATTGTTGAAGAGGATAAGTTAGAGAAACCTCATGATAATGCAATTGGACATGCATGCTTATATGCCAAACGATCTCAAGAAATCTTAGAATGCTTGATCACAATATGCCCAAAGTCATTAGGTGAGAGAGTTAATCCTTTGATTCCATGTTCGATGCCTATTGCCAAGTCTGATATTCATTCGATGCCCAATGTCTTGAATATGAACCCCTAGTGCACCTGTAAGTAGTCTTGATTTCGGATCCGTCAATGCTATGAAAGAGAACTCAAGTGTGCCTCTAGAGTACAAATCCAGACTTCTAGTTTTAAGAAAGTGAACCTTAGTGTGCGCGCATGTGAGTTCGATCCCAAAGACATCTAAACAGTGATGCAAAGAGTTGTAAACCCTGCATGTAGTTCGAGATCCCAAAGACATCTAAACAGTGATGCAAAGAGTTGTAAACCCACTAATGTTCCCATTCCTCTACAGAGTAATCGGTGACATTAAAGGGAGCAGTCAAAGTCTCAAGACAATACAAGGAATGATAGACCTCGCAAGCTAAGAATGCACCGGAAAAGAGTAGAAGAACAATCTAGGAACTTTAAGCTTGAATCGAATAAAACGAATCGTGTTGATTCTAGTATTAGCCATAGGCGCATCGAATTAATTCGAATTCGATACTATTTGCAAACCTTGTAACGATGTCTCGCTTGAATTCGCTTCTAATCATGAATGTGGTGTTAATGGTTTGCTTAATGATGATAATGGTCCGCTTTACGTTGCGATGTTCATGCTAAAAAGGCAAAAGGCAAAACGAAAGAGAGTTAGAAAATGGTGGAAACCCACAGAAGAAGAACATTTAGTAAGATAGGCTATTATTGGATACCGCTGGTCATAAGAATAATTAGACAATGCCCACTAGAAATGGATGCCTCATGGGTAGAACTATTCCCATAAGAAGCGAGCACATTGTGAACAGGGCTAATTCTGACACTAGTAATCGCATCTATTCACAATGAATCCAAAGGCCTTAATTTCGATATGAATGCTCCTTTCTCCGATGCGGGTGTTCCAACCATTGTTACTAACCAAATGGAACCCATTCTTGCAATCGGGATCCCAATTATCCGCTATCCATTCTTGTCTATGTTCAACCGCAGATCGCTCAAATCGCTCGTGGTACCGGACTCAGTCCGCTCCAAGCATATGACCGAGACCCATCAGCGCTCATGAACTCGTGAGCAAATTCATGGGGACCGTTAGATTCGGTAATGATCATTTCGGTGCAATCCCGGGTTATGGAGATTACGTTGTCGGTGATAGTGTCATCTCAGAGTATAACGCGTGGAAGGTCCGGGTCATAACTGCTCTCTATTGGTCAATTTCGTGATTCTCGATCTAAGTAGCCTTCGAGAAACATACCGCTTGTTAGAGATCTTAATGGTGAGGAAGCTTAAAGGGAACTCGTGGCTCAAATCTCTACACCATCTCTATCGATGACATGATGAGGTCATCTCCAATCTCGCTTGTTATCAAAGGCTTCTAAAACAAAGTCATGGTTATGGCATCGCTGCCTCAATCACCGAACTTCGGCACCATCAATGATCTCACCAGAAAGGACTTAGTTGTAGGTTTACCTAGACTCAAGTACTAAAAGGATCATCTTTGTTCAAGATGTCAATTGGGAAAAGCAAGAAGTATGCCCATAAACCCAAACCTACTAACTCGGTCACGTAAGTTCTTCATATGATTCATATGGATTTATGGACCAATGAGGTGCATAATATCTTGGGAAGAAATATGTGTTAGTTGTGGTTGATGATTACCTAGATTCACCGGTCAAGTTCTTAAGAACAAAGGATGAAACTCGATATCATCATCAAACTCATCAAACACCGCAGTTCGACTTAACAAAACCGCCGAATTATCGTAATGCATAATGGAACCGAGTTTGTCAACAAACAACTTAGTGAATTCTATGAAAGCGCTGAATCAGCCATCAAAGAAGTGTTCCACTTAACCCTCAATGTAACGGTGTAGTTGAAAGACGTAAATCGAACTCTTGTTGAAGCCGCTAGAACTATGCCGATTTACTCAAAGGTTCCAATGTTTCTCTGGTCAAGCAATTGCCCTCGCATGCTACACACAAAATCGCTCCCGATTCACCTTGCTCATGGAAAAACTCGATATGAACTTGTCCACAACAGAAAACCTAATCTCTTTCCTTCGCTGTTTGGTGCATTGTGTTATCCAACTAATGAGGGTCAAGACTTAGGCAAACTTAGGCTAAAGTCGACATTGGAGTATTTGTAGGATATGCACCAAACAAAAAGGATACCTAATCTACAACAAAAGAACCCGAAATATCATGGAAACAATTCACGCTACGTTTGATGAGTCGACCGGTCAAATGGCTCCCGGACATTCCACCAGACCCGTGACTTCAAAAAAAATCCCATTGGTTCATCCTTGTTCCAAACTCCTCTCAAGAAACCCCATATGTACCTCCGTCTCAAGATGATTTAAAGAAATTGTTTGATCCTATGTTTGATTAACTTTATGATCCAAGTACTAATGAGGTGTCGATCCCTACAACAGATCGCTCATATTCCAATGAATGAAGTCAATCCTCGCCTTAATATCTTTAAGCCAAGCAGTCATCACCGATCCTTGACCTCATCAACACATCATCATTCTTCAAATGTACATCATGGAACTGCTTTCGCATCAATGATGAAGTTAATCCTTTGCTACTCCCTCAAGATGCTCCATTTGAAAACATATTTGCTCTCGAATCATCATCGTAACCATCTTCTTGTGAAACATCGACTCGCTACCTCCCCTCAACAATCGCCACATGAACACCTTAGAAAATGGACTCACGATCATCCACTAGATAACATAATTGAAATCCTCTCGTCCCAGATCAACACGGAAACAACTTGCAACCGATGCCTTATGGTGCTTCTTCAACTCCGTACTATCTAAGATCGAACCAAAAGATGTTAAACCGCCATGAATGAAGATAGCCGGTTCAATGCCATGCAAGATGAAATTCATGAGTTTGATCGACTTGATGTACGGGAATTAGTACCCGCCCGTGAGATCGTGCTATGATTATTGCTCTTAAATGGATCTTCAAAGTAAAACTTGATGAGCATGGTAATGTGTCAAGAACAAGGCTCGATTAGTTGCTAAAGGATACCGCCAAGAGGAGGGTATTGACTTTGAAGAATCTTTTGCTCCAGCTTGTTCGAATCAAGGCAATCGTAATCTTCTCCGCTAATGCGCTAGTAAGAACATGGTAGTCTATCGATGGATGCGAAGACGGCATTTTCGAATCGGAGATCTTAAAGAAGTCCCCGACCCCACAAGGGTAAAGGAATCACAAGTAATGGTGTCATATCAAAGCAAACATATAAACCAAAAGAAATCTTCAACATAAATATGGAAATAATCCAAGTCAAAAGACTTCAATACATAGGTCCCATGGAAAATAAACTCCAAATGAAATGTCTAAAACATAAAGTCTAAATGGCATCATAAGATCAAAGCTAAATCTCTAAGGTAAGTCCACTCAAGACTCATCCCAAAGCAATACCCGGCTCGAATGCTTAGATACCGCCGCGAAGAAAAGAAAAGTCGGTGAGCTTCAAAAGCCAGGTGAGCAGATATACAAGCAAAGCGAATACGAAACGAGAACGAATACAAAATAAAGTGAAAGAAAAGCAGGTGAAGTCATATTCATTTCAAAAGATAATTCGAAATATACGAATAAGTTTTATAGCTAACTACCTCGAGCCCGACACATATGCCATATCGAAACATATCATAATCACATAAGGCAACATTTTGTAGGGAGACCTACGAGTTATGAAGGGCGTGCATGCGCGCGACATCAATCATCGAGATAACATATAACGCATATAACGATAATATATGGCATATAACGGATCTAGGATGCATCCATCGCCCCGAGACAGATATTAATAATATAATTCAAATTGAGCTCATACGAGATAACGAGATAAGGGGCGTGGCGAACATCACTCTCTGCCTAGAGTCATGTCGAAGTGCATTCTTGACACGGACATGGAACCCCATGACTAGTTAATAATTGGCTCGGTGTCAAACTATCGAGGTCAAATAAGAATGTCATAAGCGACATAGATCATATTTTATCAAATGTTTAATCATGTTTTCAAAATCAAAGTCTTCATATCATATAGTTCAAAATCAAATGGTTTATGATTCAAAATCAAAGTTCGGATAAACATTTCAAATAGACACATTAGGGTTCATAGCAAAGGCTTAGGAAATCCTAATATGAAAGCGAAAAGAAAACGTATCTGAAACCTTTCTTGAAAAGGTCGAATATCCGTACCTTATTCGAAACAAAAGATCAAAAGTCGAAACAGGGAAACAAAGAATTACTCCTTCTTCACAGAACCTATATACATTAATGTCGTATATTATTAATGATTCCATAATCGTCAAAATGATCCTTTAATATTTTAGGGTTTCCATAATTAAATGAGACTTAAATGTTTTAATATTAATATCGTAAATTAGGGTTTATATGTCTTTTATTAAAGTTTAGGGTTTCTCATTCTTTAATGTCTCATTAATATGTATTAACTTACATGTTACGTCTTTTAATGACTAGTTACTTAACCTAACACGTCACATAATACTCTTTCCTTTTTATGTTTCACCATACACGTTTATGATTTTATGTGACATATAAGTTACTTATTACTCATATTACTTACGCATTTACTCTATTAGGGTTTAGCATAACTTACTAAATTAACATGTCAAAACTAGGGTTTACGTTAATATAACCTTTACTTAATTAATGTATCTTCAAATCTTATATGTAACTCGATTCAAATTAGGGTTTAACACTAGTCTTAGCTCATCTTCTTACTTTACATATTCAAGTTATTAAGTTATATTCATTATTCGAAAACTAAACATGGTTCGGTCCAAAACTCATATGGTTCGCCATTATTAAAACGACACAAACATAACTCGATTCATTATTACATCTTACATATCCAACTCTTAATTAGTCACTAGGTTAACTTAGTTAGGGTTTCTCTTGTTTGGTTCACACCTCTCGGCCACAAAAGAAAGAAACAAAAGCGACGAAACAAAATATAACTTGACATATACATGCAAAGTACGTTAAAGGAAGACAAATAAGCGATATACCTTCACTTGATTGAGCAAAATCGACACCAAGGGTGTTTGTCTATGCTTTCGGCGAATAGGGAGAAAAAGAAAAGAAGAGCAAAATAACTAGGGTTCCAAACTTATGATTATGTATGGTATATATAGTTGTAGTATTTGAGTTAAACTAGGAAAGTAATTGGGTTTGGGTTTTGGGTCCAACCGAATCACCATCACCACGCCACCATTGGGCTTGACCCTTGGCTCATGAACACAAAAATCACGGCCCAAATCATTTACTGAAACTTTAATTCTTCGTCGTACCAAAATCAATTCGTAATATATTTTAGTTAGGGTTTTAAATATTAGCAAGTTAATCTTTTAATTTCTTTAAGTGTTATTAATATATTTTACGTATTTTATAATTTTTAGTTCCAAGGGTATTTTAGTCTTTATTTGGATTTTAAATTTTAAGGTTTTACAATTCTTCACCTCTAAAGAAAATTTTAGTCCTCGAAAATTGAATGAAACGAAATGAAAAAGCAAAGCGAAATGAGAACATACCAAACTATTCAAAGAAATGAGGGTAACTAGCGCATCGACTCCTCGGTTTCCCAGTAGCCTCACGTTCGGGATGATTTTCCACAAAATCTTAACGAATGGAATAACTTTATTCCTCATAACTCTTTCTTGTCTTTCGAATAGCTTACGGTTCTTGAGATAAAGACATATCGGATTGAATTTGATCAAGCGGATAAAAGCAGCGTGTAACGGATGATAGTTGTATCCCTTAGGGTGATACATGGAAAACGTCATGAACATGCGATAAGCGGGCGGAAGTGCTAAGCGATACGAAACTTCTCCTATTCGTTCTAGAATCTCAAATGGTCCAATAAATCGAGGACTAAGCTTGCCCTTGATTCCAAAACGTTTCACACCTCTAAGCGGTGAAACTTTCAAAACACACGATCTCGACCCGAAATTCTAAATCACGACGATGCTTATCGGCATAACTTTTCGGCGAGACCTAGCTTCCTTCAATTTCTCTCTAGCCACGCTACTTTCTCATTAGTGATCTCGATCATTTCGGTCCTTCAATCAAACGCTCACCTACTTCATCCCAACAAATAGGTGCTCTACATTTCCTTCCATAAAGAAGTTCAAGCGGTGCCGCCTTAATGCTAGCATGCCAAGCTGTTGTTATAAGCAAACTCTACTAAACACAAATATTCATCCTAGCGCGGTCCATTCTAAAGCACAAGCCCTTAGCATATCCTCTAAGGTGCATATAGTCCTCTCACCGACCATCATTTGAGGATGAAATGCCGTACTAAAGTTAAGTCAGTACCCCAAGCTTTACGCAAACCCTTCCGAAGCGAGAAGTAAAAGCGGATCTCTATCGGACACAATAGATGTCGGAGTACCATGAAGTCTAACGATCTCTTCTTTGAAAAATCTCCGCCAATTTACCAATACCATAATCCTTCACGATTGGCAAGAAATGAGCGATTTGGTTAGCGATCAACAACCACCCAAATCGCATCATGTTTCTTCCTAGTAAGAGGTAATCCAATCACAAAATCCATAGATATCTTATCCCACTTCCATGTTGGAATATCCAATGGTCAGTAACAATCCACTAGCCCTCGATGTTCAATCTTAACACAACGACAAATCATACACTTCGACCAAATGTCGCCACATCTTGCTTCATGCCGTTCCACCAAAATCTTGTTTCAAATCCCTATACATCTTGGTAGAACCGGGATGAATAGTGAAAGGAGAACTATGAGCTTGATCATAACTTTATCACGAAGTACTGATCATTTGGAACACAAAGCCTATCTCCATACCATACAATACCGTCATTATCAACCTTAAACTCCGTCTCGCTACCTTCTTCAACATTTTGCACCACGCCCACTCCACCGTCATCTTTACGAGCTTCTTTAATTTGCGGTATAAGGTTCGACTCCACCTTCATACTAGCCCAAGATCCATCAAAACCTCGTACACACAACTCAACATCCAAACTCTCTAAGTCACGCAAAATCCTAGGCTCAATCTTGATACTGCAAAGAATGCACGATTTCCGGCTAAGTCGTCGACAACTCGTTAGCCTTACGGATGGTCTTGAATGTTGGTGTCATAATCCTTAAGTTCTAACCATCTTCTTTGTCTCATGTTAAGTTCCTACGGTGAAAATATACTTGAGACTCTTATGATCAGTGAATATATCACACGTCTCTCCATACAAGTAATGTCTCCAGATCTTCAATGCAAACACCACCGCAGCTAACTCAAGATCATGAGTTGGGTAATTCTCCTCATAAGGTTTTAGCTGCCTCGAAGCATAAGCTATTACCTTCCCATGTTGCATCAAAACACAGCCTAATCCTTTCTTAGATGCATCGCTGTAGATTTGAAATCCTCCTGAACCAGTTGGAAGAGTCAAAATAGGAGCCGACACCAATCTCCGCTTCAACTCTTCAAAACTCTTCTCTCGTTCATCCGTCCATACAAACTTTTCACCTTTTCTCATCAGTTGGGTTAGGGGTAGAGCTAAGCGAGAGAAACCTTCAACAAAACGTCTATAGTAACCAGCAAGTCCAAGAAAACTCGACCTCGATTCTTGTCGTAGGTCTTGGCCATTTAGTGATAGCCTCAACTTTAGACGGATCCATGGTAATACCATCAGCTGATACGATATGACCAAGGAAAGCAACTTGTCTCAACCAAAATTCGCACTTCGAAAATTTGGCGTACAACTTCTTCTTCCTCAAAATCTCCAAAACTATACGGAGATGTTCTTCATGCTCTTCTTCAGACTTAGAGTAAACCAAAATGTCATCGATGAAAACAATAACGAACTTGTCGAGAAACTCATGGAAAACACGATTCATCAGGTCCATAAACACAGCAGGCGCATTGGTCAAACCAAAAGGCATAACTAGAAATTCGTAATGACCATATCTGGTACGAAACGCGGTCTTAGGAACATCTTGCTCCTTCACACGTGGCGATGGTAGCGGACCTCGGTCAATCTTGAAAAGAACTTAGCTCCTTGCGGTTGATCAAACAAATCGTCTATCTGCGGCAAAGGATAGCGATTCTGAATAGTGTCGATTGAGTTCACGATAGTCGATACATAGACGCGTGCTTCCATCCTTCTTCTTCACAAACAAGGCAGTGCACCCATGGAGAAACTCTTGGGCGAATAAATCCACTTTCTATCATCTCTTGTAGTTGTTCCTTCAACTCCTTGATTCTCTGGTGCCATACGATCGGAGCCTTGAAATCGGTTCGGCACGAGAATTAACTCAATGCTAAACTCAACTTCTCGGTGGGGGAAGTCCGGGGAGTTCATCCGGAAAACGTCGGCAAATTCGCAAACAACCGAAAGACTATCAATGTTAGGACTCTCCAAAGATGTGTCCTTAACGGATGCTAGAAAACCTTGGCACCCATGAGCAATCATGATTCGTGCCTTCATAGCGAAATGAGCTTAACATTTAAGGGTTGAGAACCATGATAAGCGAATTCGGGATGTTTCGTCTCCAAAGATCACCGTTCTAGCATGGCAGTCGATTGAAGCTCTATGGTAAGCCAACCAATCCATGCCTAGAATGATATCAAAGTCGACCATATTGAGAGGATACAGATTTGCAAAGCGAATACGATCATCAAAACGAAGAGGACACTTAACATATTTACGATCAATGATCACATGATTTTTCATAGGCGTAGAAATCGATAAGTGATTTGTTAACGGTTTGGGCTTCATATTAAGTTTCTTAGCAGATGTGATAGATATAATGGAGTGTGTGGCGCCAGTATCAAATAAAACGAAGACAGCAAAATCATCAATGAAAAGAGTGCCCGTAATGGTACCTGAAGTTCGCTCACTTTGATTACGAGTAGTAGCATAAACACGTCCGGTAGTAGTCGGTGACGATGTAGTTTCGAGGCTGCGGATTCTTCTTAGGGCAATCCTTAATCTTGTGAGTAGTGGAACCACAACCAAAACATCCACCGTGGCCTTGAAACACGCCTGGATGAGCCTTTCCACAAGTAGTACAAATAGGTGGGGTGGCAAAACCTCGGTTTGTCCTCTGTGACTAGAAGATCTGACCTTACGACCACGATTTGTTCCTCTAGTGGTGATCCACATTATATGGCTGGTTATTGTTACCTTGGTTACGACGATCATTTCCATTCCTACCAAACATTTCTATTATCTTGACCCTCGTCTCGAGCGCCCGGTGTCAACATTCCTTCCGTGACCCGTGATCATAACTCCTATCCACTTGACCTCTCGAATCATAACTCCTACTAGAGTTTCCTTATAGTCATTACCTTGAGTCCTACCTTGAATCCGATCACCATCGCGATTACGCTTGTTAGAACCGAAACCTCATGAAAGATCTCAATGTTACGAGTTGCGTCATTGCGGGCCGACACATTTTCATACTCAATATTAAGCAATCGGTCCAACACCCACTTCTTGGTCCCCACTTGAAGTGCTTAGCTTGCGCCTACCATCTCCGGCAATCACTCCAACAAAACTCACCAACCTCATAAACCTACTCATGTACTCATTAGAGTTCTCATGATCAAACGGTAAATCGCTGATAATCCTCTCATACCTTTCTTTTCGACATCGAGGAATGTGGTTATAGAAGATAGTCCGAAACTCGGTCAAGTACAAGTCACGACAAAGCGTCTCCTCCTCTTGCTTGTTTGAGCGCCTTCCACCAACTCAAAGCATCACCTTCCAATTTGAATGAAGCCAAACGAGTCTTAAACTCGTCTCCACAACCCAATGCTTCAAGCGACTTCTCAATATGAGTGATCCGGTCCTCGGCCTCGGTGGGAGTAGCGGCGGTGCTAAGCGAAGAGGCTTGACTTCAAAGCGCTCGAGCCAAGTGTGAATACCGACGGGTTGATTTCCTCCACCACTACCGAAGCACCATTTTGATTACGAATGTTGTTGATCACTGCTCCATCATCTCGGTGTAGTCAAACCGGGAAAAGAGAGTTGAGAGCATTCGCAATCGCGACATCCATGTTAACACATCATCGTCTCCATCCGCGCCACCGGTGAGTGCGAGTTCGAACCATCTAAGCGATTAGCAAAATGAACAAAGGTAAGATACGAAATGGAAGTGCGAAGGAATCCTAAAGTCTACCCAAATCCTCACGGTCAAATCCTAAACTCTAAGGTCTCGAAACCTAGGCTCCATATGTCACAGTCCCGACTACAAGTCGTAAACACAGGCTCGATGCCATAAATTGTAACGCCCGACCCACAAGGGTAAAGGAATCACAAGTAATGGTGTCATATCAAAGCAAACATATAAACCAAAAGAAATCTTCAACATAAATATGGAAATAATCCAAGTCAAAAGACTTCAATACATAGGTCCCAGCGGAAAATAAACTCCAAATGAAATGTCTAAAACATAAAGTCTAAATGGCATCATAAGATCAAAGCTAAATCTCTAAGGTAAGTCCACTCAGCACTCATCCCAAAGCAATACCCGGCTCAATGCTTAGATACACCGCGGAAGAAAAGAAAAGTGCGGTGAGCTTCAAAAGCCGGTGAGCAGATATACAAGCAAAGCGAATACGAAACGAGCGAATACAAAATAAAGTGAAAGAAAAGCGGTGAAGTCATATTCATTTCAAAAGATAATTCGAATATACGAATAAGTTTTATAGCTAACTACCTCGAGCCCGCAGACACCTATGCCATATCGAAACATATCATAATCACGTAAGGCAACATTTTGTAGGGAGACCTACGAGTTATGAAGGGCGTGCATGCACGCAACATCAATCATCGGATAACATATAACAGATAACGGATAATATATGGCATATAACGGATCTAGGATGCATCCATCGCCCACGAGACAGATATTAATAATATAATTCAAATTGAGCTCATACGAGATAACGAGATAAGGGATGTGGCGAACATCACTCTCGCCCTAGAGTCATGTCGAAGTGCATTTGGCGACACGGACATGGAACCCCATGACTAGTTAATAATTGGCTCGGGTGTCAAACTATCGAGGTCAAATAAGAATGTCATAAGCGACATAGATCATATTTTATCAAATGTTTAATCATGTTTTCAAAATCAAAGTCTTCATATCATATAGTTCAAAATCAAATGGTTTATGATTCAAAATCAAAGTTCGGATAAACAACACTCAAATAGACACATTAGGGTTCATAGCAAAGGCTTAGGAAATCCTAATATGAAAGCGAAAAGAAAACGTATCTGAAACCTTTCTTGAAAAGGTCGGAATATCCGTACCTTATTCGAAAACAAAAGATCAAAAGTCGAAGCAGGAAACAAAGAATTACTCCTTCTTCACGAACCTATATACATTAATGTCGTATATTATTAATGATTCCATAATCGTCAAAATGATCCTTTAATATTTTAGGGTTTCCATAATTAAATGAGACTTAAATGTTTTAATATTAATATCGTAAATTAGGGTTTATATGTCTTTTATTAAAGTTTAGGGTTTCTCATTCTTTAATGTCTCATTAATATGTATTAACTTACATGTTCGTCTTTTAATGACAAGTTACTTAACCTAACACGTCACATAATACTCTTTCCTTTTATGTTTCACCATACACGTTTATGATTTTATGTGCCATATAAGTTACTTATTACTCATATTACTTATGCATTTACTCTATTAGGGTTTAGCATAACTTACTAAATTAACATGTCAAAACTAGGGTTTACGTTAATATAACCTTTACTTAATTAATGTATCTTCGAATCTTATATGTAACTCGATTCAAATTAGGGTTTAACACTAGTCTTAGCTCATCTTCTTACTTTACATATTCAAGTTATTAAGTTATATTCATTATTCGAAAACTAAACATGGTTCGGTCCAAAACTCATATGGTTCGGCCATTATTAAACGACACAAACATAACTCGATTCATTATTACATCTTACATATCCAACTCTTAATTAGTCACTAGGTTAACTTAGTTAGGGTTTCTCTTGTTTGGTTCACACCTCTCGGCCACAAAGAAAAGAAACAAAAGCGATTTAAACAAAATATAACTTGACATATACATGCAAAGTACGTTAAAGGAAGACAAATAAGCGATATACCTTCACTTGATTGAGCAAAATCGACACCAAGGGTGTTTGTCTATGCTTTCGGCGAATAGGAGAAAAAGAAAAGAAGAGCAAAATAACTAGGGTTCCAAACTTATGATTATGTATGGTATATATAGTTGTAGTATTTGAGTTAAACTAGGAAAGTAATTGGGTTTGGGTTTTGGGTCCAACGAATCACCATCACCACGCCACCATTGGGCTTGACCCTTGGCTCACGAACACAAAAATCACGGCCCAAATCATTTACGAAACTTTAATTCTTCGTCGTACCAAAATCAATTACGTAATATATTTTAGTTAGGGTTTTTAAATATTCGCAAGTTAATCTTTTAATTTCTTTAAGTGTTATTAATATATTTTACGTATTTTATAATTTTTAGTTCCAAGGGTATTTTAGTCTTTATTTGGATTTTAATATTTCAGGTTTTACATCATCTATCTCTTGTAAATATTTTTTTCCAAAAACAAAATACAAAATTATAAAATCCTCAAAAAATCAAATAGAAAAATATAAAAACCTTCAAAAACCATAAAAATTTGAAAAATTCGAAAAATCTTCAAAAATATTGTCATTTTTGTCATGTTTCTCTCGATTCGATGATATCTACGGTCTTGTTGTTGTCATTCAAAGAATGACACGGGACTTTAGATATTGTTCAATTTCTATTTGAAAAAAAAAAAAAAAAATTTTGGGAGAAAGTGAAAAAAATGGTTTATTGTCATTTTCGAGCAATAACCCGGTTTTAAAAAGAAAGAACGAGCCATGTTTTACCATGTTTTCAAATTCCATGCTCGATTCTATAAACATTTATCTGCTTGAAAACTAAATGCTTTGAAAAATAACTCGGTCTCTATTTTGATAATCATCGACTTATTTGTCAAAATCTCTCTCAATCAACAACCTATGTCATTGATTGAGGGGAGAATGATTTCAATTAAATTAAAAGTTATTTAGCGAGAAATTGTTTTCAAAAGATGTACATGCATGTTTTATCAATGGAGTTTAAAGTCTTAAATCCGATCCTTATCGATTAAAACGCTTTCATAATCAAGTCACAATTCCCTTAAAAGCTTTCAAAATCTATTTAAATCTATAAGAGATCACAAATCTCAAATGATTTGATAATTGTGATCGGGGAGAATGTGTGATTTAAATTGGTTTAAGCGATAATTGGTAAATGGTTTCATAAGGATGTACATGCTATCCTTCACACATGTGACAAACAATTTCAAATTTTCCATGCACATGATTTGAAGCGTGATCAACTTATCTCAATGTGCAGTTCCTCAGTATGTGCAAAACTCTTTTCAAATCTCGAGGCACATATTGAGGAGAGCAAACTTATGAAAACCTCATCCTTCCCGGAAATGCTTTATCTTCTTGATTTGATCGGGGAAGTGATGTTGATATCTTTTAGAAAAGGTAATCAAAGTAAATTCTTCCTCTTGCCTCCGTGTGCAAAACGATTTCAAACATTTGAGGCACATGTTGAGGGGAGCACTAGTTCTAAAAATATCAAAACAATTCAGTGCAAAATGTTTTGATAATATATCACAAGTATCCGGATTGTTTTCAAATGGTTTTCAATTGGTTCCAATGGCGGATGAACAATACCAAATTAACCGACCAACTTTACTTTATGTACGGTGATATAAGGATGATAAGGTTAGGTATGTGTTCCCATGATCCGCTAAAACCGGAGGGATCTACCGAGGACAATCCACTAGTTAGTGTAGAAGTCCTTAGGTATGATGATAAAAGGAGAAAAGTGAGATATGGGAAGAGTGCGGATGAGATAGAGCAAGTCTTGGAACAAACCCAACAAAGTTCTTGCTATGAAGTCTCGTAAGCTTGAAGGGTTGAAGAATTAAAAAGAATTGAATGAGAAAGGGTGAAAACAAATAGCCTCCATTTATTCAACCTTAGGCGTAAACCGGGTTCACTTCATATGCTCTTGATGGTAACATCGGTATTGAAGACAAGGCGTCATGGACCCGGTGGCGCACCGCACTTCAACTTTCCAAACCACTCAAGTTCCTCTTAAAGGACTTGTTTCATTCTCACGGGAACCGACATTATCTATCGACTTTCTCTTAGAGATTGTTGATATTGAAGAGGAGACCCTCTCCCAGTCTCGACACGGGATCCAAATATGCACAAATTGAGTCTAGAGCCACGAGATCATCAATAAATCTCATTAGGACACTTTCAATGAAGACTCTACATTTCACACAATGTGGAAGAGATTATATCTTGAGTCCCACGCATTATCCTTGTGATATTGCCGGAACATCCGAGTGATGTGTATTCATATTCACAATGAAGATGGAAAGCCTTCGAGCCAACATCAAACAAGCTCTGGTAGGTGGCATGTGAGATCTATTATATGGATCAACCATGTGACAAGCGAGCGAAACAATGGGGCGATTCAATCTCTTGAATCAATCTGGTTCGAGTTATGGATTGTGGATACCTTTGAAAAACCGGTCGTTGTGCTTAAAACTCTTTTCTTTAGCACATCGACCGTGTACTCATTTTCATACCAAAGGTGTTTTTCTATGATTGATAATTGAGTTTCAATAAAACCTTCGTTGTATCGCAAAAACAATTTCTATTGAGCAATACATGATTGTTTTCAAATCTCTTTCATCAATCGGTGAACTTAAAAATTCATTTGGTTCACTCACTCCGTGTTGTCTTCTTTGAGATGTTCGGTTTGAGAACAACTAGAGCATTGCGAAACCACATCAAGGAAATTCTTGAATTATACCGATCACGGGCGGTACATGTCGCGATCGATCAACGGGAACCGTGGGCGTGTACCTCAATTCAACGAAAGTGATCAAAGACACTTTCATGCGATTTATTGCTAATCATTGTATGCGATGCGCCCGGCGTTTGCGGTGATCGAATGAAGCGGTCAATCCATGGCCGCATGCTCACTTAACACATTCAACTCAAAAGAAATCATGATTAGTGCATCAATGACTCGATATTTTCACTCCATGCTTACGCTATCGCGCCAATATCTTGAATCAACGAAAGCTTCGCTACTCGATAAGAAGATATCATGATCCGAATGTGAGCATGTCGGTCCTAATGTCACAACATCACATAATACCAACACCACAAAGGATGTCTCGAGATTTTGATAGGTGATGATCTCAAAAGATGGCACAAATTTATTATCACGTGGATCGGTAAAGACCTCCACTTGAAGTAACCAAACATGCAATGTGAAGAATAAATGACTACGAGCTTAGGAGCAAAAGACTACATCAAGAATGCAAGATCAATTGTTAATGTAATATCTATTTGTATTCAATGTAATTTTGGTACATGATTGAGGTCACCTCCATTGGGAGATTGTTAGGAATTAGAAATTCCGTGTATTAAAGAGTCGGTCACCTCAAGTATATGTAATTGTTAAGCTCGTCGAGTCGTAGTTCTTTTAAGTTAAGTAGTATTTAGTTATGTAACACCGTGGAGGACGGACGGTCTTTACCCATTGTATGCACGATCCACGCCCGATGTGTGGCGATTTATGTAAGACTATAAATACTCTCTACCTCCCAAGGTAGAGAGTTGGAGCTCATAATAATATCTTTCACTTTCTCTCACTAAGTTCCCTAAACCTCTAACTTTCTCTCTCTAGAATTCCACTTATACGCCACTTTGTGTTATGGTTTGATGTGTATGTGAAAACTAATATCCTACAAAAATTGTTAGGCATGTGAACTTTTCCCCAAATGAGAGAGCATGTGCAATGCACAGGGTTTTATTATTTATAGCTCCACTTTTTTTAATGACCTTTTTGATTCCCTCCTAGAATGAACCCGTGAATGAGTTGTGTATAAGTTGTCCATTCTTTGTATTCTCCTCTTTTTTTAAAGAATCAATTGAATGGAATGAGAATGCCTTTTTATTCTACATTTCCTTTCTTTGTATCCAACAAACAAAGGAAAACACCCTCATTCCTTTTCCTACATTTCCTTTCCACTCTACCAAACATCCCCTTAGGGATGAATTGAACCTACATGGGAGTCAGGTGTGGCATGGAAAAGTGTAATTCTTTTTTGAGAATTTTCCTATTTTGATACCCTCAACCCCCAATACTATTTGTGTTACTTTCTTTCTTTATAATGCAACGTTAGTTTAGAAAGGAAAAAAAATACATGTTGTGGTGCAAATTTTATTATTTATGATAAAGAAAATTTGTGCAAGAACTTCCGAAAATTCATGCAACATCCTCCTTAAAAACTCGGTATGTCATTTGTTTACTCAGATACAATTTCTCATTCTTCGTTCATCTTCATTTTGCCTTTTTTTCCTTACAAAACATTCTTAAAAGTAATTCAAAAACTTGTTGGTTAAATGCTCTACATTTCGACATTGATTTCATTCAATTTTGAAACTTTCCGGTAGGTGCAGTATTACTATTCTCAACACGCCGATAATATCAGGTAAGATTACGATTCATTGCAATATTATGCATTTTTGACGCACTTGTCTGTTTGTATTCCACTTGACTTTCTATCTTTTTACAAGTCAGATTGATTACGAATCTATTACGAACTTATTACGAATATCAATAGGCGAAAAAAAGGTATTAAAGTTTATTCGTTTAAATTTTAGCCATGATTTCACTAATATCAATTTTGTTCTTCCCTTTTCTTTTCTTAGACAATTCCATTTTGAAAGATTATTATTCAATCAATCCATTCAAGTGATTAGTGTTTAATTCGAACCCCCTTTTCCTTGTCATCATGTCTAAGGTTAGTAATATTGTGCACTCGATGTTGTTATGATTTGAAATAACGAATCATTGACTTCCTTTTGTGTTGCGCTGGCTACTTTGAATTTATTTTGTTTTACCTTATATTTTCCCCTATATGTTGTCCTCTTGTTGTTAGTGAAATCGATGTATTTCCTGTTAGTGTTTCATACAGTGGTAGTGCCATTTGAAATATCTTATTGAAGCCTTTTCAGAGCCAAATTTTTTGTATTCAAGCATTTTTTTCCTCGATGAAATAGTTCAAGTTTTCAGGTATTCTGATACATGAGTTACTTCTTCGTAAGGTACGTAAGCAACCAAGACCATTATCCGAAGTATATTTTCTTCTTGGTAACAAATTATGTAGATTTGGGTGTGATGAGTTTTCCCTAATTACCGGGCTTTGTTACTCGGAATCACCATCGAATAAAGCCTATTGTCAATATGATTCTCTCATTGTTCAATTTTTTAACATCGAAGAAGTAATTAAGTTAGAAGAATTGTTTTATCAGATGGAGAAATGTTGTCCAGATGTGGATATTGTTTACAAATAGGGTATGTGCATTCTTGTTTAGGGTGATTTTATTGGCAAACCAAAAAAATTGCAGATTAGCAATCAAACGCTAAAAATGATGAATGACATGGATTTTTTTAAATCATTATCATGGGGCAAGACTACATTGAACCATTTTATTAATTCATGTCAACTAGACATGAGTAAATATAAAAGTGTAAGAATGTGTAAAAGTTTCATTGACGAGTTGCAATTTCATACGCTTTTTAGGGGTCATTTAGCCTCTAAACTCGTGTACTTTTGATCATATATTGCCCTAAATTGCTTCTATTTGAGTTTTAGGTACTTGGGAGAGCAAATGATGGAAATGTACAAGTTTTGGGCTCGATTGGACGAAGAACAAAGAAAAATGACAAATTCAGCAATGCGACCGGCATATCTAACGTGGTCACCAATTCAGCCTAGAAAGTGCAATTTTAAGATTATTTTTGACGGGTCAGTGTGTACAGGCGGCCTCCAATGACGACGTCAAAGGTATCCTGACAGCGTCACAACCAAAGGGTAACGCCATCACATATGGTGGTGGACAAATGAAACCCTAAGTGGGCGGCGAGCTGACGACGTCACAAGTATAATCTTGCGGCGTCACATCCTGATATCTATATATACAAACGCATATTTTTCATTATTGTGTGTGGACCTTTGTGAGAAACTTGGAGTCCAAACCCTAGGTGTTTTTATCAGTTGTTTTGGGAAGATTATTTAAGGATGAGTTCGCAATCCCTACAATGTGTTGTGTAGGTCCTTCAACTGCAGGTATTGCTCTCGCTTCGGTAAAAGATGGTCATTGCATGGGTTCTATCATCGACACTTTAATTTGGAAAGATTATTTAGTGGCGGAAAATATACCAACAAAACAAACAATGTTGTTTGCAAACGTTTCATGAACTTTGATATCACCGATTTAATACATATTTGTTTATTCTTATATACGATGAATTCTTTATATCTTTATGGTAACAAATTTTCAATCTATCGCTATATGTGATTATTCAAGTTTATGTTCTCTTTGGTTATTTGACTATTTGTTTGATTACACATATCTTTCGCGTGTGCAAATTTTTTGTCCCCAACTTCATATACTCATATGTTTCTTTCTTATGACTTATAGCGTAATATAATAACTATTTTCTTTCTTCTCTTTTAAATACACATGAATTGCACGGGTCTTTTACCTAGTATTAATATACTTATCTTTCAAGTTTCATTATTATACATGTATATTTTTCGTTCTAATATATCACTTTCAAATTGCACTTTGATATTATACATGTTGCTTATGTGTCAAGGGTACTTTAAGTTGCTGATGAGTATGATAATATGATATTGAAAAAGTTTCTAAGTTTGTTGCATATAGTAGACCGAAAAGACAAGGTACACATGAATAATGAAACTTGAAGAAAAATACGTTATTATTATAAAATAAATCCTTAGAAAGTGTGTATAAAATGTCTTGAAATTTTAAGTAGTGTTCATTTTCTTCCAAATTAAATTTCCACTTTTAAAATGCAATTTTTTTTCTAAAAAGTAATACAATAGTTACGTTAAGCACCAATGAAATGCCATTAAACTTTTTAAACACTTATAGACCCTTATTTTATGACAAATCAAAGTATAACCACGGATATTTAATTTGGGAAGAAAAGAATATAAATTTTGATGCATATAATACAAACACAATTAGATAAATACATTACTAATTAAGAGAGAGAGAGAGAGAGAGAGAGAGAGAGAGAGAGAGAGAGAGAGAGAGAGAGAGAGAGAGAGAGAGTAATCATAATTAAGTTTCAAGTACTTTTATTTTGAAACGGGAAATTTGGAGAAAGATGTTCTGCTATACACCCTCTCTCCCATTCAAGCTTCAAAACTGCATTTTGTTATTTTTTCTATTTTGTGAAGATAACGTCTTACACGTGAATTGGACTAAATACTTAAGATAGTTTCACCCGCAAGGACTTTTGTAAAAGGGGCAAACTAGTGTTGTAAAAGGCCTATAAATACCCCTCACGACTCTCCATGAGGGGTGTGAGAATAGTGTGTGGCTTATTTCATTTTTCACATCTTAATAAAACATATTCTTTCACCTTTCTTTATCTACTTTTTCTCTTTAGAAATGTATGTTTATTTTAATCAACCTTGACCTCCGAATGGTGTTCCTTGATGCTAACAAGTGGTATTAGAGCTCCTCAAGGGTGATTCGTGGTTTGTTGTTCGAAAAATCTCATTTTTTGGTGTAAGAATGGTGTTTGTGTGGTTTATTGCTAAAACGTGTATTTTATCTCTAAATTTTTAATTTTTATGTGTTTTTGTTATCAAACTTGTTGTCTTTCTTGCAGATTTGGTGTTTCTAAGCAAGGTTCTACAAAAAGAATGGGCTAAAACGGTCAAAAATTGAGTGTTCTAGGCATTTTTTCGTGTATTGGTGCGTTTAAGTGTAAATTTAGATTCGTTGAATGTTCATCAAACCAAAATCTCCTTCTTTCGGTCCCTTTCCACCCAAGCTAAATTTTAAATTTCGGTTCCCCAAACCGAACTTTGCATCTTTAGGGTCGAATCGAAATTTCATCTTTAGGGTTAAACTGAAATCTCCAAACCGAGATTGGAACCCAAATTCTAGACCGAAATTTAAGGAACCGAAATCTCAAGAACCGAAATCTAATAAATGTCCACTTTCACACCCTCCACCCATATAATAAAATAATAAATACGACTTGAAGTCTCAAACTACATTCTTCAGATTCTATGGCGTAACTAAAACTGACAATTTGTTTGGTGAATTACTGTGGTGAGTCCAACTATATTCCAGTCATGATTTTTTTTAATCATTACACATACTTCTTTTAACAATTTCTATGAGTCTCCAATTATGTAGAATTAGTGATTGTCTTCCAAGTTGTACCATTTGAAATTGTAAAATAATGTAATCATGTCAAGTACTGTCTATTACCCTTACAAATGTTTGGTCTTAAAAGAGGCCGGTATTGTATCATCTCAAAAAACATGTTTCATGTGTTTATGGTTAAAAGCCTAAATTGTTGTGTACTAACTTGAAATAAGTCGATAACACTTGGTTTGTGGCATTAGTGAGTTTCATGCTACATGTAGGTGCTTAGCTTTTCCTTACTCTTGTAATGGGCATATTGTTGGTATTGTAGGTAAAAAAACCAATATTGTTTGTAAATCATGCTCGGTGGAATCAAAGGCGCAAACATGAGACTCGGATTACAATGACCCAATGTGGCCAATCTTTTATTTTTAATCTAGAAAGCTTATTGACAACAAAAGAGAAAAAAAAAAAGAAAAAAAAAACAAAAAACAAAAAAAAAACAAAGCTGTCATTATTGTTCACGGTCAATCAGGAAAGGGTCAATTTTTTGTCTAGATTTCTTCTTGACACGCTTTTGGTCTATTTATGAGAGTTCTTAAATAGGTTGTCATGTTTCTGTACTTTTCCCATTGGGTCATTTGATAATTACTGTAGCATACAAGTGTTAGACATGTGAAGAACACGTTTTAATACTTGCTTAGCATCTAAGAAGCATTAAATATACCAAACTGTGTCAGTCACTTCTATAATAGTTCCATCAAAAACAGATTTTTAGTGTTGTACAAGACTGTTGATACTTACAACATTTTTTTATACATACATCACTTTTGTGCATTACAGTGTTCTACAGTGTGTTGTATGTATCAAAAAAGATGGCGTGAGTATCAACACATGCTGTACAAGTTTTCAGATGCATGTTTCCGAGTCTGGTGTGCTAAAATTCTTTTCTAGCTAGAGTTATTATCCTGACTCGAAAGTATCGCATTTATAGATACATCTGTTATGCAGTCGTAGGTGCAAAACCTCACGGTTCAAAAATATTGATAAACTATATAATGTGAGGTTTATATGGAGTGTACGCAACAAAATCAGTTAGCGTGATGCATTGTTAAATTCTTCTAGCAATGACAAGGTAAATACTGCAAACACACTAAGTACCCATATGACATTACAAAAGAAACAACAATCATTATCCAGAAATAGTTCTTGCTAAGGCAACTTGCTAATGTTACAAATTTATCTTCATAAAAACGCCCTAAAAGTTGCTGCATTCAATAATACAGTGCGCATTAACTGTTCAAAAAAAGAGACCAGGCATAACAATGAAGAATGGAAGAAAACAAGATACATACGATTTCCTTGTAGACAAGGTATCTAACTTGCAACACGGCTTGACTTCCTCGCTTCTACCATTTCTGTCCCTATCACACGAGGTTTTGCTTGCTTTATCCCAGAAAATGACCAACAAGGTCATTGCAGTAAAACCACCAACTTACCTGCTCCAAGCCACTTTAAGATTGTTAGAGAAATTTCTGCATTCTATACACCAATTCTCGTCTTTGCCCAGTGTCGCATGGTAATCCCTCGTTTCATGCACATATTCTTTTCCTGAGTCAACATCCTCCAGTTTTGCCTTGATCTTTAAGCACCCGTTGGCAGGTACAACCAACAAGGATTTGTGAAGCGGCACCACAACTTGCATTCCAGTTATCTCAAAATTGGTGGTTCTAAATATAACCGCCTTGTATCGACCTAGGGTATCATCATCTTTGACCACGCCGTATCCATAATACGCAATTATGTAACCGCGAATCTTTACACAAAGATTGGGGTTAGACGACCTAAACAGCAGCTCCATTGAAGCATCTATCGCATCTTTCAGTAGAATGTAGTTAATTTGCACGCTGCCAACATGACTTCGCAACTCAAGTGTCCCACACTCTGCTTCTGGACACTCTGCTTCTGGTTGCTTGTCCCAAATTTTTGATATTGGTTCATCATCCTTGCCATGGAATAATAAATAACAATGTTGTTTGTTCTTGCTCATAGCATGAAGCAGCACATCAACCTCAAGGAGGACGAGATGGGGACAGAATGACGACAACTAGGGTCGCCAAAGGAATTAAAGAACCATAGTGGATGTCTAATGGTTTATGCCATTCATGTTTCAAATATGACACATAGCAACGATCCTTATCCACCTTTGTCCACCCATCCTCTCTTGCCAAATTTGCATCTTTTACCCAAATGTTACCGAAAATACCCCCATTGTCAAAATCAGGTTGTGCAACAAAAACTCTCATGGTAAACAACTCGAATCGAGATCGAGAAAACCTGATGAAAATAAAAACAATCATCACAATACTAAAAACAAAAAATTAACCACACGTAACAATATTACGTGAAAAACACTTGTTTACATCGCGCAAGACACAAATTATAAATATCATGTATCAAAATTATTTGTCTAATTTTTTTTTTGAAAGGTGAACTTCATTAGACAACAGCCAACCCGAAGACCGGGAGGCAAAAACAACAAACCGATTACACTATATCATATTTACACCAGTTAGACCACGACAAAGAAGCAAACTTAGCTCTAGATCTAACCCAAAGGAAGCCTAAGGACTTCACTTCGCTCATAATCTCATCTATCTTCACAACTCTGCCTTCAAACTTGGACTTGTTCCTCGCTCTCCAGATGACCCAGCAACTAATGAGGATGATCCCTTGGAAAACCTTTTTAGCTTTACCTTTCAACCCCACATGTTCATGGGCTTCAATCAAATCCCTGAACGAAAAGGCAAAGAAACTTTGGACCCGGGTCCAATTACAGATTTTGTTCCAAACGAGCATGGCAACCCCACAAGCTGTAAACAAGTGCTCTACCGACTCGTTGTCTTCCCCACAAAGAGAGCAAATAGCCTCAATACCCACTATATTCCTTCGTCTCAGAGCATCCGCAGTGGGGATCTTAGACATCTCCGCTTGCCAAAAAAAAACATTACACTTCGCCGGGATCCATTTGCACCACTTAATAACATAATTGTTGCTATAATCATGCTCGCCATAGAACAAGCGCCTAACCGATCTAACACTAAAAGCCCCCGACTTATCGCCTAGCCAACACCACTTATCCCTCCTACCAGACATTTCCACCGACCCCAAAACACTTCTCAAGAAATCTAACTCGTCAACTTCTTGCTCATTCCCTGGCGCTCTAGACCATCTCGAGTGTTCCAACAACCCGAACCCACCTCACCATCAAACATACGACACATCACTCTGCACTTCTTCTCCTTTTCAAGGCAAGCAGTTCGGACAAAGATCTTTTAAGCGCGTTACATACCCAAGGATCCAGCCAAAAAGCAATGTTCTCCCCATCCCCAACTGACCCTTTAAAGAACCTCCTAAGAGGCAAATTAGAAATGACCGTCCTAGACAACACCTTCACGATATTATTCCACACACCACCCAACACCTTGTTATTAGGAATAAAATCCCAGCACCTACTAGTGCTATGCAACGCCTCGATAACTTTCGTCCATAAACAGGTCTTCTCCGCTTTGAACCTCCAACCCCACTTAGAGAGAAGAGCAATGTTGCTGATATTAAGTTTGCATATACCAAGACCCCCCCACCTTTTTGGAGTAGCAACTCGGTCCCAAGAAACCCGGTGAATCTTAGACACTTCACTCGATCCCCCACGTAAATCTTCTCATCATACCTTCAAGGTCGTTAATGACCTTACAAGGGCCCATAAATGAAAAGTAGTAACATGGCAAGCTTTCAAGCACCGATTTAATCAAGGTAATTCTTCCCCGATTGAGAGACGGGCGCTTCCACTTGGAAAGACGAGCCTCGAAAACATCATATCTGAGTTTCGATTCTGATTCTATTCATGTTTGCCCCCACCACCAAACCCAAATACTTGAAAGGAACCTCACTCGCCTTACATCCCAGCGACCTAGCTTCCTCCTCTACCTCCACCAAGTTCACCCCAATCCCGAACATGTTCGATTTAAAGAGATTTATTTTGAGACCAGAACAGATATGGAAACATCTAAGCACTCTCACCACATTATTAATGCCGGCTTGAGACCATTCTCCAAGGACAATTGCATCATCCGCATAGAACAGATGAGTAATAGAAGGTCCTCCTCGCGGAAGCTCAATCCCTCTGAATAACCCGACTTCACTTGCCTTAGACAGCATACAAGACAGAGCCTCCATCACGATAATAAATAAAAAAGGGGATATCGGATCCCCTTGCCTCATCCCTTTCCTGCATTGAAATTCAAACGTTGAGGCACCATTAACTAAGATAGAAGACCGGGCTGACTCAAGGACACCGTATACCCACTGACACCAACGGGAAGGAAAGCCCATTTGATTCATAATGTCAATCACAAAACCCCAATTCACGTTATCATAGGCCTTTTCAAAATCCAACTTGAGCATAAAAGCTCTAACATCAGACTTTTTACACCAAGTTAACACCTCGTTCACTATTAACGGGCCATCCAAGATGAAATTTCCACCCAAAAAGGCAGATTGCGAACTGGAAACAACAGACCCCAACACCTTTTTTAATCTGTTAGCCAACACTTTGGATATAACTTTACTTATAACCCCCACCAAATTAATCGGCCTATATTATTTGTCTAATTTAATAAACACAATCTAATGCATTAAATGCATAATACAATTAAAGATTTGATGCATTTTAATGCATTAAATGCATAATACAATTAAGGACTAAAGCTTGGTGAAATGACTTGAAGTATACCAAGTCATTGTTGGAAAGCTTTTCAAAAGCTATTGATGCAATGCAAAAATCATCTCAAAAGCTTTTAGAATAGTGAAAAGCTTTTCACAACTTGATGCATTGTGGATGCTCATCGTGCTTCAAATTTATTTGTTGAATAAACTTCAATTTTATCTTTGATAATTTCCACAAGTTGTAGAACCTAATCACCCATATATAAATGTTTTGAAACTTAAAACCACAATCTACTATTGTGTTTGTAATTGTTTGTGACACAACCATAGGTGTTTTATTTTGCAATAAAAGCACCCACCATAAAAAAATTCTTTTGTATGGTGTCATTGAACTTCTTTTGCACATACAAGTCACTAAGAGATTGTTTTGTTGCATGTTGGGTCATTTTAAACGTCCAAACATGTAGTTACCTATGATCATTTGCCCTCGTTTCTTCAACTGTGAGAGGTAATAAGAATGGCTCTGATATGTGCTTTAATCCCGAGTGTCTCCATGACTACACACAAAAAAAGGAGTTTAGAACCGCTTATAAAATGTGGTATTGTGACCAACTTTGTTTTTTTTATTCTAATAGTTTTTGAACAAAATAATCATGTTTATACATGGCGTCTTCATAAATAAATCTTAACTACTGCTTTCACAAAAGGAGTAAACTTGATGAACAAAAGATAGTCCCGCGTAACGGGATCCGGGACCAAAACCGAATTATAAAATCGCTAGATAAAGGCTTACAGAATCGATCCCAAAAGATGAAAGCATTGGCGGATAACCACTTGATTGCCACTGCAGCAACATATTGGCCTTGCCAAACCGAACCAATAAAATAAACCAAACCATATTAATATTTAGAAAATTACAAAAGGGACTTTTTTGAGGCTTGATCCGTTTTTAAGACTTTTTTCTGGTCTCTTTCCCAAAAGAGCCACGCTCAACTACTCAACTGCTCAACTCCATTACTTTTTTGACACGTGTCATGTGGTAGGTAGACATGCTTTTTACTTTAAAGTTAAATGACAAATATGCCCCTATATAAATACTACCCTCTCTCTCTTCAATTATTGTTGTTCTTCATTTACAGGTATGGTTTTTATTTGAGACTTTTGTGCTTTCACATGGTCTCCATTATTGAAAGTGATAGATTTTTTTCAAACTTACGCATATAAATAAGTTTATAGGTAAACTTACTCAAAAGTCTCAAATGTCTTTCACATGGTCTCCATTATTGAAAGTGATAGATTTTTTCAAACATTCGTCGGAAGTTGTTGTCCCTCTCTTTACAAACTTACGCATGATTTTTTTTTCAATCGCACAAGTACAAATACATGTGTGTGTCTGCAGATTTTTTTTTCAATTATTGTTGTTTCTTCATCACCTAAATGAATCTGTTTTGTCAGAGAGATTCGAGTGTTTGGTTTATATATTTGTGACTTGAGAAGAGACGGTATGAGTGGTTTAATTTCCGACGAGATCTCATAGCAGCAGTAGCAGATTCCGGCGATATTTTTTAGATTCCGGTCACAGATCTGAATGATACACAAATGGAAACTCGAATAAGTCTCATGGTTACGCGTTCTCTTGATTCGCTACGTGAAGTGTTCAAGTCATTAGTTGTTGAAAAAGTTTCGGTCACAGATCTGAATGATTCCGTGAGATTCCGTGATAGCAAGCAGATTCAGCGAGATTTTAAAGACGAGGCGTGGTTTTACCATCAATCTTGTTAGTTATATGTATTTTTACCATCAATTATAAAGACGAGGCGTGGTTTTACCATCAATCTTGTTAGTTATATGTATTTTTTTACCATCAATTATAAAGACGAGGCGTGGTTTTACCATCAATCTTGTTAGTTTCGGTCCGCGGATCATTTTGTTAGTTATATGATTCGGTGAGATCCGAATGTTCTTGTGTTTTCACCATCAATCTTGTTAGTTATATGTATTTTTTTATGCGTGTTTTTTTTTTTTTTTTTTTTTTTTTTTCTTCCTTAAATCTTAGTGGTAATAAGCACATTATTACTTGTAATACTAGTGTAATATGATATATTAATTTTGTAAGTATAGATAATTTTGTGGTTGAGCAATGGTGGTGGTGGTTATGGACGCTAAGGTGGTGGCGGTGGTAGTCGATCGATTGAGCGGCGATGGTGGTGGTGGTTATGGATCTGCTAAGGTGGTGGCAGTGGTGGTTGGCAGTTGGCGGTGGTAGTCGGCGGTTGGCGGTGGTAGTCGGCGGTTGAAGCGGCGTGGTGGTGGTTATGGGCTGCTAAGGTGGTGGCGGTGGTGGTCGGCGGTTGAGCGGTGGTAGTCGGCAGTTGAGGTGGTGGTGGTGGTGGTGGAGATATGGCGGATCTTTTTCCATGACCGAGATATGGCGGATCTTGGATTGAGGTTGAAGAGAGAAAAAATTTAAAAAAATGAAATATTTAGTGTCTTTTATATATGTCATTGAGGGTAAAATGGTCATTTAACTTTAAAGTAAAAAGCATGTCTACCTACCACATGACACGTGTCAAAAAAGTAATGGAGTTGAGCAGTTGAGCAGTTGAGCGTGGCTCTTTTGGGAAAGAGACCAGAAAAAAGTCTTAAAAACGGATCAAGCCTCAAAAAAAGTCCCCTTTTGGTAATTTTCTCTAATATTTAATAATCAAAAACTAATTTTTAAAAGATTAAGGAAACCAAAATATTATATGAAAAAAAGCATTTAGTTAAAAAATGTATCAATGATCTATGCTTTCACTAAAGTAGCAAAACTATCAAAATTATGCTAAACCGGGACAAAGACGTCACAATTTCTTTTTTAAGGATTTGAACTTTTTGTGAATTTAACTCAAATTCGATATTGTATGAGAAAAAACATATGCAAGTAAATATACCTCGGGACAATAGCTCATAAATAACTTGGATAAATCAAATAGGTATTCACATACAACATGTGGCGCCAAAATTCTACAAGCCCTTTTGATTACCTGGAAATGAAAGTTAGATTTACAAATACATCAAAAAATAAACAAAAGTTTCATTATTTTCAAATTGTCCATACACTCTAGTATTGCTAGTTGCTAGATAGCCTATCATTTTGTATGATTGCTTACCCTTAAGCATGAGACTAGATAATTTAAAAGCGTATTAGAAGAAACTATGTTTAGGAGTAACCTAGGAAAATAAAACAATATATTCAATTCCAAACACTGTGCTTTATAACTTCAACAGATAAAAGTATTACCCCAGTGAACTCAATGAGGTGTAATCCCAACTCACGTTCTCCTTTGCCGGCTAAAGCCTGTTTAGGGCAAGAACAAGAAAGCACTAATAAAACTGAGGCCGGGATGAGAACATTGTAACAACATTGAAACGAAAAGAAAAGTCTAACCTTCTCTGATTTAGACTCACGTTCTCCTTTGCCGGCTAAAGCCTGTTTAGGGCAAGAACAAGAAAGCACTAATAAAACTGAGGTCGTGATGAGAACGTTGTAACAACATTGAAACGAAAAGAAAAGTCTAACCTTATCTGATTTAGACAATTTACCAGAAGAAATCGAATTCCTGATAATATAACTTATACTAGCTTTCGTTCTTAGTATATTTACCAACGTATTTCCCTCTATATCAATCATCTCTTCCATACTGAATGTTACTTCAGCCAATCTATGCCTCTTTAACAATGTATATATGTTTAGAACACAAAACACAAATGTATAAATATGAATAAATATGAAACTAGGGTGTCTCTTTTGTGAAACAAAGAATATAGCCATGTTACATTGTTGAATTCATTATATAAAAAAACTGTAACAACAAGTTGACGAGAAAAGAACATTTACCACTCTCCTGAGATTATTGATGACAATAAAGTAGAATAAGGGTAAAAAATTAAGACAAAAGAGTTAATATCTTACTTGAGAAGACAACCAAAAAATTCGTCAGGAGTGTAGCCAGAATCCAAGGCTGATAAAAGAAAAATCATAAAATCTAAGTATGTTATATCAATCCTGTTAAAATAGTAATGGATTTAGGGCATGTTTTATCTTTAGTGGGTTAAGAAAAATATATAATTTTATGAAAAAACCTAACAGACCAAACAAAGAAAGTTATATTTGCAATAAAATATTTTCAGAAAATAATAACTTTACCCATGCCAAAAAGGGATGTGAAGTCATTTTGAGAGAAAAATATGTGCCATAGCCGAGCCAGGTTTTTTTCTTGATCGAAACTCAAACTTTGGTATCCACAGCATGCTAGTGTAGATTCTCGATGTGGGAACCACTTTTCACTTCTAGCAGCCTGGGAAATTAAAAGAAAAGATCAGTATTCAATTTCTTCAAATCTTTAATGTAAACATGTTATCAGTTATGTTGATGTTTAGAAGTTACGTACAACAAAGCCTTTTTCAATATACTCTCGCTGTAGGTGAGGCGTCACGTATACCATTACATTTGCTTTATGCTTGCAAACTCCATACCTACATACATCATTAGTGAAAGCATACACATGCATAGACATTAAAGAAGATATGTTGAACCTAAACCAGTTCGGAAAAAAATATTGATAAAGTAGTTACCGTATAGTTTCGAGATCTACATCAACGTTGTGTTTTGGTGAAACAAGTACATCAATCCCTGAATACAAATAGATATGAGCAAGCGCATGTTTCATACAATCAACTAGAAGAGTAGTCACACCCTAATTTTTTGTATGGGAGACAAAAATTGCTCTTGCTTTGTATTTTGGTGCCCACGTAATGATGCCATTAATAAGCATCTCATCAATCCTCTGCAAAGAAAAAGGTGTAGACAAGATAATTTAGGAGAGAATTTAAAGTGTGTTTAAAAAGAGTTTGAAAAAGAAGAGAACAAAAAAATTACATGAGCAATCCAGGACCCGTCTAACTGAAAAGTAATGATGCCAGCATCATGTACTCGTATGGACTCTTGTTTTATCATATTAATCATCACACCGAACAAATCTGGGTATCGAAATCCACTCAAGATTTCCTGCAATAATAAAATATCAGACCGAAAAATATAATATGTAGATTACTTTAAAAAAGAAGCTCAACATATTCAAAAGGCGTATTTAACAAGATGCTTCACCTCTGCAATAGCTCTTGGTGATTTTTTATCAAAAAGATCTGGATCATCTTGTCGTAGCTCCTCGCATACTTCCAATACGCTCAAGCTGTAATAATTACCAAATATGAATTTCTCAAATCATTCAGAATAAAAAAACTCAAATAACATACCAAAGAAAGTAAATTACATACGATACATAATCACCATAATTTGTGCGAGCATCCCCTTTTAAAGGACGAATAAATGCATAGTTCTTTAAACGAGTGTAACAATTTTCCACTAATCGACTAAATATAGAATCTATCATTGCGCTTAACATTGATCTATCATACTTCTGTATTACAAAAAAGACAGCTGGTGTAAATTTATAAGAACATAAAAAAAAATTAAAAAAATATGTTAGTGTACATAAATAATGATAGACTTACAAGGTTTGGTGAGGGAGTGAATACTTCAATGGTCTTTGAATGAACTTGTCTGGTAACAAATAAAAAATGTAAGAACTTTAACCAAAATAATAATAATTCTTTGTTCTTTATCCAAATCCGATTTCAACAGTCATTTTTAATTTACATAAAAAAGGCCCCAAATTAAAGCATAAAACACATTTTTATGTTACCTATCTATAAAAAAAAGATCCTTAATTTCAAACTTAGAACCATATTAATAACATCATCGTACAAAAAAAAATACACTTAATAATTTTCATCAAACATAAATAATAAATTAAAAAAGGGCGGGTTGTGTTCTTCATCTACAAGCATGTATTATATATTATACATCTTCAAAAAAAAAAAAAAAAAAAAAAAAAAAAAAAAGTTTACTCTTCAGGAAAGAATGGATTCATATTGTTGTGAAAGGTTGGATAGGGTTTCTTTCTTGCGGCTTGATAAAGTTATGAAAGATTGGATCCATATTGTTGTCTATATATATACCCACGTAACCGACTAATATTAGGGTTTCTCTTTTGTCCCCTTTTGGTTTTAAAGTATATTAGGTTGAATCTTTTAATATATATAGATAATATAGCAGTTCAGTATATATAGATAATATAGCAGTTCAGCGCCTTTTCCCTGTTTGCATTGTTAATAGATTAAGAGCATATAAATTGTTGATAATCTACCTGAATATTCTTGAAGATCCTTTTATCGTCCATATCAGTGACAATGTTGTATATTGCATATGGGGAAGGCCACATTTTCTTTTACATTTAATTGGCGAAGAGAACCTTTGGGCACAACGACCTTAGGATTACCATTTGCAAGTTAGACAAATGTGGCCAAGTTCGTGTTTCAGTTTTGATTTTGATCCATCACTGTTCCCATCACAAAAGGCATTCCACTTGAATATACCCAAACAACCCTTTCAAACATAGTTTTTTAGCAGCTCCAGCCGCCCGTCATCACGCTCTCAGTAAGGTATGCCAACCTAGTATTAAAGGATCAAACTTATCAGTGTATACAAGTACATAACTGTTTCGTGTTCTTACAACAATCAGTCTTATCTAAAACAATACTCTTTATGTTCGCCTTACCAAGCTTTGCATCAGCTTGAAGCACTGTTTCTTCCACATCTCTACCTTTATCCCCAATTCCAGAGATTATAGTGTTTGCATCAGCCAATTTAGTTTGAGTTGTAAGTTTAACTTGTTTATTTTGTTCATCGATTTCCATAATGCCTTCTTAGGCTGCACAAAAGTTGACAGGTATGTTCAAAACTTGCAAAATACATAACAAATGTAAACGGATAAATAGCACATTAAAGTTTAAAAAAAATATATAGATAATAAAAAAAAATATTACATCAGCCCGACAACACTTCTCAAAAAATAGGGCTTTCCTCAAGTTGTCCGCTCACTTTTCAACTTCAGATATAACCATGAGATGAGCAGCGTATTAAACCAATATTCTTGATTTAATGCTAGATGTGATATAAAGAAAATATGACATACATAACGAAGAAAGGAGAATGTGACACTCTGTGTGTTGCAAATTCGCAAAAACACAGGTCTATCATGGCCCAAAAGAACCCAACTCTTTTTGTTACATTTATTATCATAAAATTACTTCTCTAACCTAATCAATTGATGTCATTTGTCTTACAAACAAAGGATATTTCCGAAAATACATAGCAAATATGAAGGCAAAGATTCATTAAAAGGAAGGTTTGTCCTAAAATAATGTCTTTTAACCAAAAACCTTTAGTTAAACAATTTAAGTAACAACACAAATGATAACTTTTCAATGTATAATTCTTTATTAATAAGAATCAAAGAATTACAAAGTGTTGAGTAGAAAACACTAAAATGAATGACAATGTAAAAAACCAACTCTCTATACAAGCAAACTTAAGATTTTAAGCTTGCTTGTAAACTTATAGTCTCTCAGGAGATTCTTGTAAGTTCAATAAGGGAGTGAGTGCTTCAAAGACTACAAGAATGTAGTATGAATCAACGTTTTCTCACTCCGACCAACAATCCTATTTATACTAGTACAAGGTAGATCCAAGTGGGGTTAGGTAGGTGCGTGTTACGAATCTAATGGAAGAGGTACAATAAAGTACATCTTCCATTTAATACTTCTATTTTGGAAAACTCTCCCCCCTTGCTTTTGTGAACAGTGTTGACAACTGTTCACTACTTTAATCACCTACTCGTACTTGATTGGACTTATCACTAAACTTTACTTTGTCCTGCTCAAACATATAAGTGAAAAGTCCCGCCTAAATCTCAGTGGACACGAGATATGCTTTGTTGGTCTGATCAAGGAGTTGAAGGATTATCAGGGTATTGCCACCCCTGATAATCCTTGCACTTCAGCTAGAGTTCCTTGTACATACTAGCTGGCCCGCATCAGCTAGAGAGCAAGACTTCAAGTGACCTTGACGATGTCTTATGACTTGAACATTTGCAGGAGCTGCTCACTGACTTTAATGTCAGTGAGTCTTCTTCATCCGCTCCCTGATTTCATTATCAGGGAGACTTCTTTACTTAACTATATTTATGTTCAAGTTATAGTCAGGTACCCGTGGGCATTTCATTTGCCCAACAATCTCCCCCTATTTTGATATAATTTATGCTAAGTCTAAAATTATTGTAAGTGAGCAAAACAACTTCTTCTTACACATAATTGACAATATTTATAACAAAATTTGAGAATTAAAAGGATGACATATTACAATGAATGAAATTTAAATCTCTCATCTTCTCACTTGTTTAACAGCTTCATTGTAGTCGGGTCGGACTGAAATTTCAAAGGCTAACCTATCTCTAAACCTTTTTGCAGTTTCCGTGTCTTCTATGATGTCTCTCCATAGGTAGATCAACTACTTGGTTGAGGATAGGTTGAATTCACTTTCCTTTTGAAAACTCATTTCCCCTTTGATGTTTCTGAAAAACATTCCTGACTCGAGTTGGTTAATGACTTCTCCATTTACTCCATTCTTTCCTCGTGCATAGTTAGATTTCTTGATTTTCCATCTCCAAGGTGTATTCTTTTTTGTTTCTTCTGGACAGGCTTGGGAGGAGGCATTTCTATCTCGTTGAGTTGGGGTGGAGGAGACTGACCAAGCTTTTCTGCTGACTTGATGACCCACTTGAATCTTTTTGCAAGATTCTTCTTGAGTTGCATTGCGGCGCTAGAAGTCATGTTTTGATCTGCGTCATGGAGTTCGAGCCATTCGAGAAACCCAACTCCGTTATCTTGAATTCTTCATGAGCATCATAATGGAGTTTTTGGTTGTTTCGAAGATCTCAGTCAAGTCCCATTTTCTTGATGCACTTGACTGGTGATTCTTCCTTCACCGACTCTTTGTTCATGACTTCATTGTACTTGTTAGAGAGAAGTTATCTTTCCTTGGTCGTTTGGCTTCATGATGTCTTGAGGCTTTCTTTGAGCAACTAATTTTTGGCATCAAGTTTGGCCAAGAGTGCTTGATGGCCTTTCTTGTCGCTTCTTCGCTACTTTGAGTTTTTAGCCTTTAGTCTTTCAAGCATCATTTCTTCGGTACTCCATCGATCTTAGGGAGTTTCAGATTAGATCCCCCTTCTTTCAATAGAGCAGCCACATTTTCTTATCCTTCACATTCTTTGTTTTTGCCTTTGTTTAGTCTTTGCCCTTCAAACTGAAACAAGGATTTGGATACATATCTTGGTGGAGGAGACACTGAATTGGTTGCTTCTTGTATTAGAACCATACCAATGAATGTAGAAGCTGGTGTTTTTGGTTTCTTAGATGCAGGCTCTTCATTTGTTGCTACATCCATTTTGAATTTATGCTCCCCCTCAGTTGACGAGGGCTTGGTTGAACTGACTATGGGAGCTTCTGAATCAGTCTTCTTGATTTGTGATTGAGCATTTGAGTTCTTCTCCCCCTCAGCAGGAACTGTAGAAGGAGTTGCTGCTGTCTGAAAATTCTTGGATTGTGTATCCAGATGATCCGAAGTATCAGAGAAGACTTTACATGATCTGCATAGAGCATAGTAAAGATCCTTCACATGTTGAGGAAGGTCGACTTGTTCACCAAAGAGCTTGTCTAACAGGACGACCACCTTAAGAATCAGGGTGTTCTATTCAATCATGGTACTGAGGGCTTTATTCCACTTTGAGTGATCATGTAGAAAAAGTGACTCATGAAGACTGAGTAAGCGTCCATCCAAGGCCTTGGTGCGTGAAGGTAGTTAGTCGAGTCTCCAGAGTGTTAAACCTTTTAGAATTAAGAGAGTCATCCTAATGTATCTCCCTGATAAGTGGATTAATGATGTTGTTGAGGCGTGCTGGTTTGAGAGCTTTTTTTATTACCTTAGAAGCCTGAGCCTCCAAGTCAGCTACATAAGGTTTTATCAGGTTTGGAAGTGACTTTGTAAGCACAGATGTGATGAGATCAGGTAGAAGTGAGCTCAGTGTTTCTTCTAGAGAAATAGTGACTTGAGCAAAAGCAGAAACCGCAGGCCCGAGTTGAGCAGCTTCATCATACATGGGATCATATCTTTCTGTCTGAGATGAAACTTCCATTTGTTCTGAATTGTTGGGTGTATCATCCAACTGGGAAGATGAAGGATCAACATCGGTGTTTTCTTCATTCTCATCGTTCCCGATTCATAAAGATATGTTTCTATTGGCTCCGAATCGGTTGTCGATTCTGTGAGCATGAATTCAAAGATTCAGATCTAAATTTAAGACACAAGATTAGATCTAATAAATGGTTAGTTGTCCCTTTCATTAGAGAGTTTTGATTGTCTCTCTAAGTTAATGAGAATCTTTTCTGTGATCCTTTGACAAAAGATGTGAGTGTCGAATGTCATCATTGAATCTGTTAGAAACTCGAAGGCCTTTTAGGCTTATATTTGATGAAGAGGTTTTAAGTGAAATTTATGAAGAGAGGAATATTATTGATTGCTTAAGCTTTGCTTCATCCTTCCATATGCATCACCACAACACCTATTTATACTACTCCATGGAATGTTCTAGAGATGAGATATTTCCATGGATATTCTACTACTATCTAGATACTTCCTACATCATCTTGATCATTCCTAATACATCATCATCCTTATCCTAATTCTAGATATTTCTATTACATTTAGCTACAATATTCTAGATATATCTATGGATATTTTCTAGGATTATTCTTTGTCGTTCTAGAAGCTTCCATACCATTCTATGACTTTCTAGAAGCTTCCACTATATGGGCTCGGACTAAATCAAGTTTACGATCCAACACCCTCCTTTAAACTTGATTTACCGACTCCAAGCATCATTCGTTGTCTTGAAAATTCTTTCTCGTTGTGCGGCTTGGTGAGGATATCTGCAACTTGGTTTTCGGCCCTCGTATGTATCACTTGGACATCTTTCCTTGCAATGCACTCTCGAATGAAGTGATAATGAGTGTTGATATGCTTACTTCGATCATGATATCTTGGATTTTAGCTAAGTCAATGGCCGACTTGTTATCCACATAGATCTCGATCGATCTTCTTGTTCCATGTAGCTCCTTTAGCATACTTCTAAGCCAAATTGCGTGACATACACATGATGTTGCAGCTCGTACTCGCTTCACAACTAGACAAAGTAACAATAGGTTGCTTCTTTGAAGACCATGTAAAAGCATTGTTACCTAGGAAGAATATGAATCTGTTGTACTTCTTCCATCGTCTTTGTCTCCACCATTTCCATTGTCGCTATATCCAACCACTTGAAGTCTTCACTTGGTGAATAAAACATTCCGTAGTCTACGGTACTTTTGATATAACGGAGGATCCTCTTTGCAATCTCCAAATGCTTTGTCGTAGGCTCTTCCATGAAACGACTAATTAAACCAACCGCAAAGAGTATGTCAGGTCTTGTACATGTCAAATAGCGCAAACTTCCAATGAGACTCTTGAATTGAGTTGAGTCTACCGCTTCTCCTCCGTCATGCTTAGAAGGCTTTGCCTTATGTTCTATGGGGGTGCCAACGGGATTGCACTTATCCATGCCAAACTTCTTTAATATCTCCTTGGCATATCCTTCTTGACTTATGAAAATTCCATCATCCGTCTGCTTCACCTCAATGCCAAGATAATAAGACATAAGTCCTATGTCTCGCATCTCGAACTCTTTCGTCATTGACTTCTTGAGATCATCAATCATACCTTGAGAGTTTCTGTAAGATCAAATCATCCACGCATGCTGCATTTGAGCGTTATACTTCCATTTGCAAATTTCACGTAAAGTGCATATTCACTTAGGCATTTAATAAAACCATGTTCTTGGAAATACTTGTCAATTCTAGTATTCCAAGCACGTGGTGCTGCTGAGACCATATAAGGCCTTCTTCAACCTTAGCACTTTACCTTCTTGCCCTTTGGCAACATATCCTCTCTGGTTGCTCCACATAAACTTCTTCTTCAAGAAGTCCATTTAGAAATGCGACTTTACATCCATTTGGTAGATTTTCCACCTATATTGAGCAAAGAATAACAATAATCATTCTAATAGTTTCTAAGCGAGCAACAGAGCAAATACCTCTTCGTAGTCGATACCATGCTTCCGCTTGTAACCTTTTGCCACAAGTCTTGCCTTGTAATTTTCCACTTCGCCTTTGGCGTTTTCTTGGTCTTGTATACCCACTTGACTCAATAGCCTTTTGGCCTTTCGGAAGGATCGTCAACTCCCACGTATCATTCTTCACTATTGACTTTATCTCCTCGTCCATGGCTTGTCTCTATTTCTTGCTTTTCATAGCCTCCTAAAAACTAAAGGTTCACAATCAACGATAAACAAGTAAGAGGTATTTTGTCGATTACCTCGTGAGCTCTCCGCAAACTTCTTGTCTTGGTTCTCCTTCACTTGAACTTGAAGGTGATTCTTGGGTGGAGTTGGACTTTGAGGTTGTTGGACTTCTTCACTTGATTCACCCGCCTCTACTTCATCACCATAGGAAGAAAGTCATACCTTTCATTTTCCTTGATGCTCCAATCCCATGTCTCTTCTTCATCGAAATCCACGTCTCTACTCACTACCACCTTCCTTGTGATTGGATTATAGAGCTTATAACCTTTTGACTGCTTGTCGTAGCCAACAAACACATGCTTCTCACTTCTATCATCAAGCTTTAATCACCTTTGGCTGGGAACGTGGACATATGCTATGCTTCCGAATACCCTTAGGTGAGAGACGGTAGGCTTCATCCCATTCCATGCTTCTTGTGGAGTCTTGTTATCTAAACTCTTTGATGCATACACGGTTCAATAGATATCTTGCACAATCAACCCCCGCCCAAAACTCCTTTGGCATCTTCTTACTTTTCAACATGCTTGGACCATATTGAGAATGGTTCTATTCTTTCTCTCAACCACTCCATTTTGTTGTGGGGAGTAAGGAGTCGTTAGAAATCTTGGATCCCATTATCCTCACAAAATTTGTTAAATTCTTTTGATAAAAATTCTCCACCTCTATCGGATCTCATTGATTTAATTTTTAAACCTTTCTCTTTTCAACCATAGTTTTAAATGTTTTAAAGTTTCAAAAGCTTGGGATTTTTCTTTTAGAAAATATACCCAAGTTTTTCTTGAAAAGTCATCAATAAAGAGCATAAAGTAAAGATTCTTACTATAAGAGGGTGGAGTAATGGGACCACACAAATCCGTGTGAATTAGATGTAAAGGCTCCTTAGCTCTTAATGTCGCTTCTTTCGGGAACGAACTCCTAGCATGCTTCCCAAGAAGGCATCCTTCACACGGTTGATTGGGATGATCAATTTGATCTAACCCTTTCACCATTCCCTTTGAGGATAATAACTTTAAGTCACCAAAGTTTAAGTGCCCGTATCTCATGTGCCAAAGCTACGAATGATCCTTCAAACAACTCTTTAAGCACTTAGCTTCATCATGTTGAATGTTTAGAAGGAACATTCGGTTTTTGGTCATAGGCACTTTGCTATGAGCTTTCCTTGAGATTCCTTATTGTAGCACTACGATCCTTGAAATGAATATCGTAATTTTTCTCTAAAAGTTGTCTCACGCTTAAAATATTACTTTTAAGATTGGACACATTGTATACGTCAAAATATATTGGTGACTTCCATCTTTAGCTCGGATAAGTATCTTACCTTTTCCTTTCACGGTGCCTTTGATTCGTCTCCAAAGGTGGCGTTACCTTTACTTTCCTCCATCTCCACGAACAAGTCTTCTTCACCCGTCATATGGTTACTTGCAGCGGAATCTATATGCCATGGCTCTATCCTCTCTTCTTTTTCGTCGTGTCTTGCCATTAGCAAGGTAAGCTCATCTCCATCTTCTACCTCCACAAGATTAGCTTTTTCTTCCACTTGTCTTGAGCTAGTACACTCATTGGCATAATGACCATATTTACGACAGTTGTAACATTGTATTTGGGGCTTACCTCCTCTTTGAGAATGAAAGCTTCTCCCACGACCTCTTCGATATGAAGACCATTGGTTTTCATCTTCTTTGTTGACATCTTCTCTTCCTCTTCCTCGTCCTCGGCCTTGGAAACTACCACGACCTCGAAAAATACCACGTCCTCGTCCTTGCTCCTTTCCATGTAGAAAGCTCTTTCTCTTTCTTTGAAAGAGACCTTTGAGTATAAAGCTTGCTCCAAGGGTTCTTTGATGAGTGTAAGATATTTGATCCTTCTTTCTTGCCTTTTGCAACTTTTCACATATCTACATCAAACCATAACATCAAACCATAACACAAAGTATATAGATGGAATTCTAGAGAGAAAGTTAGAGGTTTAGGGAACTTAGTGAGAGAAAGTGAAAGATATTATTATGAGCTCCAACTCTCTACCTTGGAAGGTAGAGAGTATTTATAGTCTTACATAACTCGCCACACTTTGGGTGTGGATCGGGCATACAGATGGGTAAAGACCGTCCGTCCTCCACGGTGTTACTTAACTAAATTACTACTTAACTTAAAGAACTACGACTACGAGCTTTCTAACGATTACATATACTTGAGGTGACCGACTCTTTACTACCGGAATTTCTAATTCCTAACAATCTCCCCAAGGAGGTCACCTCAATCATGTACCAAAATTACATAGAATACAAATAGATATTACATTAACAATTGATCTTGTATTCTTGATGTAGTCCTTTGCTCCTAAGCTCGTAGTCATTGATTCTTCACATTGCATGTTTGGTTACTTCAAGTGGAGGTCTTTCTTGATCCACGTGATGATAAGTTTGAGCCATCTTTGGAGATCATCACTATCAACAATCTCGACACATCCTTTGTGGTGTTGGTATTTTGTGATGTTGTGACTTTAGGACCGACATGCTCACATTCGGATCATGAAATCTTCTCATCGAGTAGCGGAAGCTTTTGTTGAATCATGATATTGGCGGCGTGGCGAAGCATGGAGTGAAAATATCGAGTCATTGATGCACTAATCATGATTTCTTTTGAGATGAATGTGTTAAGTGAGCATGCGGCTATGGATTGACCGCTTCATTACGATCATTTGCAAGCGTCGGGTGTACACGCATACAACATTAGCAATAAATCGCACGAAAGTGTCTTTGATCACTTCGTTGAATTGAGGTACACGCCCACGGTTCCCGTTGATCGATACAAGTCTTGCTGTGATCGGTAGGATTCCTAAGAATCTCCTTGACGGGGTTTCGCGTTGTTCTAGCTGTTCTCAAACCGGAACGTCTCAAAGAAGACAACACGGAGTGAGTGAACCAAATAATTTTAAGTCCACCGATTGATGAAAAGAGATTTGAAAACAATCGTGTATTGCTCAATAGAAATTGTTTTTGCAATACAACGAAGGTTTTATTGAAAATCAATTATCAATCATAAAAACACCTTTTGGTTTGAAAAATGAGTACACGGTCGATGTGCTAAAGAAAAGTGTTTTTAAGCACAATGACCGGTTTTCAAAGGTATCCGTCAATCCATAACTGAACGAGATTGATTCAAGAGATTGAATCGCCCCATTGTTTACATTCGGTTGTCACATGGTTGATCTATATAATAGATCTCACATGCCACCTACCGGGAGCTTGTTTGATGTTGGCTCGAAGGCTTTCCATCTTCATTGTGAATATGTAAACACATCACTCGGATGTTCGGCAATACCACAAGGATAATGCGTGGGACTCAAGATATAATCTCTCTTCCACATTGTGTGAAACAGAGTCTTCATTGAAAGTGTCCTAATGAGATTTATTGATGATCTCGTGGCTCTAGACTCAATTTGTGCATATTTGGATCCTATAACGGAGACTAGGGAGAGGTCTCCTTCTTCAATATCAACCATCTCTAAGAGAAAGTCGATAGATAATGTCGGTTCCCGTGAGAATGAAACAAGTCCTTTTAAGAGGAACTTGAGTGGTTTGGAAAGTTGAAGTGCGATGCGTCACTTTGGGTCCATGACGTCTTGTCTTCAATACCGATGTTACCATCGGTAGCATATGAAGTGAACCCGGTTTACGCCCTAAGGTTGAATTAATGGAGGCTATTTGTTTTCACCCTTTCTCATTCAATTCTTTTAATTCTTCAACCCCTTGATGCTTACCGAGACTTCATAGCTAGAACCTTGTTGGGTTTATTCCATACTAGCTCGGTCTTAGTCCGCACTCTTCCCTTATCTCATTTTTCTCCTTTTATCATCATACCTAAGGACTTCTACACTAACTAGTGGATTGTCCTGGGTAGATCCCTCCGTTCAGGCGGATCATGGGAACCAATACCTAACCTTATCATCCTTATATCACCGTACATAAAGTAAAGTTGGTCGGTCAATTTGGTATTGTTCATCGCCATTGGATCCAATTGAAAACCATTTGAAAATCAATTCGGATACTTGTGATATATTATCAAAGCATTTTGTACCGAATTGTTTTGATATTTTAAACGAGAACTCCCCTCAACATGTGCATCAAGTATTTGAAAATGTTTTTGCACACGGAGGCAAGAGAAAGAATTAACTTCTTTTGATTACCATTTTCTAAAGATATCAACATCACTTCCTCATCAAATCAAGTGGGTATAGCATTTCCGGGAAGGATGAGGTTTCCATAAATTTGCTCCCCTCAATATGTGCCTCGAGGTTTGAAAAGAGTTTTGCACATACTAGAGGAACACACACATTGGGATGAATGATCACGTTTCAAATCAAAGGTTTAAGATAGATGCTCCCCTCAACATGTGCATGAAAATTTGAAATCGTTTGTCACATGTGGGAAGGACGACATGTACATTCTTATAACACCATTTACCGAATTATCAGTTTAAATCCAATTTAAATCACACATTCTCCCCCGATCACAATTATCAAAGCATTTGAGATTTGTGATCTCGTATAGATTTAAATTGATTTTGAAAGCTTTTAAGGAGAATTGTGACATGATTGTGAAAGCTTTTGAACTGATAAGGATCGGATTTGTAAAGACTTTAAACTCCATTTATAAAACATGCATGTATATCTTTTGAAAACAATTTAATGCCAAATAACTTTTTAATTTAATTGAAATCATTCTCCCCCTCAATCAATGACATAGGTTGTTGATTGAGAGATAGAGATTTTGACAAATAAGTCCGATGATTATCAAAAATAGAGATCGAGTTATTTTTCAAAGCATTTGGTTTTCAATGAGATAAATGTTTATAGAATCGAGCATGGAATTTGAAAACATGGTAAAACATGGCTCGTTCTTTCTTTAAAACCGGGTTATTGCTGAAAATGACAATAAACCATTGTTTCTCTTTCTCCCAAAAATATTTTTGATTTTTGAATTTTTTTTTTTTTTTTTTTTTTTTTAATATAAAAATTGAACAACATCTAAAGTCCCGTGTCATTCTTTGAATGACAACATCAAGACCGTAGATATTATCGAATCGAGAGAAACATGACAAAATGACAATATTTTTGAAGATTTTTGAATTTTTCAAATTTTTATGGATTTTGAAAGTTTTATATTTTCTATTTGATTTTTGAAGGTTTTATAATTTTGTATTTTGTTTTTTTTTTTTTTTTTTTAAATATTTACAAGAGATAAATTAGTTTAAGAGAATGATGAAATGAGTACCGAGATAAAGATATCGTCAAAGACGCGTTGTAGAAGAAAGGAATCAACATCTCTTAAACTTTCACCACCAAAGCATCCGAGGCTTCTAAGAAAATCGTCGAACATGAGCCTTCTCAATTTGAATCTTTGGTAGCTTCCCCAAACCGACAAACATCGAATAAAGACCATTTCCTAAAGAAGTAGAGTTGAATACAAAGCGGTCTCATTGATTGAAGCTCGGCACCACGAAGAACACGAGAACACCGAGTAACAAGTTGAAACATTGATCGTCTCGGTGGTTATCAAATCCGGATTAGCGATTACGACCGATCACATGAACTGTTGTGCATCCCGATGTACACCTTACTCTTCGAGATTGACCGGTTGTCTAGTTAGGGAACAATATATCAACATCTTCATTTTACCAAGTGCATTCCGGTTATATAACATATAACCAATCGGCACATAATGTACACATGTACCCAACAAGAGTAGAGACGATGACATCCATGTAACATGTTGAGTCACTAATCATCTCGTGGATGTCAACTCGAAATAATCGAATTAGCTCGATCAAGTGAACATGTTGTGCATATAACCGGAAGCCCTTTATCATAAACCGTATATAAAATGTCGATAAGCGTATCATCTCACGTTCCAAATATTCTTCTCACATTTCTCCCAACCGAACATTGAAGTAACAAAACCAAAGGTCTCGAGACCACTTCCCCAAATAGTTGGAATAATATATCCTTCCCCAAATAGTTTTGATACCTCGGAATCAAGAAAACATAATATATCCATAAACTTGAAATCTTGTGAGAAGAATTCAAATAGCCCAAATGAATCCGTGAGAATCAAGCGCTACATAAACTCTCTCGACTATCTTTATCAACCCATATGTAGACAATTTGAAGTGACCATTTGTTGAAGAAAACCCGATATACCAAACTTGAAACCGAAGTCGAATTCCCGCATTTGTGTCTTAAGCTTGCACTTAAAGATGGAAGAACGGTGTCGAGAATCTATGCTTCCAAGAAATCTCTAAGTACTCACACTCAAACAAAGTATGAGACTTTAACACCTCTTGATATTATCCACATCGTCATCTACATGTGACCTTTGAGTAAAACAACGTAACTCCTAATAGTGATAGTTAACGGTCTTCAACCATCCACTCCATTGCTGGTAACTAGATAAATCAAGCCTTCAACTCAAATTCTTAAGCCCGAGCAAGTTATCAAATAAGAACACGCCTTTGTGAAGGACAACTTCAATCTCAAATAAGTGATAAATGATTAACTCAAGTAATCAACTTGTGTCAAATGTCCAACACGTGAATAAACATACAATCGGATGTACATTGACCCACCGAATGAACCGAGCAAATGATTCCTCAACATCAATGCATTCTTCCTTAAGGTATACATGTAGAAACGATCCGGAAGATTCACCAATAATGTTTTCGAGCGGATGAGGTAGTCATTTTCCTTAATGTTCATGTGGTTGATTTATAAGCGTGCACAATGAGAGGAATAATAATCCGTGAAGATTTGGCAAAGGAATACCAAAGAGCGGATCATTATTCATGAACAATAATCCGTGAAGATTTGGTAAAGGAATACCAAAGAGCGGATCATTATTCATGAGTGCAAGCGCAATATTATGATAGTCATTATCAACGCCTTGAGGAATAATCGGAGATTGGGTTTCTTGAGAGTTCGAGAAGTACTTCTTAGATGGTGAACTAGTTGAGTCGGTAGAAACCGGAGCATGAGCTTGAGTGGATGATCAACATTCGTTAGAGGTTGGAAGTACTCATCAAACATATCTTTGAAACACAATGAATCCCAAACAATGAATCCCAATTATCCTTAGTAATTGAAGCATTAGGCGTTGGAGGAGTGTCATCAAAAATCAAGCAATGAATCATTGCTAAAGAATCGAGCAAGTCTAATTGGGGATTAAATTTTGGCTTTTCAATCTCCCCAATTAGTGCTCTCCCTAAACCGACGAAGATTTTCAAGTGTTCTTCTCGGCCGGATTAAGAAGAAGTCTTTAGATCATCAAATGCAATTAGTCTTTAGTCTTCTAATCATGTAGCTTTCAAATGTAGATTAGGCGTAGACTCGACCTTCTTCAAGATTATCCGAATGGGGAAATAGACAGTTAACATCTTCTTCACACCAAAGGCATTCCGTTAACTTGTAAATAGCAAATCCCTTAATTAAAATCCTCCCAATCAAACAAGAACGAAAGATGTTCATCAAAGAAATCACCCAACAACTAGAAGCACTTTGTCATTTAATCATATCGGCCGTGTGAAGATGTCAACCAACGGCTCTTAGAAGAAACTACATGTGAAGATGATCCGATAAGAAGAATCTCGGTTCTTACATGGGTTAGGAGCCGTTTGACCATATATTCTCAAATATCGATCAACCATGCAAAAATTCACACTTCTTCTCCCCTCAAGAATTGCATACGAGAGATGCCATTCTTGATTAACCAAGTGATTATCATCCAAATGTATTATATTCACACTTCTCCCCACAAAATTAGCACATGATGTCGCCATCTTCATTATATTGAGCAAGAGGAATAAGAGTAATTATCGGTAGTCCGGTTCACTTGATGATGAAGCGCATGGAAAAAGCATGAAGCATGTTGATGAAGAATGTCGATGAGAATGGTCATAAACATGAAGATTTCTCTTCTTAAGAAGATAAAGCGCCTTGAAGCGTACACCTTTCTTTTCTTTGAGGCAGGGCCTGAAGTGTTATCTGCAGACGCCATAATGATGAAGTACGAGGCTGAATCGATTTGAGCAGACGTCATTGTTAAGAGCCCAGTCATATGTTTAGAGCCGCCGAATCCAAATACCAAGGGACGATTTATACGACTGCTTTGGACAACGACGAAGACAGAGAATTGGAAACATTGGATCCCACATCTTGATGGGTTCCTTTTGGTTAGCACAAAGCAGTCTTTGAATCGTGAAACCCTAGATGCAATGGCATTATCCTAGGAGCCGAACTAGTAGAGGCATCGAGACTTAGTCAAATGACATTTTGTGCTTAATGGGATTATTCTACCGGTTGGCTTCCAAACCTTAACAGAACTATTCTCGGCATAGTGGATCTAGTTAAAGAGCAAGGTTTGCCATTCGTGAACATTCGACTGTTGGCTTCCACGAAATCCTACATTGGTAAAAACCTTCCTGTAGGTTTCGAGATTGCTTAACTGTTTTGCTTTCCAAACTTTCTTAAGCGGGGTATGATTCTTAGATCTCGAAATAACACATCACATTTATCATGATTACGGAAAATAAACATTTTTACATGTTTTGCGACGACATAAGGCCTCGAATTAATTTCATAAGCTTAGAGCTAATACTAGAACTAACACGATTCTTTTGTTCAAATCAAACTTCTTGTCCCTATGGTGTTCTTTTACTTCCTTATCATGATCACTTTTAGTTTGCGTAATCCTATCCTTCTTTGCATTGCTTCTAGGTTTTGACCCGCTAACTTTAGTGTCAATCTTAACATCTGTAGAAGTAATGATGGGAACATTACATGGCTTCACTACTTTACGCATTCTGGTCTAGAAGTCTTGGGATCCGAAATTCTAGGAGGCACATCAAAGGTTGCTTGCTTGAATTTCGACATGGAACAAGGCATATCAAGAGTCACATGCTTGGCTTTAGGCATAGAACAAGGCACAACTATTCTATCTCGCCAATTGCTAGATTTCGGACTTGTGACAATTACATACTCTAAGAGTTCACGAGATCGTTTGGCATCCATGCGGGCATAGGCTATAGTACTATCAAAAGGTTTTCTAATCTTTCATCTTCAACAATCTCACGGAGACCCTTCAAACTTTCCTTAAGGTATGAGAGATATGCTTTATGTGCAAGTTCATTATTCCTAATGGGCGGGGAATATATAACATATCGATAGCATATTTATCACAAGTAGAAACCTTAGGAGCAGTATTTGCAATTGGGGATTGGCAACTTTCCTTTCACCTCACGCTTGATTCTCAATATCGTTAAGTAAAGAAGTTATCTTTTCAATTTGTTTATCATGATTAACTTTAAATGAATCACATAACTCTTTGTTTTGATCATTAACCTTTGAAATTTCGACTTTAAAACAATCATTTTCCTTTTGTAAGTTATCAATTATGTTTTGAAGTTGGAAATTCGAGAATCTAAAGGTGGAGGCATATGGGAAGCAATCACATCCTTCTTTTCACCTTTCGGTTGTGAAATTTGGGCTTTCAATCTTTTGATCGTGTTATAATGAGCTCGAATTTGTTCATCACGTTTGCTAATTTCAAAAGCGCATCAAACTCGGGAGCATCGGAGGATGTCTTGATATTTGAGGTTTTAACATTTTCTTTGAGATGTTGATGTTTTAATTGCAAAGCAAGATGTTCAACTTCTAATTTAGAATAATGTTTGACCAAGTTATCATGATCATCTGTTCTATTTTCTCATGCAATTTTGAATTTGTTGTTTCAAGCTCAATGACACGATCATGGGAGACTTTCGAGCAACAGATAATTCATGAAATTGAGAAGCATTAATGGAACAATTTGTAGCGATGAAAAACACATCTTGAGCAATACATTCGAAATCGATTCTCATTCGGTGTATGCAAGTTCTTCCTTTCAATCTCACTATATTTTAATTCTCTCATAGTCACTAACCTCAACAATCATTGCATCAAATACCTTTTCCATTTCTTTAATATCGAATCGTCCCTTTTTAAGACTCTCAAATTGATCTTTTAGTTGTTTAAAGAAAGGCATGACCTCGGTTAAATAGCATTCTTTAGTTTGCTCAAAACCCTTTCCCTTGAGTTATACCGGTGGTGTGATCCTTTTCTTACAAGTTTTCTCAAAATCAACAAATAGTTGAAAGATAACATATTCATCGATTAAGGTCTTGCTTTTAGTGGCAATAGATCTAGGGAACTAAGTGCATTGGTGTATTAGGAGGATACACAGTTGATTTAGGCGATTTCCTACAAGGGAATTCTTTTCAACAAGATTTTCGACTTTTGCATTTCCATATCCTTTTCCGAACACTTGTTCGGGGTTAATAAGTCTGAGGCTTAAACTTGTTCAAGGAGATCCAATTTTCTTTAGTGTAATTATGGGGTTTGATCGTTATGTTATTCTTTTTACACTTAGGATCATTTAGCTTCTTATCCATTATCTCCTAGATGCAATATCTAGTTTTCTATCTTCCTCGGTGCACTCAATGCAACTAGGTGTCTGCTCTAGGTTTAAGAATCTCATTTCCATCATAGATTACATTTTGAGCTACTTTTGCTTTCTTACCATACTCGGGATTGGGTTTATCTATAATGGGAACACTTGTGCTTATCGCTTAAGACTACGTGCTTAGTGATCATGTGAGCGATCTGAATGGTATTCCTTGTACGTACAACTTATTTTCAAGCTTGTTTTTCAAAGTTTTTAGATTGGAAAAATCATTCAAAAGTTTTGATTCCTTAGCCTTGAATTCTTGCTTAAGCATTTTAACATTTTCTTGAAGTTCGTGTTTTGCTTAGCGGTTTTAGAAAGCTTTTCTTGTAAGGAGTTTAACTCTTGTTTTAATACTTCTTCTCTAAAATTACTTTTCTAATGATTATGCGTATTTGGACATCCATTTCACCTTTCACGGGTTGTCAACTCAAACTTAGCACTTTGTTCATAAATAGCAACTTGATCCTTATAGGTATTGAGTTCGGTGGTCAAGGAATCATCGAGCACAAATGCGGTGTACTCATGCAATTCATAATCATCATTTTGAGAAGAAGATGCATACCTAGGTACTGCAGAAACTTTCATGCAACTTTCCTCTCGGCATTAACGTGCACGGGTTGTGGCGGTGCATCTCTCTTGGGTATATCCGAAGCTTCCATGGGCGTTCCTTTGCATTAGCTTGCACGGGTTGTGACTGGTGCACCTCTCTCTTGTGAACATGAGCATGAAGATTCTATTTTGCATTGTCCGAATCATCATTTTTTGTTGTCACCGACATTACGCATTCGAAGAACACCCGATTCTTCACCGGATACATTACCCAACTTATCACAACAATCTTTCAACCGCACGACACTCATTCACGTCTTCATTCTTTTGTGCGATTCTTCAATGAACTTTTCATATTATCCATGAGTTGGATAAATGTCTCAATGAATTCACAATTTCCATTCCAAGTATGTTTTTGAAGGAAATTCGGTCAAGTGTTGATTGTGTCTATGAATATTCCCCAGCGATGAATGGTGAAATTGTTTGTAGATTACTTGAAGAGCTGCTGGAACCATCCTTTTGAACTTCTTCATTGGTAAGTTGCGACTTTAAATGCTCTAAGTTCAACAACAAGCTTCTTGTCAATGTAGGTAAGTCTGGCGGAAAAGAGCACTACATGTTCGATCCCCGACTATGGATAACAACCGTATGAGGTGCGGATGAAGTAGTTGATAGGGCTCAATCTTGCATTCCATTTGCATGGCATTACATAGCGGTGCAATTCATTCTCATTGTACTCGAACATGAAGATCTCACATCCTCGTTGTTTAATTCAAACATCTTTAATCGTTCGATGTAGCATCCATTATCATTATTATCCACAACATCATACAATTTAAGCACTTCGAAATCACTGGGTCGAGAGAGTAAGACATGATTTGGTAGAATGCACGGGATTTTACAAGTCTATGATTTAAACCGAAAATAGAATCTTTCGGGATTTTACTAAAATCAAGACTAAACCGTTAAGCAATGACCAATGGAATGTGTTAAGGCGACTAATGGATCGACACAATGATAGACAATTGTGTGTTAGGTCTTATGATTGTTTGTGGGATAAGCGAGATGTTGTTTGGTTGTGATTCGGATTGGTTTATGCCCGTTTTTCACGAGAAATTTAGGTCTAACAACTTAAAACCTCAATAACTTCTGTTCGGAGCGGATTTAGACCTCGAAGATTGACCAAGTTCATTCATTCGGTGCTATTCTCCTCGTTCTCACGGTCGTTTTGATGGGTAGAACGCTGAAAGCGGAGTTACGGTTCAAAAGTTATGGCCGTTTGAAGTTTTGACGGAAAAATCAACCAAGTCGCTACGAATTCTTGAACCAAGTTCTTCTTGAACCAAGTCGCTAACAACTAATTAGCTACACCACTAAGTCGCTAGAGTCCCAAGTCGCTAGACAAATGCAAGTCGCTAAGTAGTAACTCGCTAAGCCTCAAGTCGCTAGCAAAATTTTGGCGACAATTAAGCTACCCAAGTCGCTAAAGATACAAGTCGCTAAAGAGCAACTCGCTACTGCACCAAGTCGCTACCACCAAGTCGCTACCCGTGGTGGAGAGTCCACTACTTGTACTGTAAATCGCTAGATCTAAATCGCTAGGTCTAAAGCGTAACTCGCTACAATTTTGTGAAGCAAGTCGCTATGAAGAAAAATAAACCGTGAGCTAAGTCGCTAGCAAGAAAAACCTTATAAACATCACTTTTCAATCCAAAACAACCCAACCAAGATGATTCAAGCTAACCAAATGAAAACCTAAACACTTGTGATGATTCTAAACATGAAAGTACTAACAAAATTCAAACTTTAACACAAGAAATCAACCAAATGATGCAAAACCACTAAACTTTTCAAACTCAAAACCACCTAAAACCACTAGAAATCCAAAGATGTGCAAGATATGATCTAACCATGGCTCTTGATACCAATTGTAAGATATAACTTTTCACATACACATCAAACCATAACACAAAGTAGCATATAGATGGAATTCTAGAGAGAAAGTTAGAGGTTTAGGGAACTTAGTGAGAGAAAGTGAAAGATATTATTATGAGCTCCAACTCTCTACCTTGGAAGGTAGAGTATTTATAGTCTTACATAACTCGCCACACTTTGGGTGTGGATCGGGCATACGGTGGGTAAAGACCCGTCCGTCCTCCACGGTGTTGCTTAACTAAATTACTACTTAACTTAAAAGAACTACGACTACGAGCTTTCTAACGATTACATATACTTGAGGTGACCGACTCTTTACTACCGGGAATTTCTAATTCCTAACATCTACCATCTCCCATACATCATGTGAACCTAGTAACGCCTTCATTCGAATGCACCAACTACCATAGTTGTCTTTGGTAAGACGAGGAAATTGGAACAAGTTCATCATGCTTGACATCGTGATCTTCTAGCTTTTGATATCAATTTGTTAGAAACTCGAAGGCCTTTTAGGCTTATATTTGATGAAGAGGTTGTAAGTGAAATTTAGGAAGAGAGGAATATTATTGATTGCTTAAGCTTTGCTTCATCCTTCCATATGCATCACCACAACACCTATTTATACTACTCCGTGGAATGTTCTAGAGATGAGATATTTCCATGGATATTCTACTACTATCTAGATACTTCCTACATCATCTTGATCATTCCTAATACATCATCATCCTTATCCTAATTCTAGATATTTCTATTACATTTAGCTACAATATTCTAGACATATCTATGGATATTTTCTAGGATTATTCTTTGTCGTTCTAGAAGCTTCCATACCATTCTACGACTTTCTAGAAGCTTCCACTATATGGGCTCGGACTAAATCAAGTTTACGATCCAACACCCCCCTTTAAACTTGATTTACCGACTCCAAGCATCATTCGTTGTCTTGAAAAATCTTTCTCGTTGTGCGGCTGGTGAACCTTTGTTTCTTCCTCTATAACAGAGGAATCCTCAACCCCTGATACAGAGGGTGTTTTAGTCTTCTTGACCAGTCTCATTTACTTTTTTAGTTTTGGAGAGGATGAGGGTGAAGCAGCTGTGGGTTTCTTTTTGATAAGTTTTCTTGTGGCTTTCGCCTGCGATTCCATGGAGACCTTCATGTTACCAAATTCTTGCCAATAATCCTTAGGAACCCCGCAATAGCACACATGTGTAAGGTTAGTGGTACCTCATCAGCCCTATGGTTCTTGTCATAGGTGGTAACACCTATTCGAGCCCCTGTGAAGGATTGCAACTCCAGATTGACATAACCATCTCCTATAAAGTGTTCTATCATTAGTAGTATATACCTCATATACCAGAAATTTTGGCTTCTAGGATCTTAAGTGAGTTTTTCACAAAGATCGTTGAACACATGTTGGGCAAAATTCAGCTTTACCCCCTAAATCAAGTAGTAGGCCATGCGCTAGTGATCATTGTTCAGTTGATCATGTGTTCCCTACTTTCCTCCCAACCCTCTGATAATGTGTGCCATTAACACCTTCCATGTAGGTGAAAAGTATCTAATCTTAACAGGATTGGATCTACTTGACTTAGTGGGATCTGATATCTTATCCTCAGGCTCATCACAATTGACTAACCCTAGAGTGGCTAGTTTGTCTTTTATAGTCTTCATTGAGGGTTCTTCGTCAACATATGGTCCGCCAGTGGCTAAGCCACTAACAAGGGCAAACTCAGTGATGTTGAGTTTGAATTTTTTGGTCCCATTGAGAACGGTGAAAGTGATGGTTTTAAGGGTAGGATCCACTTCAGCAGTTTACCAGAATTCTTGCTTGATGAAGGCTTCGGCAATGTCACAGTTCTGTATGAACTGTATCATGGGTTGATAGAATGGATGAGGATTTTCAAGTCTTTCAAAGTAGTTGCAAGAAGGTATCTTGCATATCTTTTTCAAGAAATCCACATTCTTTGCCCTCTTTGCCTTCCTTTTTGACATGGATTTTTCAAAATCCATTTAATGATGAATATGTGAGGATGTTTCTGAGTTGAGAGGTGTGTTTGAAGTTTCAGATGCCATTTATCTTTAAAGGATTTGGAGAATGATGTTGTAAATGTGAAAAAAATGAAATGAAGTTTTGATGTGTATTGAGATAATGAGAGAGATTCAAAGGGTTTAGGGTTTTTGAGAGAGGTGAAGGTAGGTGAAAGGTTGGGCCCTTGTGCGCTTTCAAATCATTATTATGTTGAAAACATATAGTTATTTCATATCTGCATTAAATAGCAACCGACACCTTTTTCGCCAAGGTGGTGACACACGTCCTTACGTGTTACAGTTGTACTTTATATCCCAGATAGTTAACACTTTTCAAAAAATATTCTATAGTAAATGAAGGAATGTTTGTTCCATATTAACTATGGTTTGCATTTAGTTACCCATTTACTATAAAATATTAGGGATAATTCCTTAAATGCTCAGATTCCTTTTTCTTTTGGTTTTATAGACGAAATCTTTTCTCCTTCTGAAACTAGACCAGGGCAACCTTTATAATTGGGAAACTACAACCAACATGTGACAGGTGTGACTTTACGGATTACAAGGTAGGGCAACTTGGGTACTTTCTGGGCAACTAATGTACTTCATGTAGGACAAGTGTCTACACATGGTTGGGTAGTTCAAAGTTGCCCGCTGTGCCGGTCTAGTTTCGAAGGAGAAAAGATTCCGTCTAGAAAAGCAAAAGAAAAAGGAAACTGGGTATTTTTGGAATTATCCCAGAATATTATCAATCAGTTTATGAGTGAAAGGTTTGTTTTATTAGGGACCACCTGAGAAATGTCCAACATACCTAGTTCAATTGCAAACCTAGTGAAACTAGACTCAGGCAGAGGTTTGGTGAAAATATCAGCTAACTTACAGTCTGTTGGAATGAAATGAAGTTCAATGTCACCTTTCATCATGTGTTCCATGATGAAATGGTACCTGGTGTCAATGTGCTTGGTTCTAGAGCGAAGAACATGATTGTTCGAGATGGCAATTGCACTGGTGCTGTCATAGAAGATTGGAAATTTTTCATAAAAGATATCGTAATCAGCTAACCAATTTTTTATCCAGAGGAGTTGAGCACAACAACCAAGAGTGTACCACATATTCGCTTTTCATTGATGACATTGCAACCGAGTTCTATTTCTTTGCACTCCAAAGAAACCAACTTTCCACCAAGCATTTGACAACCCTTGATATCGTTCCTATCATTTTTGCGACCGCAGTTAGAGTTTGAATACGCCTTGAGATCAAACCCGATCCTTTAGGATACCACAGTCCTAAGCTTGGAGCTCTTTTGAGGTACCTGAAAATTCTTTTAACAACTACAAAATGGAATTCTTTGGGGTTAGACTGGTACCTTGCACAGAGATATGTAGCGAATTGTATATCTATATGACTCGCTGTTAAGTACATCAGACTCCCAATCATACCTTTGTACAATGTTTCATTGACAGATTTTCCTGATTCATCAGGACCCAAATTGTTTGGGGGCAACATGGGACATTTGACTGATGCACAATCAGTGAGGTTGTATTTCCTTAATAAGTCCTTAACATATTTTTCTTGACAAATAGAAATTCCTTTAGAACTTTGTTTTATTTGAACACCTAGAAATTTTTTTAACTCCCCCATCATGCTTATTTCATATTTTGTGGTAATGTTTTGCAAAATGTTGACAAAGTGTTTCATTTGTTGACCCAAAAATGATATCATCCACATATATCTGAACAAGTAAGACATCACCTTCCTTTGTGTAGATAAACAAGGTGTTGTCTATTGTACCACGGATAAACTTATGTTGAATGAGAAAAGAAGAGAGAATTTCATACCAAGCCCTAGGTGCCTGCTTCAAACCGTAAAGAGCTTTGTCTAGTTTGTACACATACTCAGGATGATCACTGCTTTCAAACGTGGTTGCTTGACATAGAATTCTTCCTGGAGATTTTCATTTAGGAATGCACTCTTAACAGCCATCTGATAGACCTTGAAGTCTCTATATGCACGATAAGCAAGGACGATCCCAATTGCTTCAAGTCTGGCCACCGGAGCAAATGTTTCATCATAATCAATTCCCTCTTCTTTTATGTACCCTTGAGCTACCAGTGTAGCCTTGTTCTTTATGATCAACCCATTTTCATCCTGTTTGTTTACGAAGATCTACTTTAACCCAATGATTACCTTTCCCTTAGGTGCCGAAACCAACTTCCATACTTTGTTTCGTTCGAACTGATTAAGTTCTTCTTGCATAGCTATGACCCATCTTTATTCTTCGAGAGCTTCTATGACCTTCTTAGGTTCTATCTCAGATAGGAAATCAGCATAAAGACATTCATTAGTTGAGGCTGCTTCGATTGGCTTAAGCTGACTCCTGATGGTTATCCCAGTGGATGGTTCTCCTAGGATATTGACTAATTCAATGCCCTTTTCTTTGGACCATCTGTCTTGAGGAAGTGGAGTAGTTGAAGAATGATTGATAGGTGATAGAATTAGACTTGAGTTGGTTATAGATTCTATCTGATCATCTATATGAGTATCGGGGAATGAATATGTGATGGGTTGAACAGGGACATGAGTGGTTTCTTGTTGAGCAGGGTTGATGATATTTGATTCAAGATTGCCATATGTTCCCTTTGAGATTGGTCCCTGATATAAGGTTGATAGAGGATCATATTCAATGATATACGGCATAAATTCAATGTAAACTAGATGAGTATTTTTGGTCTAATTGGGAGAGTATTCATCAGCAGGAAATTGTCTTGCTTCATTGAAGTGTATGTCATCAGCCTCTGTTCCTGATCGATTGACAATTTCTTCACCCTCTTCAAAGGTAACATGAAAAGTTTCTTCAACTTATTATCATCTGATGTTGAATAATCTGAACGCCTTCAAATCCAATGAATACCCTAGAAAGAATCCATTGTCTGCTTTCTCATCAAAATTTCCCAAAAGATCTCGGTCATTATGAATGAACGTTATGCGACCAAAACATGAAAGTAACTAATGTCGCTTCCTTCCATGAAACACTTCATAAAATTTGCCTTCATGTGTCGATTGATGATGATTGATCTGTTTTAAGTGTATTATGTGGATATTGTAAACCTCAATAAGTTTTAAAATCCTCCTATGCAGTATACCTAATCGTTGTAGTGTAGTATAGGTAAGACAGGGGGGATTGATCGTTCTCTAGGGGAATAGTATTGGGAAGGTCGAGATGTATGACGAATAGGTCTAAGGTGAGGGATGGTTCTTTTTGTATTTTTATATTTTTATGAAAACAATTCAAATCTCGAGATTTAAGAGTGGGGGTTTGATTATCAACTACTAATTAAACTAATTAAAATAAACTAAATTAAACTAATTGCAGGAAAAGTAAATTGGATTCTTATGATAGGTAAAAGCGTGTTTACTTAGATTTCTTACTCCCTAGTTATCTCCTATTGATTAGTCGAATTGTTACATCCTTGTTTAATTGATGCGTTGTATTCTATAAGTCGTAGGGAGGTGCCAAATGCCATAACTCTATGAATGTATTGATCTCCTCTAGAAAACCGGGATCACTAAGTAACCTAAGTTATCTCCCCCAAATCTCCTATTATCAACAACCGCAATTCACACAATAAATACAACGAAAAGTCTACTAGTGCACTCTAGGACATAACATACATTATTAGGACGTTCAAGCTCGCAACAATTAAAGAAGAAGTCAGTGTTCCTATTCTAACGTGAATCAACCAATCAAACAAGAGACGACAATCAATAGTTAACAACTAGGTTTCATTACATATAAGCAAACACTATATTAATTTAGCTAGACATATAAAAGATAGAGAAACATTAAGACATAATCAAACATAAATTAAACATAATGATAGAAGAGATTAAATTGCTTATCTCTTATTGATAGAGGGTGTAAAAACCCAAAAGAAACTGTAAAAAAAGGTCGCAATTTCGTACACCAAGGTTACTCTCCAAAGATGCACACATAATGCATACAATTCTAAATATATATATAGGATTACAGTTGCGACGACTTCAGTTTATAGGTGTGACGCCGTTAGATCACCGCCATTAGGGTTTTGTCTTTTCTAAGTCAGTCTTGAGACGGGGTCGCTTTATGTCTTCAGACGCAGTCCAGATCTCTCTAACGCCGTCCCCTTTTTTATTTCTAAAGCCATCAACTTATAATTTCGACATAACTTTTTAACACTCTTAACAAGTGACGGTGTCACTTGCTACATCTTCAACAAAGGTTCGAGCCATCTTTAGTAAAATCTAGGCCATTATGATGTCTTCATTTGCAAGTGACGATACGCTTTTATGCGATGTGACGCCGTCTGGAGCCTTTTTCCCGAATTTTTCATGACTTGGTCATTTTCTTCAATTTTTCATCCCTTTTCGTATAATTATGCATGAATTCCAATATATGCTTCTAAAGTACCTAAAAAGTGAAAAGGAACAAATTTAGGCAATATTTGATCACAAACACATGAGTTAAGGGCTTAAATAACCCCCTAAAAACGTACGTTTTAAATCCTTATCAAATATCTCTACACTTGGGATTTTCTTGTCCTCAAGTAAATGTGCTTTTATCTAATCAATTTACAAGTTAGGGGTCATTAAACATGGGTTTAAAATAACTTACAACATGTACAAGCTCTACAATAGTCATAACAAGCACGTAAGTTATACACTAGCACCTCACATATAGTGTTTGGATTCTCTCATCTCTCGGGTGATAGATTATATAACATGTATGGAAATGCAAGATAAATACTCTCTTCCTGTCATGGCATATAGATTATCATAGGCTTGATAAAAGATCAAACATACACCACTTTGGCATAAGCACCTAGGACAACCTATCAAAAAGGGCTTTTAAAGGGTTGTAATGTTAGGTGTAAGGGTATGGAAAAACACGGGTTTGTTGGATATGAGAAATTTTACTGGTGGCAAGTCAAAAATCTAAGTTAATTAAATGTAAAGTGTGTTAGGATTTAGAAAATCCGTAAGTTAAAGACTCGGTCACCTCAAGTATGTATAAGCATTAGAAAGCTCGTAGTCTTAGTTGTTTAGTTATGTTTAGTAGTTAGTTAAGCAATACCGTGGAGGACGGACGAGTCTTTACCTACTGTATACCTGATCCACAGCCCGTAGGTGGCGTATTTGTAAGCTACTATAAATACCCTTTGCCTCCCAAGGCAAAGGGTGAAGCTTCATAATATTACATCACTTTCTCTCACTAGAAGTTCCCATCCTCTCTACTTTCTCTCTCTAAACTCTTATTTGGTTCGAACCTTACTTGGCGTGTTTGTGTGTTTATGATAACCAATATGTTACAATTGGTTTCAAGATACATGGTTTGATCATCTACTTTGTGTGTCCTTGGATTCTTGATTGGTTATTCATAAATTTTGGTTTGAATGAGTTTAGAAACTTTTTCACTCTTTTGATCTTATTTAGTGTTATAGTTTGGGTTTTGATTGTACTTTTGTGTTTAGGATCATCATATTAGTTTAGCTTTTGGTTTGGAAGGATTGATACATCTTAGTTGTGGTGTTTTTGATTGAATAAGAAAGGTTTTTGGGTTTGTTCATAAGTGCGATTTGAGTCACGGATAGTTGTTCTTGACTGCGACTTGATTGTTATTAGGTGCGATTTGATCAGTATTGGATGTGGTTTGGTTTGTAATCGCTATGTTTTGTGATTTTTCTCGCTGCGACTTGAGTGTTTTAGGTTGCGATTTGTTTGTTTTGACTGCGGTTTGAGTTGAAAAGGACAAAAGGACAAGTAGTGGTTGATAGTGACTTGTGCACTGCGTTTTGATCTTATGCGTTTTGACAGGTTGTGATTTGGTTAAGCATTGCGATTTGTTCTCTGCGTTTTGATAGGTGTTGCATTTTGTCACTACGGCTTGTCAAATTCTGCGTTTTGTCAAAGCTCTGCGTGTTGTCACTGCGGTTTGTCAATTTCTGCGTTTTGTCACTGCGTTTTATGGTTGACTGCAATTTGTATTCCTGCGTTTTGTAAGACTGCAACTTGATAGCTGCGACTTGTTGATGCGTTTTGATTACTCTGCGTTTTGATAAGTTGTTCTGATTTGTCAATTGAGATTTGACTTTTTTGAGTTAAGTTCTACGGTTTTCTCTTGATTTAGTAAAATCCTCTATTTATCAGTTTAATCAAAGAGTAGTAAAATCCCGTGTACTTAGGAATCATGTCTACTGTTGCAGATGACGTCCAAGCTGCTGGGTCCGATACTCGCCCTCCTATGCTAGATATAACTAATTATGACTCTTGGGCACAGAGAATTATATTGTACTGCTTGGGCAAAGAGAATGGTCTTAACATCATTCAGTCAATTGATGAAGGACCATTCCAAATGGGAACAACCAGAGATCAACTTGAAGCTGGTGATGATGGAACTGTCACTTTGGGTATGGATAGACCAAGGACTTGTGATGATCTCAATAATAAGGAAAAGAAAAGATACGATGCTGACATTAGAGCTTCTAACATCGTTCTTCAAGGTCTACCAAAGGACATTTACAAGCTGATCAATCACAATACTGAGGCCAAAGCAGTTTGGGATAATGTCAAGATGCTTCTCTCTGGTTCAGAAATGACTAAGGAAGATAGAGAGTAACAAATTTATGATGACTTTGAGAACTTCAAGATGAACCCAGGGGAAAGCATTACAGAGTATCATGTGAGCTTTCACAAACTTGTGAATGATATGAGAAACATCAATATGACCATGTCAAACATCCAACTCAATTCCAAGTTTGTAAACAACATGAACCCTGAATGGCACAGATTTGTTACTGCTGTGAAGTTGAACAAAGGACTGAGGAACACTAACTATGAATAGCTGTATGCCTACTTACTTCAACATGAGAAGCATGTTACATTTGAGCATTTAATCTTGGAGAAATTCCACTCTAATACTGCTGCTGTAAACTCTTCAAATGACTCAACTGCATTTCTTTCAAATGTAAGGATAAGTACTTAAGCAACACAAATCATACCATCCTTTCGTAATCGTAAATGATTACCATACCGCACTCGGGATTTACCCCAACCGACATGTTGATTGAAAACCTTGCAAACCAAGTTGCTTCATGGTTCAATAGTCCATAAACTCACTTCCCAAACCAATAACCAACTTAGAACCTCATCTAATCTATAGAATTAAGCCACAGTGGAAGATGGAAGGGTTGTGTTTCAGAATGTACAAGGAGGGCAGAATGTGAATCCACAGTATATTACACGGGGGAATGTTGGAGCTGGAGCTGGTTATGTGGGTGCTCAGAACCGAGGAAGGATTGTAGTTCAGGGTCAAGGGAAACCGATTAAGTGCAATAACTTTGGAGGAGATAGGAACTGCACTCAACCGAAATGTCCACGTATCGCCGAGTACTTGAGGATAAGATGTCGATGCAAGCTCAAGATAGGGAGCGTGTTGGATGAGGAAGAGTTGTCGCTTTCTTGTCGATGGGAATGCCAAAACATATGATGCAGACGTGGATGAACAACCAGTATATGATTTGGCACAGAACAATCCTAATGTCTTCCGGGTTGCTGATTGTGATGCTTTTGACTCTGATGTTAATGATGAACCAACGGCTCAAACCATTTTCATGGCTAATATTTCTCCAATGGTCTCATCACCTCAACAAGCCGGTACCTCCAAGGATTCTATCATATTAGAGGTACTAAAACTATATGATATGGTTGATGAACAAAATATTCCCAATGAGGTACAATCAATGGAAGTTGTTGAATCAGATATTGAAAATATAGGTAATAGCAATGTTGTCCCATATGAGCAATATGTGAAGCACGATGAAAGTCTTGTTGTACCAAGTGGTGCATCTTATACCTTTAATGATGAATGTGTGTTTGATGAATACACTGAATATGCACCTGATGATTCCATGACCACTAAGCTAAATATTTATAAGGATCAAGTTTCCATCTATGAACAACGTGCTAAATTTGAGCTGACCACCGTGAAAGTGAAATAAATAGCCAATGCGTACATTAATTACTAAAAGTAATTTAAGGAAGAAACATTAAAACAAGAGTTAAATTCCTTACAAGAGAAACTTAATACATGATAAGGTTTTAAATGTACCTTTTGAGGGTCGTTTAAGCCCTTATTTGATCACTTTTGTATCCGTTATTACTTAATATCGCTCCTTTTCACTTTTAGGTCTCTTGAAGGCAAATTGCTGGAATGGCACTTATTTAGACTAAAAGGCGGGATATACGAACAAAATGTCCAAAGTCAAGAATCGAGACACTCAAGTTGTTGAAATACAAGGGACGCCATCGCTTAACCGCAACGCCGTCGGAACACTTCGTGACGACACACAAGAGCTAAATTGCTTATTTTCAAGTGACGGTGTCGCTTTAAAAGAGTAGGCCATCGCAACTCGCACGGCCTAGATTTGATCCAGACGGCGCCGAGATCGAAGGGACGGCGTCACAAGCACAAGGTGACGCCGCAAGACTAACGTGGCCAAGACGAAACCCAATGACGGTGACCAAGGCGTCACAAATCATAAGGTGACGCCGCTATGCGATTGTAATATTATATATAGAATCCGAATTTTTCGCTTTAGTGTGTAGTCTTTGGAGTAAAACCTAAACCGAACCAAGGTCTGTCTTGTACAAGATTTTAGGGTTCCAAACCCTATCTTACATCAAGATAAGTGTTTTACTTCATTAATTCAATTATGTCTTCAATTATTTGTGTGTATGCTTGCATGTTCTCCATGTCCGGCTAATTTATTTGTGTGTTTGCTTAGGGAATATGAAACTTAATTATTGAATATTGATTGGTTGTCTCTTATCTTAATTGTTAATGATCTAGTAATGCGATAGGTCATTCATTGTGTAATTAATGCTTGATTAATCTTTGTGAACCTTGGACTATAACACTTAGAGCAGTTGTAGGCTAAACCATCCAAAGAGTGCCTTAGAGTTAGAGTTTATAATTTCCTAGAGGTTTTTGTAGACGAGACCCTTTGTTAAGTTCAAAGAGTTAGGGACAAACGCATACCCTACGACTTTAGACACACAACGCGATTAAGAATAAGGACGTGACAATTCAACCATCAATATAAGATAATTAAGGAGTAATAAAACTTAAGTAAACACATCTTTAAACCATCATACGAGCACACAATAATTAGACATAGAATACATACACCTTAGATTAGATAATTAGATAAGTAGAGTAATCGGTAGAAATACCAACCCCCAAATCCAAACCCCGAGATTCGTATAATCCCTAGTGGGTTTTGTAGATGAGACCCTTTGGTAAGTTCAAAGAGTTAGGGATAAACGCATACCCTACGACTTTAGACACACAACGCGATTAAGAATAAGGACGTGACAATTCAACCATCAATAAGAGATAATTAAGGAGTAATAAAACCTAAGTGAACACATCTTTAAACTATCATACGAGCACACAATAATTAGACATAGACTACATACACCTTAGATTAGATAATTAGATAAGTAGAGTAATCGGTAGAAATACCAACCCCCAAATCCAAACCCCGAGATTCGTACCTTTCCATTTCTTAAAAAAAGATAAAAATAATCTTCCTCAATCCCAACCTTAGCGTTGTAACTTCTCACTAGCATTCCTATTCCCCAGAGAACGATATCAATACCCGTGGCTTACCCTAATACTACACTACAATGATTAGGTTCACCGCCTAGGGTGTTATAAAACTTGCTCAAGAAAAGAAGTTCCTTTGACCCCGAACGACGTGTAGCGTTATCAAGTTTTTACGCGCTGCCGGGAATAGAATAGCTAGTTAGTAGTCCACCTCGCTTAGGTTTCTTTGCTTGATTCCTATCAAGTAAATTTTTCTCAATTTTAGCTTCCTCGTAGTCTATCTCCTTCTTCGTGACCTTTGTTCGTAACCCCATCACTTTTCATCATGGAAGGTGATAACCACCCACCATTCATCAACCCACCACCAAATGACCCGCCAAGAGCCCGCACTTTGGTGAATACTCGCACCTAGCCACCAAGGTTATAGGAAAACCAATGAGCTTCCCGACCAAGCCCAAACTATGGCCCTTCGATCCGACACCATCCGTTGGTGCAAACGGATGTGCATTCCATGGACTTCGTTCAAGATCCTAATCAACATCTTAAGGATTTCCATAAAATCGTTGATTCCATCGACCTCGATGCTACTACTCGGGAGACCACGCTTGCGGCTCTCTTCCACCTCTCTACGGGACCAAGCTAGTAATTAGCTTGAGCGACTTCCCGCGGCTCCATCTCAAGTTGGGATGATCTCACCTCTCGCTTCCTTGCTCAATTTTTCCCACCGTGGAGAACCACTAAGCTTAGGAATGACATCTTGATGTTCCAACAACGCCAAGGTGAATCTCTCTCGAAGCATGGACTCGATTCAAGGACTTACTCTATAAAGTCCTCATCACGGCATTGATCTTTGGCTCCAAGTCCAAATATTTTATGATCATGTCAACTTCCCCACCAAGCGATCCATTGACCAAGCGGCCGGTGGAAAACTTAGTGATCTCACCGCGGAAGAATCATTGGGTATAATAGAGGACCTTGTTCTCTATGACAACGAAAGTTGGAATGACCCCCGTGAGTTACCCAAAACCGTTAAGGCAATCTCCTTGCCTCCCATTGACTCACAATCTTCCGATCGTAAGATGATCAAACTTGAAGATCAAGTTAAATTCCTAATGAGTTCCTACGAAAATCCTAAGTCTTCACGCCATGTGAACAAAGTTTCTTCCTCATGTGAGCCATGTAGTGATCCTCATAACACGCGCACTTGCACCCGATCCCCGAACATGCTTCCGCTGACTACGATCCTCGCATTAATGGAATGGGAGGAAGATTCCCACAATACCCGGACCTAGGAATTTCAATGAAACCCAAGAAGCATGGAAGGGCAAGCCCGACTTCTATTGGGGACAAACCAAAGAATTCACCTCCAATGATTTCTCATGGCCCCATCTCACGGTCCCAACCAACAAAACATTGAAGGATGTTGCAAAACCTAGTCGCATCCTAAGAAGCCCAAATAGCTAAGCTCTCGGACCGCTTTAACCAACAACAAGCCGAAATGGATAGGAAGATAGATAACCTTTTGAAAGCCATGACCAATAGTGATAGGAAGGTTAATGCTATCTCAACTCTCGAGCCTTTCAGTGTAGAGATTAAGGACCCAAGTAAGTTAGCTAAGCACATTCAATTCGTCAATACCATCGCCTTAGTGAAACCTAATAGAACAAATGACGAAGCGAACCATGAGATGATACTAGAGGTTAAGGAAACACCGACGGATGAAACAACCGAGGAAGTGAATGAAGTAGATATTGACTATCTCAATAAGTTTCCTACGGAAGAAGAACTATCTCGCCACCCTCACTTAGTGCGTGACCTCCGTCACATGTATGTTAGGAAAAGCCCTAGAATCAAGTTTGGGAACCCTTGGAATCTTAACATACCATGTTGCATAGGACACCTTTTCGTGGCAAAGGCCTACATTGATCGCAAGTCCCCAATCAACATAATGACTAGCACCTACTACAATTGGGTAGTGAAGAAGCCTAGTCCAACTAGGCAAGACCTCGATAATCCTAGTGTTAGTTGCAATTTTCTTGGTAGAATTAAGGGATTTCCCGTTTATGTAGGTAGTTTCATGTTTCCTATGGACTTCATAATTGTGGATGATATTAGTACGGCCATAGATCCTAGCTTGTCCTACGTTATTCTAGGAAAACCTTTCATAGAAAACACCGGGATGACTTATGATCCTTCATTAGGAATAGTGCGATTCAAGGATGAGACCGACGACATAGCTTACCAAATGCCGTTTAAGATTGAGAAGTTTTCATCACTCTCTAATGATGAAAAAGAACTTAAACCGCCGGTCTATTATAGGAATGAGGAGGATAGAAATAAAGGAGTGGATTATGTTATGGCCAAGATTTTCGATTTCTATAAGGATTGCTTGAACTTAGGACCGGAATATAGAAATGAGTGGGGAGAGGACTAACTCTTAGAAAGGTGTATCATAGGGCACTTCTACAACATGGAACCAACCACTAGAGACCGCCATGAGGAAGGAGATGGCGGTAATGAAGTCACGTAGGGCATGACTACGAGTCTAGCTACAAGACTCATAAATAAAAAGCGCTTCGGGAGGCAACCCATGCTTAATTGTTTGCTTGTTAGTGTCATATATCTTTTAGTGATTGCTTATTCTCATGTTTAAATTTGTAAAATGCTTTATTTTGTTTTTAACATCGCCTTAATTGCATATAAAGGTATTTTACATAAAGGATAAGTGTAGGAGGATTACACACGCTTTCAAAGGAAACGTAAACATGAGAATAACAATTAATTAAAAGATATATATGTGTGTTTGTTAGAGTCAAATGCTTGTATCGAGTCATAATGGATGTTTTACGTAAATTTTTCCGATTCTAAAGATGTAAATTTTCCGAATTTTTTCCAAAATCGCACCGCTTTTGTCGATAACCGACGGCCGTGAAGGAGTAAAACAATGATTACTTTTTTTCTCGCTTTCGAGCTACTTATAAATTTTGGAATTTTTCTAGGTCTTAATTTTCCATAAATTTGAAACATCCATTCTACAAGCATTATATCCTAGTTTAGTCGAGTCTTATATATATTATTACCACGATTTTACGCGAAGGTTTCGTTTGTTTTCTTCAAGTGTGCAGTTAAATTTATCAAGAAGCGCTTCTGTAAGATTGGAAGGAGCTTTTCATGCATACATTCTTCTTGGAAAGGATTTAACCACTACTTCACACACGGATCCTACCGAGCTAATTAGGGGAGTATTAGTTTCTTTCGTTTTTCATTTCCTTCTTTTATCATAACTATGATACTTTCGGGGAACATTGGGGACAATGTTCAGTTTAAGTGTAGGGAGGGAAAATAAAACGAGAACTTAGAAACTATGCTTATCCTTGATTATTTGCTTTGTCCAATTGTATTTGTGTAATAAACCATGAGAAAATGTCGGTTAGGGAAATTTTGGCATGATAACGCTACACGTGTCGTTCGAGTCAAAGGAACTTCCTTTTCTTCGAGCAAGTTTTATAACACCCTAGGCAGTGAACCTAATCGTTGTAGTATAGTATTAGGTAAGCCACGGTATTGATATCGCTCTCTGGGAATAGGAATGCTAGTGAGAAGTTACAACGCTAAGGTTGGGATTGAGGAAGATTATTTTTATCTTTTTATGTTTTTAAGAAATGGAAAGGTACGAATCTCGGGTTTGGATTGGGGTTGGTATTTCACCGATTACTCTACTTATCTAATTATCTAATCTAAGGTGTATGTAGTCTATGTCTAATTATTGTGTGCTCAGATGATAGTTTAAAGATGTGTTCACTTAGGTTTTATTACTCCTTAATTATCTCTTATTGATGGTTGAATTGTCACGTCCTTATTCTTAATCGCTGTGTGTCTAAAGTCGAGGGTATGCGCTTATCCTCAACTCTTGAACTTACCAAAGGGTCTCGCCTACAAAACCCACTAGGATTATAAACTCTAACTCTAAGGCCTCTTTGGATGGTTTAGCCTACAACCGCTCTAAGTTCTATAGCCTAAGGTTCACAAAGATTAATCAAGCATTAATTACACAACGAATGCCTATCGCATTACTAGATCATTAATCAATTAAGATAAGAGATAACCAATCAATATTTAATAATTAAGTTTCATATTCCCCAAAGCAAACTCAAAAGTAAATTAGCCGGACATGGAGAACATGCAAGCATACACACAAATAATTGAAGACATAATTGAATTAATGAAGTAAAACACTTATCTTGATGTAAGTTAGGTTTGGAACCCTAAAATACAGACAGACAGCCTTGGTTCGGTTTAGGTTTTACTCCAAAAGACTACACACCAATACCGAAAAATTCGGATTCTATATATAAGATTACATATGCGACGGCGCCACCTTATGATTTGTGACGCCGCCGGGTCGCCGTCATTAGGGTTTCGCTTGGCCACGTTAGTCTTGCGACGGCGCCACCTTGTGCTTGTGACGCCGCCCCTTCGCCTCTCGACGCCGTCTCGATCAAATCTAGACCGTCTCGAGTTGCGACGGCCTACTCTTTAAAGCCCCGACACCGCCACTTGAAAATAAGAAATTTGGCTTCGTGTCGTCACAAAATGCTCCGACGGCGTCATAGCTAAGCAAAGGACGCCACCACCTTGTATTTCAAAGAAATAATGTCTCGATTCTTGACTTTGGCCATTTTCTTCAGATATCCGCGCTTTTTCTTCCAAATAAGTGCCATTACAGCAATTTGCTTTCAAGAGACCTAAAAAGTGAAAATGAACGATATTCATTAATAACGGATACAAAAGTGATCAAATAAGGGCTTAAACGACCCCTCAAATAGGTACATTTTAAAACCTTATCATGGCACCAAATTTAAAATTTTTCATGACATATAGGAGTGGGCCATTAGTCTTAACAAAAGCGTCTCACGGATAGGAAGTTATATGACTAGCACAAAAACCCTTTACCACCAAAATTCCACCCAAAATGTGAGGATCACCCTTAGATTAGTAGGAATTAAAGCATTCATCTTAAATGCTTAGAGTGTGAACCGGTAGTATATTAGATTCTAGAACTTGTTTTGTGATGCATTCCGAGATCGCTAGTAAGACTACACTTGTGTAGTTAGGAATAACTAAATGATAAGAGGCATTAGGATAACCCTTGTTTGATACCCGTAATATAATTACTTCTTCCACATCGGTTGAGTAATTCCCCCACACCTTTGCGTTGTACTCATCTTTAGTACACGATACCCCTAGTTAACCCCTCGAGCCTATCCTTTTCGCGGTTCTCGTGATGTTTCGGTTTTCCGAATATCAATGAAGAGCATTGTTTACACCCCACCCCCAAATGTACACCCAAATCGCCTTAGCCTACCCTCAGTATGCACTCGCTTTTAGTGTATTATTGTTATCACCCTAAACCCTTAGTTCAATTATCTAGTTGCTTGCATGAGTTTCTAAGTAGAGTCATATCCTTTGTATACGCTTTGGGACGATTGAGACTCATGGGAAAAGTTAAAGTTTATGAAATGACCGAAGAGAACGTTAAATTCCTTTATTTGCGTAATAACGCACTCCCAAGTGTTTTGATCTTTTCAATTCGGGTCAAATTAGTGTTAGAGTAATAAAATTCAAGTGTAGGGATGTGCCTATAAATCCCTATCATTTTGATGTTACCATAGAGGATGGTAGAGTAAAAGTATATGAAAAAAAATCGAAAAAAAAATAGAAAAAGAGAAAAGAAAAAATAGAGTATTAAAAAAAAAAAAAAAATACTGCTACCATCCTACATCTATCCTTTAAATTTATGTTTGTTTGTTTCAGCTTATCTAGAGTTTAGAGTGTCGAGTCTTGGCTTAGCAACGCCATTCTTCGATGCTTGCAACATAGAGATTTTTGACTTTCCACCACTAAATAGCCTATCCCACCAAACCCTTTGTTTCCCTACCGTAAACCTAACATTACAACCCTTTAAAAGACCTCTTTGATAGTCTTTCCTAGGTGCTTATGCCAAAGCGATGGTGGTTTGATCTATTCTCAAGCCTATGGTAATCTATGTATTAGGACCGGTTAATGAGTGTTTATCTTCCATTTCCAACTTGTTATATTTCATATACACCGAGAGATGTGAGTATCCAAACACCCCATGTGAGGTGCTAGTATTTAATTTCCATGCTTGTTATGACTTTCATGGGCTTATATGTGTTGTTGACTGTTTTAAACCAATGCTTCATGACCCTAACTTATAAATTAATTGGTTAAGCAAATTTGCTTGAGGACAAGCAAATACCAAGTGTAGGGATATTTGATAAGGTTTTAAAATGTACCTTTTTGAGGGTCGTTTAAGCCCTTATTTGATCACTTTGTATCCGTTATTACTTAATATCGCTTTCTTTTCACTTTTAGGTCTCTTGAAGGCAAATTGTCGGAATGGCACTTATTTGGACCTAAAAGGCGCGATATACAAAGAAAATTGCCAAAGTCAAGAATCGAGACACTCAAGTCGCCGAATATACAGGGACGACGCCATCGCTTAATCGCGACGCCGTCGAACACTTCGGACGACACAAGAGTCAAATTGCTTATTTTCAAGTGACGGTGTCGCTTTAAAAGAGTAGGTCGTCGCAACTCGGACGGCCTAGATTTGATCCGACGGCGCCGAGATCGGGGACGGGACTACACAAGCACAAGGTGACGCTGCAAGACTAACGTGCCAAGACGAAACCCACGACGGCGACCCGACGCGCCACAAATCATAAGGTGACGCCATCGCGATTGTAATAGTATATATAGAATCCGATTTTTCGCTTTTAGTGTGTAGTCTTTTGGAGCAAAACCTAAACCAACCAAGGCTGTCTTGTACAGTATTTTATTGTTCCAAACCATATCTTACATCAAGATAAGTGTTTTACTTCATTAATTCAATTATGTCTTCAATTATTTGTGTGTATACTTGCATGTTCTCCATGTCCGGCTAATTTATTTGTGTGTTTGCTTAGGGAATATGACACTTAATTATTGAATATTGATTGGTTGTCTCTTATCTTAATTGTTAATGATCTAGTAATGCGATAGGTCATTCGTTGTGTAATTAATGCTTGATTAATCTTTGTGAACCTTGGACTATAACACTTAGAGCGGTTGTAGGCTAAACCATCCAAAGAGTGCCTTAGAGTTAGAGTTTATAATTTCCTAAAGGTTTTTGTAGACGAGACCCTTTGGTAAGTTCAAAGAGTTAGGGACAAACGCATACCCTACGACTTTAGACACACAACGCAATTAAGAATAAGGACGTGACAATTCAACCATCAATAAGAGATAATTAAGGAGTAATAAAACCTAAGTAAACACATCTTTAAACCATCATACGAGCACACAATAATTAGACATAGACTACATACACATTAGATTAGATAATTAGATAAGTAGAGTAATCAGTAGAAATACCAACCCCAAATCCAAACCCCGAGATTCGTGACTTTCCTTTCCTAAAAAATATAAAAGATAAAAATAATTTTCTCAACCCCAACCTTAGCGTAGTAACTTCTCACTAGCATTCCTATTCCCCTAGAGAACGATATCAATACCCGTGGCTAACCCTAATACTACACTACAACGATTAGGTTCACTGCCTAGGGTGTTATAAAACTTGCTCGAAGAAAAGGAAGTTCCTTTGACCCCGAACGACGCGTGTAGAGAGAAAATGGAAAAGAAGTTGAAGGAACCTATGTGTGTGAGGCATAGCTTGAATTTTAAAACTCTCAATTACACTAAGGATAACTGGCTTGCCACATTTAGACCTCATACTCAATTAACCCCTGAACAAGTGTTTTGGAAGTTAGATATGGATAAAAGAAACGCTGAAGAACTTGTTAAAAATATTCCTCCCCTTAGGAAATTTCCTCTAGTTACAGTGTATCCTCCTAATACACCAATGCATTTAGTGCCTAGAAATCTTCCCACTCTAAGTAAAACCTTAATCAGCATATATGTAGTTTATCAACTATTTGTTGATTTTGAGAAAACATGTAAGAAGAGAATCAAATCAACAGGAATTACTGAAGGGGAAAGGGGTTTTGAGAAAACAAAGGAGTGTTATCTTACAGAGGTTATCCCATTCTTTAAACAATTAAAAGAAAAATTCGAGGGTATTTGATGTGCTACGTGTGTACAAGTTTTAAATTTATAAAGGTGAATTACCAATATTACTAATAACACATACGAGCAAGTATACTCATTCGTTATAGCAAGATTATGAAGGTAAGTCGGGATCGTCATAGGATTTGAGTGAATCTAAACACAATTTTGAATCAATGTAGTCTATCCAAAACATATAACAACGCAAATATATATAATGAAATTGTGTGATTAAAACTACACTTGCTTAAACTAGTTTCATATCATAGATTAATGTGATTGTGTTAACCTCTTAACATGTTGGTTATGATAATTAGTTGGTGTAATAATCTATTGTCCTTACAAGTTAAACCTTCACAAGATTTTAGTTCATAAAACAAGCATTACATTTAACCAATCAATTCAAGATCAATTCAAGTTTCATAAGTCTACATATATAAACTTAAACACAAAAACATCCATTTGTTTCATCAAATTGCTTAAGAAATGGTCAATACAAAAGGTAAGCGATCATAGACAAAAGGCTACAATTGATTCTCAACAACTAATCTTATGACCTTTTAGATGTTTCCAACCAATCCAATTTGATAATCAAAAAGTGTTTCTATTACAACCACACCTTAGTTCCTTTGTATAATCAAGAATAATGGGTAAAAACAATCATCCATAGACAAAATGATTATAACTAGTTGAATAACAATAAGTTCTTTCGACCTCTACGATTACTATCAACTAGTCAAACTTGATTAACAAATGTCACTATGAAACTTTAGCACAATTGGATCTTAGAATCAACTTGAAATTGAATTAAAACATGTTAACACAATCACTAACTAATCATATGACAATCAACATCATTTAAGCAAGTGTAAAAAGAAACTAGCCACTCATAGCAAACATAAACATGAACTCAGAACTTTGAACATTAGAAAACATGATTAAAAGTCTTACAATGCTTGGAATAAGATTACAAATGGTGAAGTAATATTGGGGTAGACTTCTTGGTGATTTGGCCTCCAAATGTGGAACTTCTGGAACTCCAAACTTTCCTGGACTTCTAAGGACGAATTTGAGAGCTTAAGAGCTTTGTTTGATGAGTAGAGAGATTTTGTATTGAAGTGTGTGTCTCATATGCTCACAAATGGCCTCTATTTATACTAGTTCCAAAGCCTAGGGTATTAATTGTGAACTTGGCCTCCAAAGAGTGAGGAAGGGACTAGAATAAACCAAGAGAAGGACCTAGAATCGCTTGGATGTAAAGGGAAACTTAGTGATGAATATTTGGCGATGTGCTTCTCCAACCGGATCGGTTACACGACCAACCGATCCGTTGGTCTTCATAAAGAGCCAACCGCTTCGGTTGCGGTGGCGACCGAACTGTGGTGATGGCATTTTGGCATTTTTGGTCATTTTCCAACCGATCCGGTTGCACTCGCAACCGATCCGCTGATTTCCGAGTTACTAAACTTGGTCTTTACTTCCATTATCTTGTAGAACTTGGTTCTTCAATCACTATGGTCTTCAAAGGTACTTGAGATATCGATTTGTGCTTGATCCGCTTCATCAAACGAGAATCTTCTATTTGTCAACATTTCTTTACTTTTCCTTCCGCTTCCTCGCGCTGGTTATAAACACTAGGCAAACGCCTTTTGATGCAATAAAGCACCAAATCACGCAAATATAACCAAATAACATATATAAAAGCACACATAACGCTACTAGAAACATGCGTAATCCGAAATGCTATCAAATTCCCCACACTTAAACTTTGCTTGCCATCAAGCAAATCTAGGAAAACATCCATCGGTACAAGATCGTGATTATGAAGAATATGATGCAAATCAACCAAGTATAAATACGAGAGAAGATTCATCAATTATGCTTTATAAAGGTGAAACATTAAGATGTTTGACAATATCCAATGATTTTCTTGCATGATTAACATTTCAAAACACCTCACGAAAAAGGAACGAAATATAATTCACTCAATCACTCATTTTAGTGGAGTAACAAGATAAATCACACTCATTGCTCAATCATGATTAGATTATTACCATAAGCTTGTACAAGAAACAAAACTCCACCGACGTGGCGTGAGCACCAAGTAAATTGTAGGACCTTAGTTTTATCAACCTTATCACTTTACCAAGCAAACCCAACACGTATACAAGTATAACCACGTGAAACAAACACAAACAAAGCTTAGAAATAAGATGAGAAAGATGGTGACTTGAAGATATAAATTCGTGTATGTGAGAGGATAAGATAAACACAATAAAGTTGTATATTCAATAAAGGAAAAACACACACACACACACACACTTTCAAGCACACCCCTCAAATGACCATTTGAGGGGTATATATAGTACAAGCAACTTAAAACCCTAAAGGCTTTGCTTGGGCTTTTCGTTGGACTTGGTTTGGGCTTCGTGGACTTGGATTGGATATGGGTTACACGCCATTATTCAATGCTAGCTTAACTAAACTAAAGCCCATTTAGCTTAGTCCAGTCCACGAGCCCGTTGACTATTCTATCACGATATCTAACACACGTTACAAAGTTCCTCATCGTGAATGACCATCACTTCTAATAAAACTATTAAGGCTAACAATCTCCCCCTAAGGGGTGGTCATTCAAACGATGCTCCACTTGATTAGGTCTTTACTTTTCTTGAGCTAGGACTTTGCTTGTAGATATAGAATAGTCTTGATTCTTTGTTCCTTCATGCTTTGTGATCATTTAATGTGGTTGTCTGCCATTGTCAACTTCGTTGGTTAGGTGTCTCTACGTCATTCTCCACTTCTTTCTCCACCATGCTCACACTTCTATTTGTCTTTTGGTTACCAATGATGTAGTTCTGGAGTCTTTAAACTTTGTAGATTCTTTGACATTGACGAAGAATCATCTCCTTTGATTATGATGAGAACTTTCATGTGTTGTTGGTATGAGCATGTGGCAAGTCTGCACGATCCATCCGCCCCGGAGCTTCCATAAGAAGAAAACATAAAACATTGTTAGTAATAAGCGGATTCCGCACTTACAAGTTTGAATTTCGAGGGTGTTAACAAGATAGTGTGAAAACACGCCTCTAATTCTCACAGAGGCCGCTCTCGAACCGGAGTCCCACAAGTGAGATAACGCGATATACCAAGTACACCTACAGCTCGATGAGTCGAGGTACACCAAGCATCACCCCACGATCAGACCGCTTGAGACACACTAAGCGTAATCCACGGAGAATTACCGGGTGACTCGCCGTGGTCGCTTGATGTTGACCTCGGCAGAGTTTCCATTCAATCATCAAGATCACAGATGTGAAACTTCTCATAAATGTTCTAGCAAATTGCTAAGATCTCAGAGGACTCTAGAATATATCACTTGTGTTCTTATTGATGAACAACAAGCGATGTCATGTCATGTGTTCCTATGAGATCTTTTGATGAATCTCGTGGCTCTAGACTCAATAGTGCATTTTGGTTTCCGAGCGAGACTAGGAGAGGGTCTCCTTCTTCAATACCAACAATCTCTAAGAGAAAGTCGATAGATTATGTAGGGTTCCCAGTGAGAATGAAACAAACCTTTTAAGAGGAATTGAGTGGCTAGAAGGTTTAGTGCAAGGCGTCATCGGGTCCATGACGCCTTTGTCTTCAATACCGTGTCATCTAGTGACAACCAAGAGCATATGAATTGAACCCGGTTTCGCCCTAAGGTTGAATATGGAGGGCTATTTCTTTTCACCCTTTCTCATTACATTTCTTTTAATTCTTCAACCCTTCTTTCTCCTTTCTCACATTACTCCTTTTTCAATCATTCCTAAGGACTTCTAGTACTAACTATTGGTGATGTCCTTGGGTAGATCCTCCGCTCAAGCGGATCATAGGACTAATTTCCTATCCTTAGTCACCTTATAACCCATGACCGCCCCTATTGTTGCCATAAAACCATTTTTAATGAAAATCTCTCGAGTGTTTATGATAGAAAACATGTTTGAAACACTCCGTGAGTTTTATATTTTCGTAAACACTCCCTTCACATGTGCTTATAAGTTTTGATGTAAATCGCACATAGAGGGTAGAGTTCGCACTTTTGAATTGATCGACTTTAAATGAACAAGACCGATTCGAGACACGCTTACATCACTAGAGAACTAGCTTGAAATTATTACCCGTCCCGGTCAAGTCATAGAAAGTTTCTCGAGATGGTACATAATTGCTCGTCAATTCATTGGTTTCAACCGAGTCGAGCTCATTTGAGATTCAAACAACGATTTTGATCACATTTTAATCACGCTCCTCCCTCAAAAATAGCATATATGTGATATTTTGATATCAACGGATTAAACAACATTTTAGAATCTTTTGGGAGACAAACGGATTTGATTTAAGCATGAATTTGGAACATTTTTTTTTATACTCCCCTTTAATAAAGCATAATCAATTAAAGGGTTTTAGAGGAGTTATCTTGAGCACAAAATATTTTGAAAGATTTTGAAAATCTTTTGAACAATCTTGAAAAGGTGCTCAAGATGATGATGATTTTCACCATTTTTAAATGTAGTGCATCAAGCGCACACCTCATTTTTCGATCAAAGCACGAGTTTTGATTTGAAAATAATCAAAAGTCATCATTTCGTCCGGTTTCGCATCGATGTATACGAAAGCCATTTTATTAAGAAATTTTGAGAAACGACATGTTTTGGAAAACATATTAAAGAACTCTCGCTCAAGCATCTCAGACATGCCCGTATCATTGTTGAATGACATTTCTAGAAACGCATGTAATATCGATTATACAAGAGACATGTCGTAGAAGAATATTTTGGATTTTATATTTTCTATTGTTTTTGTATTTTTGAAAGTTTTATATTTTTATATTTTGCTTTTGTTGGTTTTTCAAATTTTGTATTTTGTTTTTCAAAGATATTTACAATAAGCTTTTGGAAAATCATTTTCAAGAAGATTCGAGAAGACGTTCTAACTCCTCGTGGGTTAGGCTTCAGATTCCAATTCGTCGAACTAAATACTCAAACCTTTCTTTTGGAAGGGCTTTAGTTAATAGATCGGCGAGTTGGTAATCGCCTTCACGAAGAATAATTCAACAAGACCATTTTCGACGTACTTTTGATGAAGTGATAGCGGACACGGATATGCTTAGTCTTTGAGTGATGAACAGATTGCATGATATGGCTATGGCACTTTTCGAGTCACAATACATAGGTATTTTATCGAAAGTAAAGCCATAATCTGTGAGTTGTGTTCTCATCCATAGAACTTGAGCACAACACGCAGATAGAGACACATACTCGCCTTCGCCGGTTGAAAGTGCAAAGGCAATCTTGTTTCTTTGAAGACCACCGACTAACTTTTCTCCCAAAATTGTGCTCCTCCGATGTACTTTTGTCAGAACTTGGTCACCGCGTGGTCCATGATCCGAAAAGGCAATTAGATCAACCGATTCCTTCGATACCAAAGTCCCATGTGAATGGATGTCTTCGTGCCCGAAGATCCGCTTAACCTCTTTGAGGTGCAATTCGTAGGCTTTGCTCGAAACCGTGCTAATAAGCAAACAAAGAAATGAATATCCGGTCGACTAGCAAGAAGGTACATGAGAGAACCAATCATGTTCGATATTTCTTCGGATCAATAGGTTTCCCAAACAAATCGGCTCCAATTTTTGGTGAAGTTACCATTGGTGTTCCGACCGAGTCACAATTGTCCATACCATGATTTTTCAAAATCTCGCTTGTGTATTTAGCTTGATTTATAAAAATTCCACGAGGGACCGTGTATTTGTAAACCAAGAAAGAATTTTAGTTCCCCATCATGGACATTTCAAATTTACTTTTCATGAGATTTTCAAAATGTTTTGAAAGATTCGGATTAGTGGACCCAAAGATGATGTCGCCCACATAAATCGAACAATCAAAATGTCGCTTTTGCATTTTTAGTAAACAAGGTAGGATCAACTGCTCCTTTGGTGAAATTGTTTTGGATAAGGAAAGAGGACAGTCATTATACCACGCCTCTGAGCTTGTTTTAAACCATAGATTGCCTTTTTGAGTTTGTAGACGTAGTCCGGATGTTCCATGTCTATGAAGCCTTCCGGCCGACTCACGACACTTCTTCTTTCGTAGTTCCATTCAAGAACGCGGTCTTAATGTCCATCCGATAAACCGTGATGTTTTTGTGAGTGCGATAGGCCAAGAATATCCCGATCGCTTCAAGTCTAGCTACCGCGCGAATGACTCTTCAAAGTCTATTCCTCTTCCTCGTCAGTATCCTTTGGCCACAAGACGAGCTTTGTTGCGAATTACGCTCATTTCTTCATCCCGCTTGTTCTTCCATAACCATTTGAGATCGATGACGCGAACGCCAATTGGTCTTGGAACCTTTTCCCAAGAGTCATGTAGACGGTATTGAAGAAGTTCCTCCCGCATTGCTTCTATCCATGCGGATCCGCCATTGCCTCGCGAATGTTCTTGGCTCTAGATTGCTAATTGAGCAAAGGTAAATGCACAAGTCGCAATCGGTGGCAAGTTGACGCCTCGTCCGAATCGCCTTGAAGGTTCACCAATAACTTGTTCAATTGGGTGGTCTTTTGTCCACTTCGAGTGAAGGATACCGCTGGTTATACGTATGCGAGTTAGATGGTTCTCGTAAGCTTGAAGAAGATTCACCGATTCCGTAGCAAACGGGTTTTCAAATAAGTCTTCATCTAACGTTGCATCGCTCGGTTTTGGTTTTGCTCATCAACCGCCGGTAGAACGGGTGCAAGAACTTGAGTAGATGTAGATGATGTTGATGGAGTTGGTGCATTGGTTTCGACCGTAGTAGATGCATCTTCGCTGGTGGTGGAGGATGATTTTGAGCGGTGCAATGAATGATGGTTTGATGCATTTGTCAAGTTCCACCATAGTATTCATCGAACATTAACTCAAGAAATTCTCCCATTCTTGTTCTTTAGGATTGTCAAACGGTTGATTGAGCTCTTTGAGGTACGAGTCCCGAATCGATGTGTCCGTAAGTCTGCCGGTTTAGTGCGGGTTCTAGAGCGAGTCTCTCGTAAGCCATAACTGTGAAAGTTCACAAACTTCACATTCATCGCTCCATGATCCTCCTTAGCCTTCGTTATACACCCCGAATGCCCTCGAGTTATCTCAATATCCAATGAAGATTCCAATATCACCTTTGCTTTCGCTTTTCCAAGATCTTCTCCGCATTCGTAGGATAGCACAAAGCGCCAAACACGTGAAAGTAAGAGATATCCGGTTTCGTTGTTCACTATTTCATATGGTGTTTTATTGAATCTTGATGGATAAGGGATCGGTTCGAGTGAAACAAGCAAAGGCAACAACATCACCCATAGAAATAACGGTGCACTAGAATAAATTAGCATTGTGCGAGCAGCCCACCACAAGAGTTCGATTTCTTCTTTCAACTACCCCATTCTCACGTGGAGTTCTAACAAATGATGTCCGTGTGTAATTCCAACATCTTCAAAATAAGTTCTTAACTCCCGATTCGTGAATTCGCTCGTTGTCTGCTCTACAACCCTTATCGAGTTTGAAGAAGTACTTGAATACGCTTTCAAAAGGTGATGATGATGCCTGGTGCTTCGCCTTTTGATCTCAGAAACTTAACCCATGTATATCTCGAATAGTCATCGACGATAACAAGAATATACTTTTTCCCATTAAAGCTTTCAACTCTCATTGGGCCACATAAGTCCATGTGCAACATATGCAACTTTGCTTCCAAACTAGGTACGGATTTGGGTTTATATGATGCTCTTTTGCTTTTTCCTTGTTCGCATGATGGACATAAGTGATCCTTGGTGTATTTGAACTTTGGAAGTCCATTGACGATGTTGTCTTTGGCAATTTTGTTGATGGTGTCGAAATTGAGATGAGATAACCGTCGCGCCACAACCAGACCGTGTTCCGTATGCTCGTGTCATAAGACATATTGGTGATGAAGAGGCCATTTTGTTGATGTCGATAGCATACAAGTTTGTATCACGATTCCCGCTAAGAGATCGCCATCCAAGTTTCTAACGAAGCAAGCATTTTTCCTAAAAGCAACCTCTAAATCGCATCACGTAATCGCCTCGATCGAGACAAATTGTGTCCCAACCCTTCGACATAGTAAACCCGAGTGATCAAATAATTTCAAAAGGTAGATCTCCATAACCCATGATAGTCGCTACATGATCATTTCCAAACGCACGGTTCCCATGAATTTCCGCATTTAAATTGATCGCCAGCCTTCAGATTCCCGGTCATGTGCTTGGAGCAACCCGAGTCGACGATCCAAAGACAAATTTCGATAACCCGCCACATGTAAAAAGAATATTGTGGAAACCGCTTTGATTTTGGTTCCTTTGGGTTAGAGGTAAAGTCCTTATCACACTCGAGAGGTTTTCACATGGAATTCTCGTTTATCACTCATTGTACCATTCGAGTGTGAAAGTTCTACCGTGGGTTTCAAATATCATCCCTAAAGTATACACGTTGGTTCCTCACAAGAGTGTAAAGCCTAAGTTTTGCAACTAGTCTTCCTACTCATTTAGCGTAATTACTTTTTGGGACGTTCTTCTTAACAGCTTATCATTCACATTCTTAGAAACACAATCATCTTGAACATTTAAAGATTTCTTGCAAGTTAAACAAAGAGATTCAACACATTCATTAGACTTAGCAAGTTTCATAGGTTCAAGACATTTAGATGAAATGTCTTTCTTATTCAAAAGTCAGAAATTCCTAGGGTGTTCTTCTACTTTCTTCTCTTTATTCAAGCTACTACTCCTAGAGGCATGAGACTCTATTGTTCCTTGTATTGCTCTTAGGCTTTAGTCTCGCTGCTCCTAGAGGTGCTTTCTAGTCCCGTAGAAGGTAAGTCACACGATTAGATTCACATTGTTATGAAGGGAGGTGGTTTCACTATCCTAGTCTCTTTAGATGTGGAGGCGCACGATTAGTGGTACTCATCTTAAAAAGGCCAAAGCTAAAACTTTAGGATTCTCAATAACCGCTTTCCCTTTATCAACATTTTGTTTAGGTGGGGCGGTGGAGTGACCGGTTTTGATGAAACATTTTTCTCATTGACTTTTGGAGGAGGCAAAGAAATGTATATTTTGGTTTTGAAACCGGTTTGGGAACATTTGCTTTCTCCGCAGTCAATGGTTTTGTAATCACAGCTTCCATCGCTTTCCTTTTTGACTTTCCAATGAGCCCTCAAAAGATCATTTTAGCTTTCATGTCATTGTAGGCACGCCATACGACAATTTGTCATACTTGCATTCCTCGCTTTTTCGATCAAGTTGTTTAAAATATGAGACATTTTCTTTTCAAGTTTCATAAGAGCTTTTTCATATTTTGAAACAATTTCGGAGGTCTCATCCTCGAGTCTTTCATGATCTTCAATGTAATATGTTTGCAAAATGATGGACATAATATCGAGAGTCGAACATCTTCAAGAGAGAATCATTTAACTTTTCCAAAACGTTAATGTGTTCAACACTTATTAGCTTGCTTTACTGTGGATTTATGGTCCTTGACAAAGTCACTGCTTCTCTCAAAAAGGTTTGTTCAAAATAATTTACCCTTGTGTTGATGTTATTCAAATTAGGGCAATTTCGCTTCAAAAACTTTTTCTGCTCAATATCAAAACTATTAAACCGTATGTTGGTTGTAATATGAGTTTTAGTTTTAACAGCCTCTTGAAGTCTCCCAATTCTAATTTTAATATCGCCTAAAATGCTTCCGCATCACTTGTGTTAAAAGGATTGTTTGAAGACATTTGTTCGATTTTCAAAAGATTTTGAGACAACTATCGGTGTTGAAACCGATTTTGAAACAGATGTTGACACTTTGTTTGAAACACTTGGTGTGGTGGAAAACGTTGATTGTTCTTTATGAGAAACAAACGAAATACCATTAATTTTGTTCCATTTGTTATAATCAATAGGTTTTATTTCCGGATGTTTTGTTTCATTTTGATCTACTCTCCTCGATAGTTCCAACGCTTCAAGCGAGTCATGCACAATTATGGGTTCATGCAATGGTTTTCCATTGTGCAACACATTCTCGAGATTTCGAGCTTTCTTGAGAAAACAAGGAGGTGAGTTACCAAGAGCCATTTTGTGAGATGTGTGAAAAATCGGATTTACTTGATTAGAAAGCATTTTGTTTGTCTTAGCGGAATGACCCGTTGTAAGAAGTAAATTGTCCAATTTTTGATCATTTCATTTTTGTCCGAATCTCATCAAGAAGAGAATCTTCTCGCTTTGCAAAATCAAGAATCAACTTCTTCTTCTTTTTCAAGATCGTAATACATTGCTTTTTGTTTAGAAAGTTGGTCATTTAATTCGTAAATTTCCTTGTTTAAAGATTTTATTTTCAAGTTCGATTCACATCAAGTGTATCATACTTGATTTGCAATTGTTTTCTCTTAAAATGTAATCTCGATAACCAATTTCTAATTCGATATTTTGTTTGTATGAAATTCATAGGCTCGCGCTCTCTTTGTAACTCTCAAGCTCGGTGGTCAATTTAACATTCGCGCCTTAACTTCGCGATTGACCTTATCGACTTTCTCAATTTCAATGCCACATTTATGGATTAATGATTCAAAATAAGCACGCTGTTTCCTCATCGCCTCAAGATTTTGTGCCACACCTCCATTAGGATCCACATCCGAGTTTCGTGAGTTAGTATTGCTACAACTCGGATTGTCCATATATGTATCATAAGTAGGTGTCAAGCGCCACGTAACGTCGTCGTCATGAGTAAACACATCAAATATGACATTGTTATAGCATGGATCAATGATTGGTACCTCGACATCAGATTGGCCATAGATGGAGGTGAGTCCGACTCAATGTCATACTTAGCTTCCTCAAGATTTGCCATGAAGATGCAACTCGCATTGAGTTCCTCGAGGTCTTCCAATTCATCCACAATAGCGAAGAAATCATTTTCCTCAAGACTCAATCAGAACCCCGCTCTAGCTTATCTCGCTAACAAAGCATCTTTCCAAGAAAATCACCATTCTTTTGTGCGGCTTAGGGGACGCTTTCTTGCCATGTGACCCACTCCTTGACAGCTTGTAACACTTAACTGACACGATTCACATTTCCATAATTCCCAACGATCGAGTCGCAACATTCCCATTCGACACCCATCGCTCTATTCCCAACATTCGACCCATCCGATTTCCAACATTCGACCCAACCGACACTCCCGACACGGAGCCACTGACACCCATAATAAATCCAAGAGTATATCCTCGCCGATTCCCAATAACTCCAACCATTTGTCCTTGATTGCCCATATTCACACCCTACCGTGCAATTTGCCTGCTATGTAGTGTTTGACGAAACTTTGGTTGTTGTTAGTTGGTGTGGAATAGCGACTTTTGAGCTGCTACCCAAGAAAGAGTATATCTGCTGCAAGGTCGCTCGGGTCATTTTCAAGATCGTGATTCCTTGTTCCCGGTATTGTTGTTCGATAGAATTGTTGTTGTGGTTGTGGAATGAATTGTCGCAAGTTGTTGTTGTTGGAAGATGATGAAGCTTGTTGTTGTGTATTCACCGGAGTTTGAGTCTTTGCAATAAGTGCTAATGGATCATGATTCTTTGCCAATCTTTCTTTCCGACTTCATTCACTTCACTTGGTTTTGTTTAAGAAAATCATTCATTGATCAAAGTTCACCGATGTAAGTCTTTTGTTTGGTTGACAATAGTGACATATCGCCCCATTCTTCCGGAAGATTATTCAGAACTTGATGTTTTGAACGATAGTTCGGGTGTCGCCTTGTTTCGATTAGCTCATTCATCAAAGTGCAAAACCTTCCATAGTAGGATTCAATGGATTCTCCCGTGTGGAAGTAAACTTTTCCCATTCGCTAGCAACTTGTTCTCCATGTCTTGTTGACCAATTTCGCTCCATGACAAAGCCATCTAACACGCTCCCACATATCGAAAGCGCTTCACAACCGCTCACCGCAAAGAAAGATGTCTATTGGTAAACCCGCTTGGACAATATGAATAGCCATATCGTCTCGCATCGACTTGCTTTTGATCCTCTCGTAGTATTCTCGATTCATTTGAGTATGAAAGGATGGTGGGATGTCGAGTTCCATGGTCTTGGATTTGTCGAGGCTTGAAGGGTCCATTCGAATGGAGTTAATCATGAGTTTTCCATTAGGTTTAGTCTTGATGTAACGGAGCATACGACTTGACCATTGAAGATAACCACCTTTGCCAACATAGGAGGTCGGTTTTCGCACCGGCCGCATGAATGTCTTGTTGAGTTGCCATTGATGAAGGTATGATCCGATAAAGTTGATGTAGGATCGATTCAACGATAAAGGAGTTGTGGTTGATGATGATTAAGCTCGCTTGAGGTGTTTCCGAAAGTCGCATCAGAACTCGGTTCTTAAAAATTTTCGCCCAAAATTTGAAATTCACTATAAAAATCAATTCTAAGGTCGTATGAAAATTTGAGATATGACAATTTTGACGCCAAATTTGACCCGAAAAAAATTTGAATTTTGACCAAAATTTTCACAGTTAAACCAAAATTTGAATCTCGTAAAATTGAACGTTTAGTCTCCTCAAAATTTAAATTTTACTCAAGTTTTCCCGCCAAATTTTTATTTTTTTTTTTTTTTTTTTTATGAAGAAGAGAGCTTAGGCGAGAAACACAAGTTACGAGTAGAAACTTAGGCGTAGGATCTTAGGCGAGGATCTCTTTAGGCGAGGATCTAATGCGAGGTTTAAAGTTACGAGTAGAAAAGTTGCGTAAGATTTAGCTTATGCGTAAGAAAAACTTAGGCGTAAGAAAATGCTTATGCGTAAGTATTCTACGCGTAAGTCGAAACTTATGCGTAAGATTAGGTTTTGCCCAAAATCCTTTACACTATCACAAAGGTAAGAGATATCCAAAGTCGAAGTGTTCCACACACTTATCCAAGTGAGGGAAGCACCGAGTCACCGTTAGAGCACGAAGATTCTTCACCAAAAGTTACGAGTAGAAAACTTATGCGTAGTTGACTTTCTTACGAGTAGAACTAGGTTTTGACCTACTCGTAAAAAATTTCCAATGATTCAACCAATTTCTCTTGCACGATATCCTTAAAACACTCGAATAACCCAAAATGTTGACCTTTTCACCCAAAGTGCCTAGAAAAGTTACGAGTAGAAATGACCAAAGTACCAAATACGAGCTTAAAATGAAGAAAAACACGTAAAGCTTTAAACTTTTGCAAAAAGTGAAACTTTAGCACCAAATAAACCTTAAACCACAAGAATCTTGAATTTTGAGTGCAAAATTAAAGCTTTAAGCTTGACAAAACGATAACGAAAGCCTTTACGCCGAACCCTTCAAAACAAACACAAACACACCTAAACCATTGTTAGGCGATTGATACCAATTGTAGGACCTTAGTTTTATCAACCTTATCACTTTACCAAGCAAACCCAACACGTATACAAGTATAACCACGTGAAACAAACACAAACAAAGCTTAGAAATAAGATGAGAAAGATGGTGACTTGAAGATATAAATCGTGTATGTGAGAGGATAAGATAAACACAATAAAGTTGTATATTCAATAAAGGAAAACACACACACACACACACTTTTACACACCCTCAAATGACCATTTGAGGGTATTTATAGTACAAGCAACTTAAAACCCTAAAGGCTTTGCTTGGGCTTTTCGTTGACTTGGTTTGGGCTTCGTGGACTTGGATTATGGGTTACACGCCATTATTCAATGCTAGCTTAACTAAACTAAAGCCCATTTAGCTTAGCCCAATCCACGAGCCCGCTGACTATTCTATCACGATATCTAACACACGCTACAAAGTTCCTCATCGTGAATGACCATCACTTCTAATAAAACTATTAAGGCTAACATAAAAACATCTAAAGAGGACTTTTATTCGGGTTATAATGATATGGCTTCGGGTTAAGGGTATGGATAAGGCATGGGAATGTTTATGAAATTGGTGTTAAAATAGAAATAAAATCAAGTCTAATACCCGTGTTGCTAGCTACCAATCAATCCACGAACCAATAAATGATTATAGCTTTAATTTCTTCTTTTTCGCTTTCCACAGCTTTTTGCTTTGCCATGACAATTGTTCTTTGATCATAGCACGTTGGCTATTATTTCTATACTTTCAATACATTTTTTGTAAACATGAACTCATGGTATGGCTCAATCAATTTCGTAAGATGTGGTACTGTAATCATTTGAACAATCTTCACTTTCTAGGTGACTAGCAACCAACCGCTTAGACATTGATACGGGTTAGGCTCGTGTTTAAAGTGTAAAATCTTTTGTATTTTCCGGGTGAAGCAAAAATGAAAAGGAGTGCTCGTAGAGGTGTAACTAGACATATCTAGTGCTAAAATGAGCACTACAAATGGGTCCATGTGGGTGGTTAACTAACCGATGTGGCTAGCTAATATATCATTAGATGTAAAATGGAAGGCCATTTGGGTTAAATCCTAAGGTGCCTCTTTATCACACGATTCACTTATATCGCATCTAATGCGATCTCACCGCGTCCGGTAATGATTTACAAGTACAAGTTCTAGAATAAATAAAATCACCCAAGACACTCATAGCAAAAGATCCAAGCATAAAAGATGTATGCTATATATAGAACAAAGCTTCAAATCCTCACAATTTTAGTGGAAAAGGGTTATAATATGTGCTAGCAAATGTTTATCGATCCCAGAATGGATTGCAATAGTAATTGGAACACATCTCGAAGTTTCAAATATTACCGCTTTTACGGTGGTTTGATCCAGCTTATTCTAATATATTATCCTATACGGGTGAAAACAACTAGATCATCGATAACGCCACACGCCGTAGTTCGGGGTCAAAGGAACTTCCTTTCTTGAGCAAGTTTTATAACACCCTAGCAAAGGAACCTAATCGCTGTAGTGTAGTATTAGGGTAAGCCACGGGTATTGTTAGGATTTAGTAAATCCAATTATTAAAGAGTCGGTCACCTCAAGTATATGTAATCGTTAGAAAGCTCGTAGTCGAGATTATTATAAGTTAAGTAGTATTTAGTTTAAGTAACACCGTGGAGGACGGATGGGTCTTTACCCACTGTATGCCTGATCCACAGCCCGATAGGTGGCGTTTTATGTAATGACTATAAATACTCTCTACCTCCCAAGGTAGAGAGTTGGAGCTCATAATAAGATTTTTCTTTCTCTCACAAAAGTTCCCAACCTCTAACTTTCTCTCTCTAAAACATCTATTATACGCCTATTTGATCTTGTGGTTTAGTGTGTTTATGAAATCCAATATCTTACAAATGGTATCAAGAGCCATGGTTAGATCATCTCTTACATATCCTTGGATTTCTAGTGGTTTTTAGATGGTTTTTGTTGGATCGATATACTTTAATCAAACTAACTTAACTAGCTTGTTAAGGTTTAATAACCTCGGATAAATCCTAAGTTATTAACAAAGAAACACCGAGCAATCTTTATCAAGTACGCGGAATTTACTTAACAAAGCTAAGAAGAATAACTTTATTATAAACTCTAAATCGCTTATTATGCGTATACTCTAATACAACTCTAAGATAATCGAACTTTCTCTAAAACACTAATTCGTAAACTCTAAAACTCTTTTTCCAAATCGCACTCTAATGCCAATCTAGGAGTCCTTTATAGGCTCAAGGATATCCTAGTCGGTTTACAATTGATAACCTTGTACGACAAGTAATCTAAACATGGAATACAATACTTTCCATAAACAAATATAATAGTTCTTTTGTTCTAGCAAGATTTTGACTTCATCTTGCAAGATTTTGACTTTGTCTTTAGCAAGATTTCTTGACTCTTTGACTTCTTCCAAGACTTTGCGTACTTACAAGATTTTCATATCCCAACAATCCTCCCTAACTTGAATTCTACTTGCTTGACTTCAAGTTCCTTTGAATATATCTTTAAACTTCATCTTTAAAATGGATTGTTTCTTAGTCTTTAGATTGTATCTCGTAATATTTGTGTTTGTCAAAGTATCTCTTAGAATTGTTCTTTCACAAACATCCAAAGAATCTCCATCTTTTCAAAGAACACAAAGAACATATGACAAATTGTACATTAATTTAGTTTAAGTTGCATACTATTCTCATCACTTTCAAGTGAATCATTGAAAATTTAATGGATTTAGATCTCTTTACCAAAGCCATTATCCCTGGAGTAGCCAAATGTTTTGGTGTGTAAGACCATGGTACATTGATAACTATATGATTTTAGCAAACCACCAGCTATCAACAGATTTGATTTGTCTTTACCAAAAGTCGTACCTTCCTTCGACTAGTTAGTTCTTCTATCTAATGGTGAACTAATTACCAATAATTGTTTTTCCACGCCCTTTACCACAAGCCATTTTCTTGTGGCTAGCCAACTCTTCACATTATCGATATGGTGAGTTGATTACCATCCAACTTATTAGCAAGTTGTCAACTAAAAACGGATTTGATATATCTTTACGAGCCATTTGCTCATGGATTAGCCAATCCTTTTGTAACCATGGTGGATTGATAACCTATTGATGTTATCATCACAAAACCATTTATTCAACCTTTATTTCAAAATATTTATTACTTAGCAAAAAGGTTTCTTCTAAAATTCATTTAACTCGTTTAGTTCAAGAAACAAGACTTTAATGAAAGTACTGTCGATCGTTAATACTTTGAATAAAAGTATCGATATATCAAAACTATTTATTCAAATAAAATTCATACCGCTTATAGATCATTCTCAAAGAATGGTAGTCCGCTTTATAAACAAGTTGATAACCATGCAAGCGCTTCATTATCCTCTTCTACTTCCAATCCATGCTCTAGCATTCTTCTCATGAGCTCAACTGTAAGAGGGTATCTTCTTCTCGCAAACATGTGTATCATTGTTCCATTTTCTAGCTCCAAACATGAACTCCGATTCTTCAAAGAATCTCCAAAGAAACTATTTCCCACTATCTTGATTCTTCCAGATATCATCGATTGCTTTCTTCTTTAGTTTCCCACATAGTTATGAGATCACCATGTAAAACCAAACCAATCCCTTCTAATGGATTATCTTCAAAATAAGCCTTCACAACATGATATAAGTAGAATAGGTCTACTCTATCTATAATATGCAAAATCCCATAGCCTTTTGAAAACTTTGAAGCTTTCATCTTCTTAATGAAAACCATGTAATCTCCATTCTTAGATTTCACAACTTTGAAAACACTAATCTTTGATCTGCTCATCTTCATGTCATCATCTTCCTTTGTATAATCAAAATCTACCACTGAGATAATTCTTCAATTCATCACTAGTCTCGATCTTAATTCAACCTTTTCTTTCTTTGAAAATGAACATATGTAACTTCGCTTTTCTTTTCTCTTTAAGCTCTTCTTCCTTTCACTTCATTCAATGAGCTTCTTCTCAAGTCTTTAATGTCAAGAACACTCTTCTTATAAGCTTCTATTTCAAAGATCATAAAGTCTTTCATATCAACATAATTTAGCTTCAAAACCTTTATATCCTCGACCTTTTAAATAAGCCATCATAGCATTCCCGTCCCTTAGCTAAATTAGGTCTTCTTGGCATATATCTAATGGTGTAGGAGATCTGTAATGGTTCAAATGAGCTTCAAAGATCTAATTCATCTTGCACCTTTTGAGTCTTTCTATTTTTAGCTTCTTGAGCTTCTTGTTCTTCTCTATCTTTAGCATCTAACTCTTCTTGAACTTTTCTAGTCAGCACTTCATTCCTAGCAACTTCAATTGCTCTAAGTTCGCCAAAGTGAGTTTCTTTTCTTAGTTTCAACTAGAATACCTTTCCTTTGTCTTTAGGATCAATTTCGGGTTGAGAAGCTCTTGGTTGTTCTTCTTCTTGTACATCTCTAATAGTAACTCCTCCTAGGTTGTGACAAATCTAAAATTGTAGCAATTAATTCATCATCACTTGCGTAATGAATAGGTTTGAATGTAACTTCCTCCTCTTCTTCTATAACAGTTGTAGAAGGACCACCTTCTTCTTCAAAATTCAATACCCTTGGAGTTATTGGTGTTACTTCTTGCCTAGATGTATCATGAAAACAAAGACGTTGATGTTCAAGACCTTGATCATCGCACTTTGAACTTGCACTTCTTCTTCTTGTTCCTCTAATCAAATATTCTTTTCTCATGCACTTACGATTCTTTCTTCTTCGTAACATCTTCTTTCAAATTTTCCTTTTCTAAATTCCTCCCAAGTTGATGTAAGATGATTTAGGAACCTTCTTCGTTTTAATTCCTTACGGTTGTTTACGACGCTTGTTTTCTTCTTTAACCCATAAGTTGAAACCTTGAATATAGGGTTTAATAAAATTCCTCAACCGAGATATACTTACGCTCAACTTCCTAAGTGCTTTAGCTTGACGCTCAACAGCCTTGTTCAACCTAACTAGCTCCCTTGTCAAAGCATAATTATCCAAAGTCAAACCTTCACGAGGTATAGTATGAGCATGACCTTGAAGATGTGAATGTTCCTCCAAACAGGAATGTAATGTTGAGGAGATGTAGTAGGTGTTCTTTCAATCTCTGCTTGAACCTCGTGGCTTGGAGAAACAAGACTCAGAAAGATGCAAGACCTTCATAGAAGCAAGATTTGCAGATGCAAGACTCTGGGCAAGACTTTGTAAAGCAGATCTTTGAGAAGCGAACTTTGTGAAGCGGTACCATGTCTTGCGTAATCAAGACCTTCACTTTCTTCATCCTCTCCAATTCATTACGTATGACTTGAACAACTTCCATCATTGTAGTAGTTAATGGAATATCTCCACCTCCGAACAAATCACTTCGCCTAGCCATGAATGTAAATATCTTGGCTTGTTGCACAATGACAGTAACAAAACAACGTGTTTTGGAACATCACCAATTGTTTGTTTAAGAAAACTCGTACAAACCTTGGGTACATCAACCATTTTGACCCAGAGGATATATGTGATAGAATCCCATCCAAAATAAGCCTTGAAAAATTAAACACTCTGTCTGTAGCTAAACCAACCACTGCAGATGCTATATTTGACCCAAACTGCTCCCAAGAAGTACTTTTAGAACTTATGCAATGGAGCAGTACATGAATCAAGAACTTCCATTGAGGACGTAATAATGCTTTCTTGAATGTTTGTTCACAAAGATCCTTCATAACCAAGATTCCGAAAAGTATCCCAAATCGCTTGCTTGTCAAATCGAATAGCCCCATCTTCATCACCAAATAATAAATCTTCTCGAATAGAGGCTTCGTAATCTTGATAGTCCGTCAAAGAATCGTTGATCTAATGTAATATTCATCCTCCTCCATATTATCTCTAGCATTAGCCCAAAATTCTTGAATCCATGGTTCAATAATATCCGGCTCAACTAAAAGAGCATAACTAATAAGCGACCCAAGAAGATAATCAATGATATCATAAAAGCCACATTCGCCTCGGCCTTGTCCAAATTAGCCACCATATTGTGCTTTGAAACAGCTTAATCGATTCGCCATTGTTGAAAAGTGAGCACAATAAAGATTGTATTGAATAATAAAGAGATGGTGATCGGGAGATAAGTATGGAAAAGATGTAAAGTAATAATATGAGAGGAAAATCGAAAGTAGTTATTTATAGGTGGGATTTGAAAAATCACGACCTATAATAACAAAGTTACCGTTACTTATCAATTACCCATCAATATTACCGTTGGAACAAGATTTTAATACGACAAACAATACTTTCCACATAAGCGATTTTCCAAGCGGTACTTTCAGGAAAAACAAGATTTCTTTACCAAATACCTTCATATAAACTAAGTATAAACAAGCATCCTCCCTCAAGCAATAAACAGGACTATTCCTAACAACTTATAGTCCTCCCCTTAAACATAGCTTAGTAGTTAATCATTTCAATGCTCACGACCAAGTGATTGAATCGTGACACATCAAAACCTTTTGTGAGTAAATCGCCTACATTGTCATCCGTGTGAACTTTAACCACATTAATGAGCCTATGCTCATAGCAATCTCGATAAAGTGATGCCTAATCTCAATATGCTTTGTCTTGGAATGATACATGATTCTTCACAATACAAATTGTACTCTCATTATCAATATTGATAGGAGTATTTTTAAAATTGAACCCATAGTCCAAGAGTTGATTCTCGCATCCACAAAACTTGACCACAACAACTTGCAGCAGCCTACATATTCGCCTTCAAGATGATGTTGCGCAATTGTCCGCTTTTGCATTGCCGTGAGACTAATCTTCTTCCAAGATATTGGCATCCACCACCAGGATCTTCTATCATAATTATCACCGCATAGTCACTATCCGAAAAAGCTTCTAAGTGAAAAGGTGACTCTTTAGATACCACAACCCCAACTTAGGTTGTTGTTTCAAATAATGTAAAATTCTTTTACCGCATTCATGTGAGAGATCTTTGGTGAGACTTGATATTGTGCACATAGACAAACCGCAAACATGATATCGTGCCTTGATGCGATAAGATACATAAGAGAGCCAATCATAGATCTCAGATAACTTGACTTCAACAGTCGTCCATCTTCATCTTTGCCCAATGAATTGATAGATTTAATAGGTGTAGTAACAAACCTTCATATCATCAAATTAAACTTCTTAAGTATGTCCTGTAACATACTTGTCTTGGCTAATGAAAATTCCTTCCTTTGACCGCTAACTCAAGTCCTAAAAGAATGTTAACCTCCCATTGAACTCATTTGAAATTCCTTCGCATCACCGCTCAAACTCCTTAACCATGGACTGCTTGGTAGCCCCAAAGATGATATCATCAACATAAACTTGAACTAACATGATATCCTTCTTGTCTCTCTTGATAAACAAAGTCTTGTCTATAGCTCCCCTCCCGTATCCATGTTGTAATAAGAATGTGAGAGCCTCTCATACCAAGCTCTAGGTGCCTGATGAAGGCCATAAAGAGCCTTAACCACCTTATAGACTTTGTTTGGATGTTTTGGATCTTCAAAACACGGAGGTTGTTTCACATAAACCTCTTCTGTAATAGTACCATATAGAAAGGTACTCTTGACATCCATCCGTAGACCGAAAACCCATATAAGAAGCAAAAGCAAGAAAGATTCTAATTGCTTCAATCCTTGCCACAGAGCAAATACCTCATCATAATCTACCCTTCTTCCCTGCTCTATAACCCCGAGCAACTAACCTTGCCTTGTTTTTGATAACATTTCCTCTTTCATCTCTTTTGACTCTAAAACCCATCCGGTTCCAATAACTCTCTTCACATCCGGAAGATCACATAAAACCCAAACTTCTTGAAGTTTAAATTGAAGAAGTTCTTCCCGCATAGCTTCAACCCAACTTTCTTTAGTCAAAGCTTGAGTAATATTCTTGGGTTCCTCTTGAGATGAAACAAGTAAATAAGGTGTTTGATGGTCCTTATGATTCAAATTGTTTTGTTTATATACAAAGCTAAGTAAAGCATTGTGAGGTTTAGAGACCCTTAGCTTTGTGTCTTGTTATAACTCCGTAAGTAAGGACCAATGATTTGATCACCGGATGATTCTTATGAATTCGTAAGATTGGTGATCGTGGAACTTCATATGTATCATCTAAGTTAGTATAATCAAGACCTTCATTAGGATCTCGTGAAAATACCGTCATCTTCAAGCTCATCATCGCTTTTCTAACCTGCATGGTAGAATCATCTAAATCATCTAAAGCATCACATCAGTGCATCAAGATTTTGGTCAATCACAGCCCAGCACCGCGAGAGTACTCTACATTCTTGTTCTTCTTCTTGCCTCTTCATAAGCTCTCCTTTGTTCATCGGTGTAAGAATGTGCTAAAACATCTTGAAGAAGCATCCGATTAAGTTCCTCTTGAATAGATTGATCCTCAAGATAATGAGGATTGTGGTGCAACAAGATTTTGTTTTGGAGAATCAAGATTTCGCTTAGAACAAAGCAGATTTTGTTTTGGACTTACAGGATCTTTATCGAAAAAGATCGTGTCTAATATGAACATTATGAACAACATACCTAATATCTTCTTCATTGTGCAAAGGTTGATTTTCTTCTCTAACAGAACATAATTCATTGAAGGAGATAAACCTCAAGATCAAACATCCAATCAGACCTTTACCTTTCTCATTGTCTTGATCTTCTAAAAACTCAACATGAAGACAATCTTGAATCTTCTTAGTAACTCGTTGTATACACGAAAGCCTTTATCGTTAGTACAATAACCCAATAGGTAACCTTCTTCGCACTTGCCATCAAACTTCCCCAGTTATCAATGGTGTTCAAAATAGTAAGAGGGCATCCAAAAGGCTTCATAAAGCGAATGTTGGGTTTATTGCCCATCAAGAATTCATAGGGTGTCTTCATCTCGTGGTTTGGTGACAGAGACCTCATAAGTACATAGCATGCAATACTTACAACCGCCCAAAATTGAATAGGAGATGGGAATCGCTAACATTGTTCTTGCAGCCTTTAATCAAAGTCCTATTCTTCCTCTCTCTGCAACACCATTTTGTTTGTGGTGTTCTAGCAATACTAAACTCCTCTTTATGCCTTTATTAGCACAAAAGTCATCCATAAGCTTGTTCTTGAATTGGCCCATTGTCACATCTAATACCTCTAACCTTGAGTCTTAATTGGTTTTCAAGTGCTATAATTAGAGTCCGAATAGCATCAAAGGTATCATCTTTAAATCCTAAAAGAAAACCAATGAATCTACTACAATCATCAAGAACAACCAAACAATACTTTTCTTATTAAACTTGCCACGAGACAGTCCAAATAAATCCATATGTAATAGCTCCAATGGTTCTCTAATAGTTCGTCCTCAAGCTTTTGCGAGAAGCTTTGTGTTGTTTACCCTTCTTACATGCCAAACATGATTGATCATTCTTGTAAGTCTTTGAAGGTAAACCTCTAACTAAATTGCCTTTGACCAGTTTGTTGATGTTCTTGAAATTAACATGGCCCAATCTTCTATGCCATTGATGTGCCTCTTCAGATGTTGCTTTAGCCACCAAACATGTGGCTCTTCCATAAGAATGTAGACTCTTCATGTCTAAACTATACACATCATTTGTCCTTGGTACTCTAAGTACTACCAAGTCATCATCAATAGGTTTGAAGTCGAAGAAAGGATGAGACATTCTCGTCGTTGAATAACACAGATGCTTTTATCACAAATTTGAGAGACCGACAACAAGTTGAACTTTAGCTCCTTCACATATCGACATTCTTAAAATCGATTCTTCCAGCCTTTAATAGTTCCTTTCCCAAGAATCCTTCCTCCATTGGGATCATTCCCAAATGCAACTTTTCCTCCACTAATATTTCTAAAATCGACAGATCTCTTTATCGCTGTTATACTTCCAGAGCAACCACTATCCACAATAAGATGATCTTTAAGCTCCTCTTCTAGGTTGCCTCGCACATAAAGAAAAAGTTAGAAACTTTTAGGAACCCAAGCCATTCTTGACTTGTGTTCCCCGAGGAGTTACAAAATCAAATTCTTTGAGTATGTAATTCCCACTATCTTTCAAATGATGATCCAAAATTATCTTATGATTTTTAGCATGTGGATTTTCAAAACTCTCTGTTTTTCAACATAAATCTCTTTAACGGTATTATTAGCATTTTCTTGTAGCACAAAACATCTCGATTCACTTTTTGTTGAACGTCTTGCTTGTCCTCGTGATGCTTTCACTTTTAACCTATTCGGTTTTAATAGGTGGTTCTCGTGATCTAGATCCCCATATGAATTGTGATACCTTCTAGGTTGATAGTGAGATCTCCTAGAATTCCTATTCCAAGCGATGTTATCAATACCTTGTTTAAGAGCGACTTTGAAAAGCTTGTGAGATCTGAAGGTCTTCTACGATGTGGGTATCTATGATCCGGTGTGAAGTTTACGTGATTAACCCTATTTGAATTAGTCCAAACAGGTTTGTGCTCTCTAGGTTTCGGTTGGTAAACTTATTCCTTGAAAACTTGCTTAGATATTACGAGTGTTTGTCACAATCTTTGATTAAGTGAGTAGGACTATAACACACAAAACACAGCTTTTGACCCATATGACCAAAGTGATTTCTTCTATGTCTATGCCTAAAATTATTTTGTCTTCTTGATGACCGATAAAATCTGCTTTGACCAAAATTATCCCAAAAGGTTTAGCAATCTTGTTTTGAAAAAGTTTTGCGGAAAGTCTTGCTTGTTGAGCGGGACTTTGGTTTAAAGGTTACGCTTGATTTTGAACCGTATTTTCAACAGTTTCATTGGGTTTCTCGAGACCTAGATTGAGCAACAAGCTTCTTCCTAAACTCTAGACTATCTACACCATAACGAGAAACATCGGGCCTAGAGGGTTGATGATTAATGGATGAGGAACGACATGATAACCATTGTCTTTCTTATTCGTGAGTGGTTCACTTATTGATCCCTCATTACTAGATGTATCTACATAGTTAATGAGTTCATCATCACTAGTGGTAATGTCCTCAAAACACCGTCATCCCGATCACTAGTTTGGTTTTCATCTATGTTACTAAAATCCATTCCAAATCCTAAGCCCTGTTCTAATGTAAGCCCTTCTCTTGCTTTTCAACATAAGCAACATGGGACAAGCTGACTCTCCCAAGCAAAGAAACTTAGCTAACAAATCATCTCTTTCCTTAGTTAATTTCTCAATTTCAAAGAATTTTACTGCTTTAATTTCCATTCACTAAGTTTTAATCGGTAATCCTTGTTCATACTTTTCATTGAAGCCATTTCATTATTTTCATGTGTTATGATTTTAGCTTCCATAGACTCTAAAGTGATTTGATAACCGCTACCTCGGACCTAGCCCTAATACAATTATCTCTTTTCAATCACATAAGCTGTTAAGTAATTTTGATAAAAGATAACAGGTTTGAGCATACCTCGAGATAGGAGACGAGTTGGTGAAGTAGCCACCATAGCAAGAAGAACAGGATCATCTTCACTTTCTTTGCTCCAATCAAATCCTCCAAAGCCATCATCGATTCCAAAGCAAGATGTTCAGATTCTTCATCAAAAGCATTACTCAAATCCAATGCTTCCTTTGTGTCTTCAACCGCATCTTCCATTGCTACCATACAATGAAGTCACGGTTCATCATCAATTCTTCACTCCACCAACCCGATAACTTCTCTGAGCAACCAAAGCCTTTGTTTCGGTTATTGGTATTTCTTTGAGCTCAAGTTTAGGCTTCTCGGATGTTACATTTGTTGATACTTAGCAAACCCGCACTCCACTTGCAAAGTGACGGTCTTTTGACAATTGAAGCATTCAATTTTAGATTTGTCAAAAGTTATTCCTTGTTTTGGTTTGAAATCAATACTTTGCTGTCTTCTTCATGTACTTTTGATCCTTGCGTTGATCATAGCAACTTGCCACCGATATCAATTTCTTCAAGTGCATCTTCTTGAACTGTGCTAGATCCTCTTCATAAGTCACGGTAAGCTTGCTTGTTGTGCAAAGAAGAGCACACAACTTCATCCGAGTGCAAAGTGGTAGATGGTGGGGCTGCTTGAGCATATGATGGGGATTGTAAACAACAAGATTTTGAGAAGCAAGATTTTGGAAGTAATCGCTCTTCTTCGGATGATAGAAAAGCAATCTTGTGAGATTTGGAATTGGGTTGACCACTCATCTCATGTTCATACACCTTCGCTGATGATAGAGATCATCAAAGTCCATAACATCCAATCCTTGTTGTCCTCCGATCATAGTAGCAATCACATGCCATGTAGATGGCAAACTCCTTAGAAACTTCAAATTAGCATCCTCAATCGATACTTGACCTTGTATAACTCCAACATGTCGAGGAGATTACGAAACCTATCATATGCAAGATCAAGACTCTCTTTCTCCCATTGTGAAAGTTTCAAACTGTTGTTTCACAGAAGTTTACGTGCATCTTCTTAGAGGCTTCATTCCTCTAAATCGGTCTTGAGAGCAGCCCAGTCGCTTAGCATCTTTAGCATCATGAAATTTGAGAAGATGACCATCTAGAATGACGAGACAAGAGAATGTTTAGAGCCTTCTCTTGATTCCTTAGGGTTGTCACTGGTAAGGCGCCTTTGGTCTTAAGTTGTCCGGGAACAATAATGGATGCGAAACTACTTCATTCCCATTCACAATTACATTCCATAGAGCATGGTGCATGATGGCAATATCTTGCCTCATCTTCATGCACCGTAGATCATATTCTCCTTCTTGATTATTGGAATTACGGTGAGGTGATTGAGGGTGGTGGAACGACTTGGTCGACATCTTGAATATTGTTGAAGTAGGGTTTCTTCCTAGTCGAGTTTCCACACAAGCTCGATACCACTTGTTGGATCGATATACTTTAATCAAACTAACTTAACTAGCTTGTTAAGGTTTAATAACCTCGGATAAATCCTAAGTTATTAACAAAGAAACACCGAGCAATCTTTATCAAGTGCGCGAATTTACTTAACAAAGCTAAGAAGAATAACTTTATTATAAACTCTAAATCGCTTATTATGCGATACTCTAATACAACTCTAAGATAATCGAACTTTTCTCTAAAACACTAATTCGTAAACTCTAAAACTCTTTTTACAAATCGTGCCTCTAATGCCAATCTAGGAGTCCTTTTATAGGCTCAAGGATATCCTAGTCGGTTTACAATTGATAACCTTGTACGACAAGTAATCTAAACATGGAATACAAAACTTTCCATAAACAAATATAACCGTTTTTTGTTCTAGCGATACTTTGACTTCATCTTGCGATACTTTGACTTTGTCTTTAGCGATACTTTGACTCTTTGACTTCTTCCGATGCTGCGACTTACAAGATTTCATATCCCAACAGTTTTTGAGTTTGAAAAAGTTTAGAGGTATTTGCATCATTTGGACCATTTTGTGTGTTAAAGCTTGGATTTTGATTGTACTTTTGTGTTTAGGATCATCATAAGTGTTTAGGTTTTGATTTGGAAGGCTTGAATCATCGTGGTTGGATTGTTTTTGGATTGAAAAGTGGTGTTTTTGAGATTTTCTTGCTAGCGACTTGAGTCACGGATTTTTATTCTTGGTAGCGACTTGCTTTGTAAGTTTGTAGCGACTTGTAGTTGAAGTGGTAGTGATTTGAGCTTAGCTACTTGTCTATTGAGACAAGCCGACAAATAGTACAAGTTAGTGAATTCTCCACTATGGCTAGCAACTTCATCGAGGTTAGCGACTTGCTTGAAAATTGTTAGCGGTTGTAGTGTAAATTGTTAGCGACTTGATACTAGCGACTTGGACACTTAGCGAGTTGTTTTTAGCGACTTGTGCGCTTAGCGATTTGGTGTTAGCGACTTGGACCTTAGCGAGTTGCTCTTTAGCGACTTGACCTGTAGCGACTTGGTGCTTTAGCGACTTGTGTCCGATGACTTGGGTCCTAGCAACTTGGTCTTAGCGACTTGGTTCAAGAATTCTTAGCGACTTGTTGACTTTTCCCGACAAAACTTCAAACGGCTATAACTTTTGATCCGTAACTCCGTTTTCAGCGTTCTACCCATCAAAACGACCGTGAGAACGAGGAGAATGGCACGCCAAGTGAACTAAAGGGTCAACCCTCGAGGACTAAATCCGCTCCGAACATAAGTTATTGAGGTTTTTAAGTTTTAAGACCTAAATTTCTCCGTAAAATCATGCATCAAACAACCCAAATCACAACCAAACAACATCTCTGCTAATCCTACATAAGTCCTAACACACAATTGTCTATCATTGTGTCTATCCATCAGTTATCTTAACACGTTCTATTGGCATTGCTTAACGGTTTGACCTTGATTTTAGTAAAATCCCGCGAAAGATTCTATTTCTCGGTTTAAATCATAGACTTGTAAAATCCCGTGTACGTCAACATCATGCCTAACGATTCGGATTCGATTGTATCTAAGATACTCGGTTTATCGACGACATGACCAATGAGCGAAGATACCCAACAATGTACTACTGAGACTATCGTGTTTGAGTCGGATAATGCTAAATGGAATCTTAGTGCTCAAATTCACAAGAGAAAGAGGTGCACCAGCCACAACCCGTGCAAGTTAATGCAAAGGCACGCCCATGGAAGCTTGATTTACCCAAGATAGAGGTACACCAGCCACAACCTTGTGCACGTTAATGCAGAGGAAAGTTGCATGGAAGTTTACGTATACCTAATTGTGCATCTTCTACTCAAAATGATGATTATGAGTTGCATGAGTACTGCATTTATCCCCAGGGACTCCCTTACCACTAAGCTTAACATATATAAGGATCAAGTTGCCATCTATGAACAGTGCTAAATTTGGTGACCACACGTGAGCGGAAATGGATTGCCAAATGCATACATTAATCGAAAAAAAAGTAACTTAAGGAAGAAACATTAAAACAAGAGTTAAATTCCTTACAAGAGAAACTTAATAAAGCGCTAAGCAAAAACAAGAACTTCAAGAAAATGTAAAAGTGCTTAGCGGGAGTTCAAACAAAAGGAATCAAAACTTTTAAATGATTTTTCCAACCTTAAACTTTAAAGAACAAACTTGAAAACAAGTTGTATGTACAAGGCAACACCATTCGATTGCTCACATGATCACTAAGCATAGAGTATTAGCGATAAGCATAGTCTTGGCCTTGTAGAAGAACCCGATCCCGAGTATGGTAAGAAAGCAAAAGCGCTCAAAGAGTGATCTATGATGGTAATGAAATCCTTAAGCCTAGACAAATGCCTACTTGTTTAGAATGCCTTTGAAGAAGATAGAGAGTTAGAAGATGCCTCTAGAGAGAAAATGGAAAAGAAACTAAAAGATCCTTGGTGTATAGATCATAATATAACGTTCAAAACTCAAATTACACTAAGGATAATTGGATTGCCTTAAACAAGTTTAGACCTCAAACTCGCTTAACCCCTCGAACAAGTGTTCGGAAATTAGATATGGAAAAGAAAAAGCGAGATGAACTTGTTGAAAATAATCCTCCCTTAGGAAATTCCTCGAGCCATCGTGTATCCTCCAAATACACCAACGCATTTAGTGCCTAGATCTATTGCCACTAATAGCAAAACCTTAATCACCTTTATGTAGTTTACCAATTATTTGTTGATTTTGAGAAAGCGTGTAAAAGAGAATCACACCTCACGGGATAGCGAAGGGAAAGGGTTTTGAGCAAACTAAAGAATGTTATTTAACCGAGGTCATGCCTTTCTTTAAACAATTAAAAGGTCAATTTGAAAGTCTTAAAAAGCGGATAAACTCGGATATTAAAGAAATGGAAAAGGAATTTGATGCAATGATTGTTGAAGTCAATGATTATGAGCGGAACTCAAATATAATGAAATTGAAAGGAAGAATCGCATATCTTAAATGAGAACTTAGTATTGAGTTGTGTGGCTCAAGATGTGTTTATCTTGTTATTAAGCTTTCTATTACGCTTCTCAATTTCATGAAATATCTTTGCATTGAAAGTATCCGAGGATCGTGTCATTGAGCTTGAGACAAAAAATTCAAAATTGAATGATAAAATTGAAAATGACGATCATGATAACTTGGTCAAACATTATTCTAAATTAGAAGTTGAATATCTTGGTTTACAATTAAAATATCAACATCGAAGAAAATGTTAAAACTTCAAATATCAAGACATCTTGAATGCTCCCGAGTTTGATGCGCTTTTGAAATCAACAAACATGATGAGCAGTTCGAGCTCATTGCCACACGATCAAAAGATTGAAATTCAGTTTCACAATTGAAGATGAAAGGAATGAAGTGGCGGCTCCAGAATACCTCCACCTTTAGATTCTCGAATTTCCAACTTCAAAACATTATTGATAAATTGCAAAAGGAAAATGAATGTTTTAAAGTGAAATTTCAAAAGTTAATGATCAAAACAAAGAGTTATGTGATTCATTCAAAGTTAATCATGATAAACATATTGAAAGGTAACTTCTTTGCTTAACGATATTGAGAATCAAGCGTGAGGTGAAAGGAAAATTGCCAATCCTAATTGCAAATATTATGTTCCAAAGGTTCACCTTGTGATAAGTATCCTATTGATATGTTATATATTCCTCCCCTCTTAGGAATAATGGTGGCACATAAAACATATCTAACACAACAAGGATAGTTTAAAGAGCCTCAGTGAGATAGTAGAGGATGATAGATTAGATAAGCCTTTTGATAGTGCAATCACTTATGCCTGCATGGATGTCAAACGATCTCGGGAACTCTTAGAGTATGTAATTGTCACAAGTCCGAAAGCGAGTAATAGGCGAGATAGAATAGTTGCACCCAGTTCTATGCCTAAGGATAAGAATGTGACTCTTAATGTGCCTCAAAAGCCTCGTAACCCAACACTTCTAGACCGAGAAAATCAAATGGCGAGAAAACAAACTAAGGCTCCCGTCATCACTTCTATTGATGTTAATATTGACACTAAAGTTAGCGGGTCAAAACCTTGTAGCAATACAAAGAAGGACGAATTTATTTGAACAAAAGTGATCATGAGAAGAAAGTGAAAAGAACACCATAGGAAAATAAGTTTGACTTGAACAAAAAGAAGCGTGTTGGTTCTAGTATTAGCTCTAAGCTTCTTGAAATTAATTCAAGTCTTATCTTTGTCGCAAAACACAGTAAAGAATGTCTATCTTCCGTAATCATGATAAATGTGTTGTATTATTTACGAGATCTATGAATCATACCCAGTTAAGAAAGTTTGGAAGCTAAGCAGTTAAGCAATCCGGAAACCTACAGGAAGGTTTTTACCAATGTAGGACTTCAAAGGAAGCCAACAGTCGAATATTCACGAATGGCAAACCTTGCCCCTTAACTAGATCCACTATGCCTAGAGTAGTGCTGTTAAGGTTTGGAAGCCAACCGGTAGAATAATCCCATTAAGCACAAATGTCCTCGACTAAGTCGATGCTTCTACTAGTTCACCTCCTAGTGACAATGGCATTGCACCTAGGGTTTCTGGCGATTCAAAGATTGTTTGTGCTAACCAAAGGACCCCATTTTACAAATCATCCTCGGTATTTGGATTCGGGCGGCTCTAAACATATATTGGGCTCTAAATAATGACGCCTGCTCACATCGATTCGGGCCTCGTACTTCATCATTATGGCGTCTGCAGATAACACTTGAGCCCGTTCCTCAAAGAAAAGTGTACGCCTCGGCGCTTATCTTTAAGAAGAGAAATCTTCATTTTATGACCATTCTCATCGACATTCTTCATCGACAAGCTTCATGTTTTCCATGCCCATTCAATCCTCAAGTGGATCTCCGTTCATTGGTATACATTCTTATTCACTTGATCAATCAAAATGGCAAATTTCATTTTAATTTTTGAGGGAGAAGAGGAATAAACTACATGTTGATTGATGCTTGAGTTATGGTCATCGACTATCCAACGCCTAATGTTTCACTTACTAAGGATAACCGAGATTCATTGCTTGGGATTCATTGGTTAAAGATATGTTTGATGAGTACTTCCAACCTTCAACGAATGTTGATCATCTAGTTTCAAGCTCATGCTCCGGTTCCTCCGACTAACCTGGTTCACCATCTAAGAGTACTTATCGAATTCTCAAGAAACAATCTCCGCTTATTCCTCGAGGAATTGATAATGACTATCATAATATTGTAGTTGCACTCATGAATAATGATCCACTCTTTGGTACTCCTTTGCCAAATCTTCACGGATTATTGTTCCTCTCATTGTGCACGCTATAAATCAACCACATGAACATTAAAGAAAATGACTTCGGAGTTAATCATTTATCACTTATTTGAGATTGAAGTTGACTTTCAACAAAGGCGTGTTCTTATTTGATAACTTGCTCGGTCTTAAGAATTTGAGTTGAAGACTTGGGTTATCTAGTTGCCGTGATCGGGGTGGATGGTTGAAGACCGTTAATTATCACTATTAGGAGTTACGTTGTTTTACTCGATGTCACATGCCGATGACGATGTGGATAATCTCAAGAGGTGTTAATGTCTCATACTTTATTTGAGTAGTGAGTACTTAGAGATTTGCTTGATGCATAGATTCTCGAAATCGTTCTTCCATCATTAAGTGCAAGCTTAGAACACATGCGGAGAATTCTACTTGCTTTCAAGTTTGGTATAACGGGTTTTCTTCAACAAAGGTCACTTCAAATTGTCTACATATGGGTTGATAAAGATAGTCGAGAGTTTACATGCATTGATTCTCACATGATTCATTTGGGCTATTTGAGTTCTTCTCACAAGATTTCAAGTTTATGGGTATATTATGTTTCTTTGATTACGAGGTATCAAAACCGGCAAGGGGAAGGAGACATATATCTAAAAGCACAACGAGTACACTTGATGAACTTAACACTTCTACCGATTGAAGTTATCCCGGAAAGACAATGGTCATAACCGTAGAAACTCGGTGTTTAACTCGTAGCCTTTGGTGTATTATTCCAACTATTTGGGGAAGGATATATTATTCCAACTATTTGGGGGAAGGACGTGCTATTCCAACTATTTGGGGGAAATGGTCTCTGGAGACTTTTGGTATGTGTTACTTCAACGTTCAGTTGGAAGAAATGTGAGAAGAATATGTGGAGCGTGAGATGATATTGCTTATCGACATCTTCTATATGGGTTATGATAAAGTGCTTATGGTTATTGCTTCATGTACACTACGTAATGATGATTTCGATGAGATCGCAACCATCAGGGGAGAGATTTGTGTACATCAGGGACTCACAACATGATCACTTGATCGAGCTTATTCAGTTATTCCGGAGTTGATATCCGTAGAGATAATCAGTGATTCAACATGTTACTTGGATGTCATAGTCTCCACTCTGGTTGGGAACATGTGTACACTATGGGTCGATTGGTTATATGTAAGATAACTAGAATGCATTTGGTGAATTGAAGATGTTGATATATTGTTCTCCGCATGCACGATCGCACAAATCCGCGAATGATGTTTACATCGGGGATGCACATGAGTTCATGTGATCGGGCTTAATCATGTATCACGAATTTGATAACCGCCAAAGGATCACCGGTTCAACTTGTTACTTGTGTTTTCATGTTTGTTTGGGTTGTTGAGCTTCATTCAATGAGACCGTTTTCTTCACATTCTACTTCTTGGGGAAATGGTCTTAATTCAAGATTGTCGGTTTGGGGAAGCTACCAAAGATTCTTATTTAGAAGGCTCATGTTCGAGACGATGATTTTCTTAGAAGCCTTGAATGCTTTGGTGGCTAAAGTTTAAGAGATGTTGATTTCTTTCTTCTACAACGTCTTGAATGATATCCTTATCTCGGTACTCATTTCATCATCCTCTTAAACTAATTTATCTTCTTGTAAATAGTTATTGAAAAACAAAATACCAAAATTTCAAAACCTTCAAAAGCAAATAGAAAAATATAAAACTTTTAAAATCCATAAAATTGAAAAATCTTGAAAATTCCAAAATATTGTCTTTTGTCATGTTTTCCTCGATTCGATAATATCTACGGTCTTTGTCTTTGTCATTCAAAGAATGACACGGGACTTTAGATGTTGTTCGAATGTTAAAAAAAAAAAAAAAAAATTGGAGAAAGTGAAACTATGGTTTATTGTCATTTCGAGCAAGAACCCGCTTTTCAAAGATAGAACGAGCCATGCTTTATCTTGGTTTTCAAATTTCTTGCTCGATTATTTAAACTAATCCTTACTATCTAATGAAAACTAGTTGTTTTGAAAAATAACTCGGACTCTATTTTTGATAATCATCGGACTTAAAAGTTTGTCAAAATATCTATCTCTCAATCAACAACTTATGTCATTGATTGAGGGGAGAATGATTTCAATTAAATCAAAAGTTATTTGTCATACAATTATTTTCAAAAGATAATCATGCATGTTTATTCAATTGAGTTTAAAGTCTCAAAATCCGATCCTTATCGGTTAAAACGTTTTCATAATCAAGTCACAATTCTCCTTAAAGCTTTCAAATTCAATTTAAATCTCTGAGAGATCACAAATCTCAAATGATTTGATAATTGTGATCGGGGAGAATTTGTGATTTAAATTGGTTTAAGCGATAATTCGGTAAATGGTTTTATAAGGGTGTACAAGCTCTCCTTCCCACATGTGCCAAACGATTTCAAATTTTCCATGCACATGGTGAGGGGAGCATCTATCTTAAACCACAAAGATTTGAAACTTGATCAATGTGGGTTACCTCTTGTATGTGCAAAACTCTTTCATACCTCAAGGCACATATTGAAGGGGGAGCAAGCTTATGAAAACCCCAAAATGCTTTATCTACTTGATTTGATTAGGGAAGTGATGTTGATATCTTTTAGAAAATGGTAATCAAAGAAGTTAGTTCTTTCTCTTGCCTCCGTGTGCAAAACAATTTCAAATACTTGATGCACATGTTGAGGGGGAGCTCTTGTTCTAAAAATATCAAAAACAATTCAGGTACAAAATGCTTTGATAATATATCATAAGTATCTAGATTGATTTTCAAATGGTTTTCAATTGGTTCCAATGGCAGATGAACAATACCAAATAGACCGACCAACTTTACTTTATGTATGGTGATATAAGGATGATAAGGTTAGGTATTTGTTCCCATGATCCGCTGAACGGGAGGGATCTACCGAGGACAATCCACTAGATAGTGTAGAAGTCCTTAGGTATATTGAAAAAAGGAGAAAATGAGATATGGGAAGAGTGATCGAGACCGAGCTAGTCTTGGAATAAACCCAACAAGGTTCTAGCTATGAAGTCTCGGTAAGCTTGAAGGGTTGAAGAATGAAAAAGAATTGAATGAGAAAAGGGTGAAAACAAATAGCCCTCCAATTATTCAACCTTAGGGCGGATACGGGTTCAATTCATTGGCTCTTGGTGGTTACCAAGGTAACATCGATCTCAAGACAAGGCGTCATGGACCCGGTGGCGACCGCACTTCAACTTCCCAAACCACTCAAGTTCCTCTTAAAAGGACTTGTTTCATTCTCACGGGAACCGACATTATCTATCGACTTTCTCTTACAGATTGTTGATATTGAAGAAGGAGACCCTCTCCTAGTCTCCGATATAGGATCCAAATATGCACAAATTGAGTCTAGAGCCACGAGATCATCAATTAATCTCCTTAGGACACTTTCAATGAAGACTCTTTGTTTCACACAATGTGGAAAGAGAGATTATATCTTGAGTCCTACGCATTATCTGTAACACCCCAAAATTTCACAGCGGAAGCGTTCGGGTCATGGGGTGCTACTAAATCAATATACACAACACAAGGTAATAAAGAATGGAAATTCCATTCCATTTTCAAAATATAGATTAATTTAAGAAATAGTTTACATCATTGTTTCAAAGTGCGGAAATAAAGCCCATAAAAATATATGTTGTCCCATTAAAAGTTGTATTAAAATGTTTAAAAACACTTCGGATGCCAGTCTTCAACGAATGCCTTTGCCATTGCCCACGCCAATAAGTAAACACGAGAAAACATGCTAAAATGTCAACACAAAGGTTGGTGAGTTCATAGGTTTAAGTTTAGGAAATCAAGTTGGACCACGATTGCACATATAGCATCTCCGTGAATGACACTATATGCAAAAAAAAAAGGCTATTACGCTAGTACCAAGTTCATGCGACCAAAACTACGACGGTGTGCATGCATCTAGAAGCATGATAAATAAAAGCCCACAAGTGTATTTCGGTACACTCAATCAATACGATATGATATCGCCGACGTTTGCCTATCCGGTCAAACTCGAGCGGGTGTCATCCCAATAGATCTATTCATAACAATCGCGCCTCCCAAAAGGAACTAACGGTAGCATAGTTGGGATTTAAGGTTGTTTCACGTAATAGTGTTTTCGGTTTGGTCCGAAAAGAGTTTTGCATGTTTCTCACCCCATAGTTTTATAAAGCAAGTAAATAAGAGTAAAAGTGGGGCTATAAACTCACCTTAGCAGTTCGGTGAATAAGCACAAAGATATCGAGTGTGATAAGCGGTGGCTCTACCGGAACCTAAGAACGAGATGACAAGTCTCGAATAATGACAAACGTTTGGTTCGTGACCAGAATGATAGAGCATTGAATATACAATTCAATAGAGCGATATTAGTGTAGGTTTATAAATATGACGATGTTACCGAGAGTTTTGTTTATTTACTTTAAGTTGTGTCGGTATCAAATAGTGTTTTCATATATTAATATACTTATAAATATATATAAGTTTATTTATTTATCGACGTAATAATACTCGTTATAAACTTTATGTCATCGAAATACTCGTTTTATGAAGTCGTGGTTAAATAATATATTTGGAAAATATAGTATTTAAAGTTTCGCCGATGAGGTCACCAAATAAAGATATGAGTCAAATATATATACTTAAACGAAAAGTGGTATAATATATAAGTTTATCGAACTTATAAAAGTTTTGGATAAAAGTGTCAAAGTGTTTCACTTGAAGGGGTTGAATTTGTAAAGATTATTATGAATTTCACAACTTATAAAAAAAATTTTAAGAAAATGACAAGTTGTAAGAAATTGAGGGCTGAAGGTGTAGAATATATATATATTAGTCACAACCTTAATAAGTTTTAATAATAGTATCAAGAGATTTGAAGTTGAGGGGCTAATAGTGTCAGAAGGCGAAACTTGTAAAATAACTAGCCAAAAATAACATGGAAGGATTTGAACTTGTGACCTTAAGTGTAAACAGAAGCCTCCCAACCATCTGAGCTATGACTCTTTTGTGATATATTTCTTAAACTAATTCTATTTAGGCAATTATTTAACTGTTCTAAATTTTATGTTCCTTTCCCAGTATGCATGCTTAACGTATTTAGTGTTCCATTTTCATTTCAAGGTTAAGTTGTATTTTAACTCTTGTGTTTGTTTGCCATACTTAATAATAAGAAATGAGCCAAGACTTTGTTTAACTTGTGCCATTGATACATTATGGTGCATTAACTTGTTTGTCTTGTGAAAATTAAGTTAAAAGGAGAAAGTGAAAGCGAAAATGAGTCGGAGGAAACTTACGACACCCAAGAGGGTGGTGACGAGGTTCGAAAGAAATGAATGAACGTGATCAAAAGACTCGAGTGTTCCCTTGTTTTCCTTATACCCAACGAAGTGATTGAACCCTTGCGACCTTGTTTTCCTTGGTTTATTTCCACGATGAGTCGATTTATGTTTTGTGAGATAAAGAAAGTGTTTTGGTTAAGTGTGAGTTTGTTAGTGTGTGAGACGAACAAGGAGAGCCCAAAGAAAGTTTTACAAACCCAGTGTTTCTTGTTTGAAAGTAACCCAACCATGTTCCTTTCTTCTTCTCCTTCGTGTGCTCAACGGTGAGTATACAATGTGATGTGTTTGTGAGTTTGAGAGTTAGTTTGAGAGTGTTGTGATAAGTGGTGGTGAAGTATGTTGCTTAAATAGCCACAAAGCATGACCTTCCTATTATTTTACTACTAGGTTTCAATGTTTCATGTAAAAGTAAAAGGGTGTCGGGCATGCATGAAATTAATTGAAACTTTGGGCATGGAATGGCTAGTCATGTCGAGAGTTGGGAGGGGAAACACATTATACAATGGTTAATAAGTCAAGAGTGGTCATGGCATGTCTAGGAGAATTGTTTAATACATAGGGTGGCTAAAAGAGGAGTCTTGTCTCCTTTGATTGAATCTATACGCAAGAAAAGAGCAAAAGAAGGAGAATGTTGTGTATATTATACAAGGTGGGTAAATGGTTTCGTGAGGGGTAGCAGGCAAAAAACGAAACAAAAAGTGTAAAGTGTTGCCATGGTTTCTTGTTTTGTACATGTAAATAAAAAAATATATATACTAAAGGTTGAAGTTGGTTTTTTTATTGCTTTGTCTTGTGCTTTCCTAGATAACACATAAACATAGGAATAAAACTTTCAATTTTTACTTTTGTAGATAATTTGACTAATAAAAAGGTTGGGTTTGGATGTTTTGGTTTGGTTTGTACACAAGGGCCCAAAGAGAAAGGAGTTGGATCGGGTTGAACACGCGAGCCCAAGATGCATGAAATAAAGATGGATCGGGTTGGGCTTGAGAGACCCGGTTAGAAATAAAAGAAAATATAAAAGTTTATTATATATTTATTTTATAAAGTTTTTAACAACACCCCCAAAATTTCACAGCGGAAGCGTTCGGGTCATGGGGTGCTACTAAACCAATATACACAACACAAGGTAATAAAGAATGGAAGTTCTATTCCATTTTCAAAAGATATATTAATTTAAGAAATAGTTTTACATCATTGTTTCAATGTGCGGAAGTAAAGCCCATAAAAATATATGTTGTCCCATTAAAAGTTGTATTAAAATGTTTGGAAACACTTCGGATGCCAGTCTTCAACGAATGCCTTTGCCATTGCCCACGCCAACAAGTAAACCTGAGAAAAACATGCTAAAATGTCAACACAAAGGTTGGTGAGTTCATAGGTTTAAGTTTAAGAAATCAAGTTGGACCACAGTTGCACATATAGCATCTCCGTGAATGACACTATATGCAAAAAGGCTATTACGCTAGTACCAAGTTCATGCGACCGAAACTACGACAGTGTGCATGCATCTAGAAGCATGATAAATAAAAGCCCAACAAGTGTATTTCCAGTACACTCAATCAATACGATATGGTATACGCCCGACGTTTGCCTATCCGGTCAAACTCGAATGGGGGTGTCATCCCCAATAGATCTATTCATAACAATCGCGCCTCCCAAAGGGAACTAACGGTAGCATAGTTGGGATTCAAGGTTGTTTCACGTAATAGTGTTTTCGGTTTGGTCCGAAAAGAGTTTTGCATGTTTCTCACCCATAGTTTTATAAAGCAAGTAAATAAGAGTAAAAGTGGGGCTATAAACTCACCTCAGCAGTTCGGTGAATAAAGTATCAAGTATCAAGAGTGTGTGCGAAAATCCAACGCGAAACCTAGATTAAATAGACAAATCTCAGGTTTGATGAATTTAAGTTAGCGACCTAAATGCATGATGTTTGAATGACTTGTATCGTTGTCCCTTGTGTGGTAGTGTTTGGCGTTTAAAAGTAAATTTTCAAATCATTAGTTAAAATAACGTTAAACATCTATAAAAATGTTTGGAGTTTCAAAATACAAGGATTCTTATTATTTAAAATGTTTGAAGTTTAAGAATACAATATATCAAATATTATTAAGTTATAAAGTATGAGTGTTTATGTTATAATGTATTAAAATATTTAGTTAAATGTTTTAATTAAAATGATTTATGCAAAAGTGTAAGTATATATTTAAGTATATATATTAAGCAAAAGTTCTTATAAGTTACAAGCCATATATGTGTTTTTAAGTAAAGCATCAAGTCTATTAAAGTGGAGGGTTGAAGCTGTCAAATGATGGAAGTAAAAAATAGCAAAAAAAAAAAAAAAAAAAAAAAAAAAAAGGCAAAGCGCCATCGCTGTGGCTTGAACTCGTGACCATCTATTTGCCAACCCAATATCCCAACCAACTAAGCTAGGCAACTGTTATGTTTTACTTCTGATTAAATATATTTACTAAGTGTCTCTTGTGTTATATTTTGTAAAAGAAGAATCTGAGATCGTGCATATGCATGTATATGTTACATGTTCAAATGTTGGTGCTTCTCTTTCATTTCAATGATAAGTCTTGTGACTTAAAGAACACATTTGGTTTGAAGAATTTTAAGAGGCAATATTTAGTTTCAAAAGAATAACGAGGCATGATTTAGGCGTAGGTATAGGTTCATATTTAGTGTCGACATTTACGTTTTATACCACACAACCTACACGATACAAGACCAAACATGCTTACGACAACACGCACAAAATGATTTCGTATGTACATGTTTATGGCGATCGGGTTTGTTTCTATATGCACAAGTGACAAGAAGAGTTTAATACTTAACTAAAATAGGTTAAAGTTTACTTACGACACTTATAAGGGTGGTGACGATTTGAAGAGAAGACGAATGAACGTGACCAAAATGGCTTCTTGTTCTCCTTACACCCATACGAGATAATCAAAACCTTGCGAATCGTTTCCTTCTTGACCTGGTCTTCCACAGTAGACTTTTTCCTATCTTCCTTCTAGCTCGATAGAAATGGGTTTGTGACAAGAGTGTTGTGAGTGATAATTTAAAAGTGAAGTGTGTGAGTTGGTGAGTTCAACAAGGGTCTTAGGAGTTTGTTATATAGAGGAAGATGGGTATAAAAAAAAGGATGGATTTTGTTTGAGCTTGAATGTGATATGGCAGCCAAAGGGGAATACATTTATGTGTTGTCCTTGTCAAGTGAAAAAGATGATCAAGCATGCTTGATAGTTACACATCTTTGAGGTGTTGAGTCATTATCATGGAAGCTCTAGGTCAAAAAGAAAATATTGTTTAGGCTATTGTAGGGTGGCTTGTAGAGTCTTTTGGTCTTCCTTTCTCTTATACATACCCACGCATGCTACATAGGCCAAAGGTGGAAGCTTGTTTTGGTTGGGTCTTGATATCAAACACAGAAATCTAGTACTTTACTTTCCATCTTTTGTATTATTAAAATAGGATAGAGGGGCTTAGGTAGGCTTGTCTCACATGCATGCAACAAAAATTGACAAGGTTGTGCTTTGTTTTTGGGTTTCGTTGACTACACAAGGAAAAGAAAGAAAAAAATAGACTTGTCTCCTAGGATCCCACAAGCAAGCTACAAAAGATGTCTAGGTTGCTTTATCAATATACATACGCACGCTTTATTAGGATGTCTAGTTTGTTTTTCTTTTGGTGACACGCATGATATACAAAGACCAAGGAATCACATGTACCAAATTGTTGTTTTTGTTGGCTTGTAGTATCACAGAAAGCATGGAAACACAATTGCCAACATTTGAGTTTAAAAATATAGGGAGTGCTTGGGTTTTGAGAAATAAAAGGGCTAGGTCCAAGATTTTTGTAAGGTGTTGGGTTGGATCGGGTTGAACACGCGAGTCCAATAAATGTGAAATGAATTGATTCGGGTAGTGTTGGGCTTAGAGGCCCGGCGGGAAATAAAAATGTAAAAGTTTATTTATATATTTATTTTATAAAGTTTTTAATATCGAGGTCGAGGTGAAAAAGAAAAAAATATATATATATCCCGTAGCTGGACGTGATTATAGTTCGAAATGAAAAAAAAAATATAGTCGCGAAATCGGTAGGAAAATTTACGAGTTGTTATATTATCCTTGTGGTATTGCGAACATCCGAGTGATATGCAAACATATTCACAATGAAGATGGAAAGCCTTCGGAGCCAACATCAAACAAGCTCACGGTGGGTGGCATGTGAGATCTATTCAATAGATCAACCATGCGACAACCGAATGAAACAATGGGGCAATTCAATCTTTTGAATCAATCTGGTTCAGTTATGGATTGACGAATACCTTTGAAAACCGGTCATTGTGCTTAAAACTCTTTTCTTTAGCACATCGACCGTACGAATATTTCAAATCAAAGGTGTTTTATGATTGATAATTGATTTTCATTAAAACCTTCGTTGTATTGCAAAACAATTTCTATTGAGCAATACACGATTGTTTTCAAATCTCTTTTCATCAATCGGTGAATCTCTATTCGCCGGTTCACTCACTCCGTGTTGTCTTCTTTGAGACGTTCGGTTTGAGAACGACTAGAGCATTGCGAAACCCCGTCATGGAAATTCTTGAATTATACCGATCACAGCGGTACTTGTCTCGATCAACGGGAACCGTGGGCGTGTACTCAATTCATCAAAAGTGATCAAAGACACTTTCGTGCGCTTTATTGCTAATCGCTCTTATGCGGTACACCCGACGTTTGCGTTGATCGAGAATGGAGCGGTCAATCCATAGCCACATGCTCACACAACACTTTCATATCTAAAGAAATCATGATTAGTGCATCAATGACTCGATATTATCACTCCATGCTTCGCTACGCTCGCGCCAATATCATGAATCAACAAAAGCTTCGCTACTCGATTAGAAGAAATCATGATCCGTAATGTGAGCATGTTGGTCCAAAAGTCACTCCATCACATAATACCAACACCACAAAGGACGAGTCGAGATTTAATGTTGATGATGATCTCAAGCGGTGCTCAAAATGTATCACGTGGATCAAGAAAAGACCTCCACTTGGATTAACCAAACATGCTATGTGAAGAATCAATGACGAGCTTGAGCAAAGTACTACATCAAGAATGCAAGAACAATCTTTTAATGTAATATCTGTTTGTATTCAATGTATGTTTAATGTGTGTTTAAGGTGACCTCCTTGGGGAGATTGTTAGGATTTAGTAAATCCAGGTTATTAAAGAGTCGGTCGCCTCAAGTATATGTAATCGTTAGAAAGCTCGTAGTCGAGATTATTATAAGTTAAGTAGTATTTAGTTTAAGTAACACCGTGAAGGACAGACGGTCTTTACCCACCGTATGCACGATCCAGCCCCGATAGGTGTCGTTTATAGAGCTACCTCCCAAGGTAGAGTTGGAGCTCATAATAAGATTTTGTTTCTCTCACTAAAGTTCCCAACCTCTAACTTTCTCTCTAAAACATCTATTATCGCCTATTTGATCTTGTGGTTTAGTGTGTTTATGAAATCCAATATCTTACTGTATTGATATCGTTCTCTAGGGAATAGGAATGCTAGTGAGAAGTTACTACGCTAAGGTTGGGGTTGAGGAAGATTATTTTTATCTTTTATAGTTTTAGGAAGTAGAAAGGTACGAATCTCGGGGTTTGGATTTGGGGTTGGTATTTCTGATTACTCTACTTATCTATTTATCTAATCTAAGGTGTATGTAGTCTATGTCTAATTATTGTGTGCTCAGTATGATGGTTTAAAGATGTGTTCACTTAGGTTTTATTACTCCTTAATTATCTCCTATTGATGGTTGAATTGTCACGTCCTTATTCTTAATCGCGTTGTGTGTCTAAAGTCGTAGGGTATCGTTTGTCCCAACTCTTTGAAACTACCAAAGGGTCTCGTCTACAAAATCTCTAGGAATTATAAACTCTAACTCTAAGGTATTCTTTGGATGGTTTAGCCTACAACTACTCTAGGTGTTATAGTCTAAGGTTCACAAAGATTAATCAAGCATTAACTACACAACGAATGACCTATCGCATTACTAGATCATTAACAATTAAGATAAGAGACAACCAATCAATATTCAATAATTAAGTTTCATATTCCCTAAGCAAACACACAAGTAAATTAGCCGGACATGGAGAACATGCAAGCATACACACAAGTAATTGAAGACGTAATTGAATTAATGAAGTAAAGTACTTATCTTGGTGTAAGATAGGGTTTGGAACCCTAAAATACTGTACAAGACAGCCTTGGTTCGGTTTAGGTTTTTACTCCAAAGACTACACTACAACTAAAAATTGGATTCTATATATAAGATTACAATCGACGGCGTCACCTTATGATTTGTGGCGCGTCGGGTCGCCGTCATTAGGGTTTCGTCTTGGCCACGTTAGTCTTGTGGCGGCGTCACCTTATGCTTGTGACGTCGTCCCCTTCGTCTCGGCACGCCGTCGGATCAAATCTAGGCCGTTCGAGTTGCGACGACCTACTCTTTAAAGCCCGACACCGTCACTTGAAAATAAGCAATTTTCTCTAAGCCATCACAAAAGTGATGCGATGGCGTCATGATTAAGCGATGGCGCCGTCCCTATATTTCAAAGACTTGAGTGTCTCGATTCTTGACTTTGGCCATTTTCTTTGTATATCCGCGCTTTTCGTCCAAATAAGTGCCATTCCGGCAATTTTCCTTCGAGAGACCTAAAAGTGAAATGAACGATATTAAGTAATAACGGATACAAAAGTGATCAAATAAGGGCTTAAACGATCCCTCAAAAGGTACATTTTAAAACCTTATCAAATATCCCTACACTTGGTATTTGCTTGTCCTCAAGCAAATGTGCTTTAGCTAATTAATTTATAAGTTAGGGATCATGAAGCATTGGTTTAAAACAATCCACAACACATATAAGCCCATAAAAGTCATAACAAGCACGGAAATTACATACTAGCACCTCACATGGGGTGTTTGGATACTCGCATCTCTCGGTGTATGAAATATAACAAGTTGGAAATGGAAGATTACCATAGGCTTGAGAATAGATCAAACCTCCATCGCTTTGGCGTAAGCACCTAGGAAAGACTATCAAAGAGGTCTTTAAAGGGTTGTAATGTTAGGCTTCTTCGTAGGAAACAAAGGGTTTGGTGGGATAGGCTATTTAATGGTGGCAAGTCAAAAATCTCTATGTTACAAGCATCTGAAGAATGGCGTTGCTAAGCCAAGACTCGACACTCTAAACTCTAGGTAATCAAACAAACAAACATAAATTTAAAGATAGATGTAGGATGGTAGCCGTTTTTTTTTTTTTTTTTTTTTTTTTTTTTTTTTTAACTCTATTTTTTTCTTTTCTCTTTTCTATTTTTTCAATTTTTTTCATACACTTTTACTCTACCATCCTTTACGGTAACATCAAAATGATAGGGATTTATAGGCACATCCCTACACTTGAGTTTTATTACTCTAACACTAATTTGACCCGAATTGAAAAGATCAAAACACTTGGAGTACATTATTACGCAAATAAAGGGAATTTGAATTAAACGTTCCTTCCGGTCATTTCATAAACTTTAACTTTTCCCATGAGTCCCAATCGTCCCAAAGCGTGTACAAAGGATATGACTCGACTTAGCAACTTATGCAAGGAACTAGATAATTGAACTAAGGGTTTGGGTGATAACAATAATGCACTAAAAGTGAGTGCATACAAGGTAGGCTAAGGCGATTTGGGTGTAAATTTGGGGTGGGGTGTAAACAATGCTCTTCATTGATATTCGGAAAACCGAAACATCACGAGAACCGCGAAAAGGATAGGCTCGAGGGGTTAACTAGGGTATCGTGTACTAAAGATGAGTACAACACAAAGGTGTGGGGAATTACTCAACCGATGTGGAAGAAGTAATTATATTACTGTATCAAACAAGGGTTATCCTAATGCCTCTTATCATTTAGTTATTCCTAACTACACAAGTGTAGTCTTAGTAGCGATCTCGGGATGCATCACAAAACAAGTTCTAGAATCTATTATACTACCGGTTCACACACTAAGCATTAAAGATGAATGCTTTAATTCCTACTAATCTAAGGGTGATCCTCACATTTTGGGTGGAATTTAGGTGGTAAAGGGTTTTTGTGCTAGTCATGTAACTTCCTATCCATGAGACGCTTTATTAAGACTAATGGCCCACTCCTATATGTCATGAAAAATTTTAAATTTGGTGCCAAAATTACCTTAACCGACATTTTCTCATGGTTTATTACACAAATATAATTGGACAAAGCAAATAGTCAAGGATAAGCATAGTTTCAAAGTTCCGCTTTATTTTCCCTCCTACACTTAAAGCCGAACATTGTCCCCAATGTTCCCCGAAAGTATCAAAGTTATGATAATAGAAGGTAATTAAAAGCGAAGAAACTAATACTCCCCGATTAGCTCGGTAGGATCCGTGTAAAGTGGTGGTTAAATCCTTTCCAAGAAGAATGTATGCGTGAAAAGATCCTTCCAATCTTTGTATCTTCTTCTTAATAAATTAAACACACACTTGAAGAATACAAACGAAACCTTCGCGTAAAATCGGCGGTAATAATATATATAGGACTCTATTAAACTAGGATATAATGCTTGTGGAATGGATGTTTGCTGCAATTCGGAAAATTCCAAAAATTCATAAGTAGCTCGAAAACGAGAAAAAAGTAATGTCTGTTGTTTTACTCCTTCTCGACGTCAGTTATCCTCGACAAAACCGTCTCGATTTTCGGAAAAACTTCGAAAATTTACATCTTTAGAATCGGAAAAATTTCGCAAAACATCCATTATGACTCGATACAAGCATTTGACTCGAACAAACACACATATATATCTTTAATTAATTGAAATTCTCATGTTCACGTTTCTTTTGAAAACGTGTGTAATCCTCCTACACTTATCCTTTATGTAAAATACCTTTATATGCAATTAAGACGAGGTTAAAAACAAAATAAAGCATTTTACAAATTTAAACATGAGAATAAGCAATCAATAAAAGATATATGACGATAAAAAGCAAACAATTAAGCATGTGTTGCCTCCCACGGCGCTTTTCTTTATTTATGAGTCTTGTAGCTAGACTCGTAGTCGTGCTACGTGACTTCATTACCGTCATCTCCTTCCTCATGACGGTCTCTATTGGGAATTCCATGTTGTAAGAGTGCCCTATGGTGCACCTTTCTAAGAGGTCGTCCTCTCCCCAATTGGTTCTATATTTCGGTCCTAAGTTCAAGCAATCCTTATAGAATCCGAAAATCTTAGCCATAACATAATCTACTCCTTTTTCCTTATCCTCATTATTCCTGTAATAGACCGATAGTTTAAGTTCCTTTTCATCATTGGAGAGTGATGAAAACTTCTCAATCTTAAACGGCATTTGGTAAGCTACCTCATCGGTCTCATCCTTGAATCGCACTATTCCTAATGAGGGATCATAAGTCATCCCGGTGTTTTCTATGAAAGGTTTTCCTAGAATAACGTGGGACAAGCTAGGATCTATGGCCGTGCTAATATCATCTACAATTATGAAGTCCGTAGAAAACGTGAAATTACCTACATAAACGGGCAATCCCTTAACTCTTCCAAGAAAATTGCAACTAACCCTAGGATTATCGGGGTCTTGCCTAGTTGGGATAGGCTTCTTCATCACCCAATTGTAGTAGGTGCTAGTGATAAGGTTTTAAAAGGTACCTTTTGAGGGTCGTTTAAGCCTTATTTGATCACTTTTGTATCCGTTATTGCTTAATATCGTTCCTTTTCACTTTTAGGTCTCTTGAAGGCAAAATCTTTGGAATGGCACTTATTTGGACGAAAAGGCGCGGATATCTGAAGAAAATGGCCAAAGTCAAGAATCGAGACACTCAATTCTTGAAAACACAAGGTGTGGCGTCAACTGCTTAGCTATGACGCCCGTCGGAGGATTTTGTGACGGACGAAGCCAAAACTCCTATTTTCAAGTGGCGACGTCAAGTTGTAAAAGAGTAGGCCGTCGCAACTCAAACGGCCTAGATGCAATCCGACGCGGCGCCGGAAGTCGAAGAGGACGCGTCACATGCACAAGGTGACGATGTCGCAAGTCTAACGTGGCCAAGACGAAACCCTAATGACGACACACAACATAAGGTGGCGCCGCATGTGTAATCTTATATATAGAATCGAATTTTCAAGATTTACGTAGTCTTTTGGAGTAAAAACCTAAACCGAACCAAGGCTGTCTTGTATAGTATTTTAGGGTTCCAAACCCTATCTTACACCAAGATAAGTGTTTTACTTCATTAATACAATTATGTCTTTGATTATTTGTGTGTATGCTTGCATGTTCTCCATGTCCCGCTAATTTACTTGTGTGTTTGCTTAGAAAATATGAAACTTAATTATTGAATATTGATTGGTTGTCTCTTATCTTAGTTGATTAATGATCTAGTAATGCGATAGGTCATTCGTTGTGTACTTAATGCTTGATTAAATCTTTGTGAACCTTAGAATATAACTCCTTGAGTAGTTGTAAGCTAAACCATCCAAAGAGTGCCTTAGAGTAAGAGTTTATTATCCTAGTGGGTTTTGTAGACGAGACCCTTTGGTAAGTTCAAAGAGTTGGGAGAAACGCATACCTACAACCTTAGACACACTACGCAACTAAGAATAAGGACGTGACAATTCAACCACCAATAGGAGATAATTAAGGAGTAGTAAAGCCTAAGTAAACACATCTTTAAACTATCATACGAGCACACAATAATTAGACATAGACTACATACACCTTAGATTAGTTAATTAGAGTAATCGGTAGCAATACCAACCCCCCAAATCCAAACCCCGAGATTCGTACCTTTCCTTTTCTTAAAAATATAAAAAGATAAAAAATAATCTTCCTCAACCCCAACCTTAGCATAGTAACTTCTCACTAGCATTCCTATTCCCTAGAGAACGATATCAATACCCGTGGCTTACCCTAATACTACACTACAACGATTAGGTTCATTTGCTGGGTGTTGAAAAACTTGATCGACGAAAAGGAAGTTCCTTTGACCCGAACGACGCTTGTAGCGTTATCAAGTTTTTACGCGGCGCGGGAATAGAATAGCTAGTTAGTAGTCCACCTCGTTTTGGTTTCTTTACTTGATTCCTATTAAGTAAACTTTTTCTCATTCTTAGCTTTCTCGTAGTCTATCCCCTTCTTCGTGACCTTTGTTCGTAACCCACCACTTTTCATCATGGAAGGTGATAAACCACCAAGCAACAACTCCCATCAAACAAGTACCCACCGCTTGACCCAACCTCTGCCAACCAACTTCGAGCTCGTATTATTAGTGAAATTGGAGAGCTTAGGAAACTAAATATGATGATTGAAAATACGCTTGAGGAAGCCCTTAAGGAATCTACTCACCCTTTAGATAGTGATTTGACCTCAAGTGATTCGGATGAAGGAGATCGAATGGGCCTCTAAGATTAAGACAACGTGAGGGCACGACTACGAGTCTAGCTACAAGACTCTTAAATAAAGAAAAGCGCTTCGTGGGAGGCAACCCATGCTTAATTGTTTGCTTGTTAGTGTCATATGTCTTTTATTGATTGTTTACTCTCATGTTTAAATTTGTAAAATGCTTTATTTTGTTTTAACCTCGTCTTAATTACATATGAAGGTATTTTACATAAGGGATAAGTGTAGGAGGATTACACGTTTTCAAAAGAAACGTAAACATGAGAATAATAATTCATTAAAAGATATATATGTGTGTTTGTTCGAGTCAAATGCTTGTATCGAGTCATAATGGGTGTTTTGCGAAATTTTCCGATTCTAAAGATGTAAATTTTCGAATTTTTCTAGAAAATCGCAGACCGCTTTTTGTCGATAACCGACGGCGTCGAGATCGCAACTGACGGCGTCGGAAGGAGTAAAACAACAAATTACTTTTTCTCGTTTTCGAGCTACTTATAAATTTTTGGAATTTTCGAGGTCTTAATTTTCCGAAATTTCAGAAACATCCATTCGACAAGCATTATATCCTAGTTTAAATCGAGTCTTATATATATTATTACCACCGATTTTCTGCGAAGGTTTCGTTTGTTTTCTTCAAGTGTGCGATTTATTTTATCAAGAAGAAGTTACATAAGATTGGAAGGAGCTTTTCACGCATAAATTCTTCTTGGAAAGGATTTAACCACTACTTCACACACGGATCCTACCGAGCTAATCGTGGGAGTACTAGTTTTTCGTTTTAATTACCTTCCATTATCATAACTTTGATACTTTGGGAACATTGGGGACAATGTTCGCTTTAAGTGTGGGAGGAAAATAAAGCAGGAACTTTGAAACTATGCTTATCCTTGAATATTTGCTTTGTCCAATTGTATTTGTGTAATAAACCATGAGAATATGTCGGTTAGGTAATTTTGGTACCAAATTTAAAATTTTTCATGACATATAGGAGTGGGCCATTAGTCTTAACAAAAGCGTCTCACGGATAGGAAGTTATATGACTAGCACAAAAACCTTTACCACCTAAATTCCACCCAAAATGTGAGGATCGCCTTAGATTAGTAGGAATTGAAGCATTCATCTTTAATGCTTAGAGTGTGAACCGTAGTATAATAGATTCTAGAACTTGTTTTGTGATGCATCCCGAGATTGCTAGTAAGACTACACTTGTGTAGTTAGGAATAACTAAATGATAAGAGGCATTAGGATAACCCTTGTTTGATACCCGTAATATAATTACTTTTCCACATCGGTTGAGTAATTCCCACACCTTGCGTTGTACTCATCTTTAGTACACGATACCCTAGTTAACCCTCGAGCCTATCCTTTTCGCGGTTCTCATGATTTTTTCGGTTTTCGGAATATCAATGAAAGCATTGTTTACACCCCACCCCAAATATACACCCAAATCGCCTTAGCCTACCCTATATGCACTCACTTTTAGTGCATTATTGTTATCACCCTAAACCCTTAATTCAATTATCTCGGTTGCTTGCATGAGTTGCTAAGTCGAGTCATATCCTTTGTATACGCTTTTGGGACGATTGGGATTCATGAGAAAAGTTAAAGTTTATGAAATGACGGAAGGGAACGTTAAATTTAAATTCCTTTGTTTGCATAATAATGTACCCCAAGTGTTTTGATCTTTCAATTCGGGTCAAATTAGTGTTAGAGTAATAAAACTCAAGTGTAGGGATGTGCCTATAAATCCCTATCATTTTGATGTTACCGTAGAGGATGGTAGAGTAAAAGTGTATGAAAAAAAAATTAGAAAAGAAAAGAAAAAAATAGAGTGTCCAAAAAAAAAAAAAAAAAATACGGGCTACCATCCTACATCTATCCTTTAAATTTATGTTTGTTTATTTCAGGTTAGCTAGAGTCTAGAGTGTCCGGTCTTGGCTTAGCAACGCCATTCTTCGTATGCATTTAACATAGAGATTTTGACTTGCCACCACTATATAGCCTATCCCACATAACCCTTTGTTTCCCTACCTTAAGCCTAACATTACAACCCTTTAAAGACCTCTTTGATAGTCTTTCCTAGGTACTTACGCCAAAGCGATGGAGGTTTGATCTATTCTCAAGCCTATGGTAATCTATGTACTAGGACCGTTAATGAGTGTTTATCTTCCATTTCCAATTTGTTATATTTCATATACACCGAGAGAGATGTGAGTATCCAAACACCCCATGTGAGGTGCTAGTACGTAATTCCGTGCTTGTTATGACTTTTGGGGGCTTATATGTGTTGTGGACTGTTTTAAACCAATGCTTCATGACCCCTAACTTATAAATTAATTGGCTAAAGCACATTTGCTTGAGGACAAGCAAATTCCAAGTGTAGGGATATTTGATAAGGTTTTAAAAGGTACCTTTTGAGGGGTCGTTAAGCCCTTATTTGATCACTTTTGTATATGTTATTGTTTAATATCGTTCCTTTTCACTTTTAGGTCTCTTGAAGGCAAAATGCTGGAATGGCACTTATTTGGACGAAAAGGCGCGGATATACGAAGAAAATTGCCAAAGTCAAGAATCGAGACACTCCATTCTTGAAAACACAAGGTGGCGCCATCGCTAAGCTATGACGCCGTCGGAGGATTTTGTGACGGACGAAGCCAAAACTCCTATTTTCAAGTGACGACGTCAAGTTGTAAAAGAGTAGGCCGTCAACTCGCACGCCCTAGATGCAATCGACGGCGCCGAAGTCGAAGAGGACGGCGTCACATGCACAAGGTGACGTCGTCGCAAGTCTAACGTGGCCAAGACGAAACCCTAATGACGGTGACACGACGGTGTCACACAACATAAGGTGACGCCGTCGCATGTGTAATCTTATATATAAATTCAATTTTCAAGATTTGTGTGTAGTCTTTGGAGTAAAACCTAAACCGAACCAAGGCTGTCTTGTACAAGATTTTAGGGTTCCAAACCCTATCTTACACCAAGATAAGTGTTTTACTTCATTAATACAATTATGTCTTTGATTATTTGTGTGTATGCTTGCATGTTCTCCATGTCCCGCTAATTTACTTGTGTGTTTGCTTAGGAAATATGAAACTTAGTTATTGAATATTGATTAGTTGTCTCTTATCTTAGTTGATTAATGATCTAGTAATGCGATAGGTCATTCGTTGTGTACTTAATGCTTGATTAAATCTTTGTGAACCTTAGAATATAACTCCTTGAGTAGTTGTAAGCTAAATCATCCAAAGAGTGCCTTAGAGTAAGAGTTTATTATCCCTAGTGGGTTTTGTAGACGAGACCCTTTGGTAAGTTCAAAGAGTTAGAAGAAATGCATACCCTACAACCTTAGACACACAACGCAACTAAGAATAAGGACGTGACAATTCAACCACCAATAGGAGATAATTAAGGAGTAGTAAAACCTAAGTAAACACATCTTTAAACTATCATACGAGGACACAATAATTAGAAATAGACTACATACACCTTAGATTAGATAATTAGATAAGTAGAGTAATCGGTAGCAATACCAACCCTCCAAATCTAAACCCCGAGATTCGTACCTTTCCTTTTCTTAAAAATATAAAAGATAAAAATAATCTTCCTCAACCCCAACCTTAGCGTAGTAACTTCTCACTAGCATTCCTATTCCCTAGAGAACGATATCAATACCCGTGGCTTACCCTAATACTACACTACACAACGATTAGGTTCACCGCCTAGGGTGTTGAAAAACTTGTCTTTTAACGAAGGGAGTTCCTTTAACCCGAACGGCGCGTAGCGTTATCGCCTAGTCATTATATTTATTGGTGATTTGCGGTCAATGTAGGCCTTTGCCACGAAAAGGTGTCCTATGCAACATGGGATGTTAAGATTCCATGGGTTCCCAAACTTGATTCTAGGGCTTTTCCTAACATACATGTGACGGAGGTCACGCACTAAGTGAGGGTGGCGAGATAGCTCTTCTTCCGTAGGAAATTTATTGAAATAGTCATTGTGCCTTCATCTACTTCCTCGTTGTTTCATTATCCTCAAGTATATGGTCCTCTTCGTCATTTGTTCTATTAGGTTTCTCTAAGGTGATGGTATTGACGAATTGGACGTGTTTAGCTAACTTACTTGGGTCCTTAATCTCTACACGAAGGCTCGGGAGTTGAGATAGCATTAACCTTCCTATCACTATTGGTCATGGCTTTCAAGAGGTTATCTATCTTCCTATCCATCTTGGCTTGTTGTCGGTTAAAACGGTCCGAGAGCTTAGCTATTTGAGCTTTACGGGATGCGACTAGGTGTTGCAACATTCTTTCAATGTTTTGTTGGTTAGGGTCGTGAGATGGGGCCATGAGAAATCATTGAAGTGAATTCTTTGGTTTGCCCCAATAGAAGTCGGGCTTGCCTTCCATGCTTATCGGGTGTCATTGAAATTCCTAGGTCCGGGTGTTGTAAGGAATCTTCCTCTCGCTCCATTAATACGCGAGGATCGTAGTCAACGGAAGCATGTTCGAGAATCGGGTGCAAGTCGCGTGTCACTATATGGTTCACACGAGGAAGAAACTTTATTCACTTTGCGTGAAGACTTAGGATTTTCGTAGAGCTCATTAGAATTTTACTTAATCTTCAAGCTCCATCATCCTACTATCGGAAGGTTGTGAGTCAATGGGAGGCAAGGATATTGCCTTAACGGTTTGGGCAACTCACGGGGTCATTCCAACTTTTGTTTTCATAAAGAGTAAGGTCCTCTATTATACCCCATGATTCTTCCGTGGTGAGATCACTAAGTTTTCCACCGCCGCTTGGTTAATGGATCGCTTGGTGGGAAGTTGACATGATCATAAAAGAGTTGGACTTGGAGCCAAAGATCAATGCCGTGATGAGGACTTTATGAAGTAAGTCCTTGAATCGAGTCCATGCTTCAGAGAGATTCACCTTGACGTTGTTGGAACATCAAGATGTCATTCCTAAGCTTAGTGGTTCTCCTCGGTGGGAAAAATTGAGCAATGAAGCGAGAGGTGAGATCATCCCAACTTGAGATGGAGCCGGCGGAAGTCGCTCAAGCCAATTACTAGCTTGGTCCCGTAGAGAGAATTGGAAGAGACACGAGGCGCGTGGTCTCCGAGTAGTAGCATCAAGGTCGATGAAATCGACAATTTTAAGGAAATCCTTAAGATGCGGATTAGGATCTTCGGAACGAAGTCCATGGAATGCACATTCGTTTTGCACCAACCGGATGGTGTCGGATCGCAGGACCGTAATTTGGGCTTGATCCGGAAGCTCAATGGTGTTCCTATAGCTTAGGTGGCTTGGTCTCGAGTATTCACCAAGAGTACGGGCTCTTGGCGGGTTATTTGGTGGTAGGTTGATGAATGGTGGTTGGTTATCACCTTCCATGATGAAAAGTGATGGGGTTACGAACAAAGGTCACGAAGAAGGGGGATAGACTACGAGGAAGCTAAAATTGAGAAAAATTTACTTGATAGGAATAAAGCAAAGAAACCTAAACGAGGTGGACTACTAACTAGCTATTCTATTCCCGGCGTGGCGCCTAAAACTTGATAACGCCACACGCGTTGTTCGGGGTCAAAGGAACTTCCTTTTCTTCGAGCAAGTTTTATAACACCTAAGCGATGAACCTAATCATTGTAGTGTGTATTAGGGTAAGCCACGGTATTGATATCATTCTCTAGGGAATAGGAATGCTAGTGAGAAGTTACTACGCTAAGGTTGGGGTTGAGGAAGATTATTTTTTATCTTTTATGTTTTTAGGAATTAGAAAGGTACGAATCTCGGGGTTTGATTTGGGGTTGGTATTTCACCGATTACTCTACTTATCTATTTATCTAATCTAAGGTGTATGTAGTCTATGTCTAATTATTGAGGTATGATGGTTTAAAGATGTGTTCACTTAGGTTTTATTACTCCTTAATTATCTCCTATTGATGGTTGAATTGTCACGCCCTTATTCTTAATCGCGTTGTGTGTCTAAAGTTGTAGGGTATGCGTTTGTCCCTAACTCTTTGAAACTACAAATGGTCTCATCTACAAAATCTCTAGGAATTATAAACTCTAACTCTAAGGTACTCTTTGGATGGTTTAGCCTACAACTACTCTAGGTGTTATAGTCTAAGGTTCACAAAGATTAATCAAGAATTAACTACACAACGAATGACCTATCGCATTACTAGATCATTAACAATTAAGATAAGAGACAACCAATCAATATTCAATAATTAAGTTTCATATTCCTAAGCAAACACACAAGTAAATTAGCCGGACATGGAGAACATGCAAGCATACACACAAATAATTGAAGACATAATTGAATTAATGAAGTAAAGTACTTATCTTGGTGTAAGATAGGTTTTGGAACCCTAAAATCTTGTACAAGACAGCCTTGGTTCGGTTTAGGTTTTATTCCAAAAGACTACACACTAAAAGCGAAAAATTCGATTCTATATAAGATTACAATCGCGACGACCTCACCTTATGATTTGTGACGCCGTCGGTCGCCGTCATTGGGTTTCGTCTTGGCCACGTTAGTCTTGCGACGGCGTCACCTTATGCTTGTGACGCCGTCCCCTTCGCCTCGACGCGTCGGATCAAATCTAGGCCGTCGAGTTACGACGACCTACTCTTTTAAAGCGACACCGTCACTTGAAAATAAGCAATTTGCTCTCGAGTCCGTCACAAAAGTGATGCGACGCGTCGTCGCTTTAAAGATGCGCCGTCCCTTGTATTTCAAAGCTTGAGTGTCTCGATTTTTACTTTGGCCATTTTCTTTGTATATCCGCCTTTTCATCCAAATAAGTGCCATTCCAAAGAATTTGCCTTCGAGAGACCTAAAAGTGAAAAGGAACGATATTAAGTAATAACGGATACAAAGTGATCAAATAAGGGCTTAAACGACCCCTCAAAAGGTACATTTAAAACCTTATCAATCACAAGGGCAAACAAAATTTAAAATTTAAGCATAAAACTCTAATTTTCCTATTCACCCCCACACTTAAGTTAGACATTGTCCTCAATATGAAAACGAGCTTCAAAGTATTGAAATAGGAAAATAGAGATGAAACCAGATATGTCAATGAGTTTGTCGACTTAAAATCCTTTTCTTCATTCCTAGCGTCCCACCGGAGAAATCATTACCGCACAAAATCTTATAAACAAGCAAAGGTTTTATTAAAGGTGGCACACCCCCCACACTTAAGTTCAACCAAAGGTTTAAACTTTGGGAGTGACCACGAAAATCAAATCAGAACACACGGGTTGCCTCCCGAGAAGTGCTTGTTTTATTACCGAGTCATCACCGACTCGAATCTTCCCGAATTCACTCGCCACGAAGCAACCTTGAACATTTTAAAAGTTCGGGATATACATGAATTCCTCACCAAGTAGCTTTAATATCGTCCTGCATTTAATTCAAAGAGATGGTTTCAAGGAACAATTTGTGGGATTCTTCACGGAAATGGTGCTACAAAGGTGATTGTTTCAATTCATTTTCGGGAAATCTACAGAATCGAAACTTCATTCGTTTGCTCCTTGTCATAATATAACTTGATTCGGTGCCCATTAACAATGAAACTTCCACCCTATTTGTCATAGAGTTCGACATACCGGATGGATATCCATGTTTAACAACATATGGTCCAAACCATTTTGGTTGTAATTTAGAGCTCAATTTGAATTTCATGTTGAAAAGCGTAACTTTATCTCCGGCTTTGAATTCTTTTCGAACTCGTAGCTTTTTGTCGTGATAAGCTTTTGTTCTAGCTTTATACGCTTTGGAATTTTCATAAGCTCGAGTCTTAATTCATCGAGTTCGTGCAATTGCGTAAACCTCTTTTCTCCGGCTATTTTGAGATCGGTGTTACAGTTTCGAGAGCCCGAGAAGCACGATGTTCAACTTGAACGTTAAATGACAAGTCTTTCCATACAAGAGTCTCAGAAGAGTTGTGCCAATTGGAGTTTTATAAGTCAGACGAAATGCCCACGAGCATCGTCAAGTTTCTTTGCCCACATCAAGGATTGTCCTTCACCGCTTTCTAGTATTCTTTTGAGAGCTCTATTGGTATTTTCAACTTGACCACTGGTTTGTGGATGATAGGCAGTTGCGAATCGGTGATGAACTCCATATCTTTTCATGGTTTTCTCCATTTGTTGGTTACAGAAATGGGTTCCTCGAGCAAAAAGCTTTTTGAGGAAATTAATGACGACACGAGCATCGTTCGTTGGTAAAGCTTCAGCTTCTGCCCATTTGGACACATAATCTATAGCAACGAGAATGTATTCGAATTTGTGGGATTTAGGGAAAGGTCCCATGAAATCTATTCTCCAAATATCAAATATTTCACACACTTGGATGTTTGTCAATGGCATTTCATCTCTTCGTGAAAGATTAGTGGTTCTTTGGCAAGCGTCACAATTTTGAACAAGTGTATGTGCTTCTTTGAATATTGTTGGCCAATAGAATCTGGCATCAAAAACCTTTTTAGTCAGTGGTGGGGGACCATAATGTCCCCTAGTTGGGCCATGATGACATTCGTCAAGAATCTTACGGGTTTCGGAACCAGAAACACATATTCGGATCATTCCGTCAGGACACATTTTGAAAAGATATGGCTCTTCCCAAAAATAGTATTTAAGTTCCGAAAAGAATTTGATTCTTTGAGCATGAGTTAGACCTTTTCTAAGAATTCCTCCAATGAGATAATTTGCAAAGTCAGCGAACCAAGGATCGTCAGTCCCATCGATGGTCATGAGAGTTTCATCGGGGAAATAATCATCGATTTCTTCTTCTTTTAACTCCTCAAGATCGGGGTTTTCAAGACGAGATAAGTGATCGGCAATAAGATTTTCTGCTCCCTTCTTATCTTTGATTTCGATGTCAAATTCTTGGAGTAGCAAAATCCATCGAATAAGACGTGGTTTAGCATCTTGCTTGGTGAACAGATACTTGAGCGTTGAATGATCGGTGAAAACGACTGTTTTTTAGAGCACAAGGTAGGATCGGAATTTTTCGAATGCGAAAACGACGCCAAGAATTCCTTTTCGGTGATTTGTATAATTTTGCCGAGCACTATTCAACGTCTTGCTAGCAAAATATATAGGCCGAAGTGTTTTCCTTCACGTTGGCCTAAGACGGCTCCAACAACAAAGTCGCTTGCGTCATTATAAGTTCGAAAGGTAGTGACCAATTAGGTGAAACCATGATCGGAGCACTAGTTAGTTGAGATTTCAATGTTTCGAAAGCTTTCATGCAATCAGCATTGAAGTCAAAGATAGATTCTTTCTCAAGAAGTTTGGTCATCGGACGAGATATTTTTGAGAAATCTTTGATAAATCGGCGGTAAAAACCGGCGTGTCCTAAAAAACTTCTAACGGCTTTGACGTTAGTTGGTGGTGGAAGCTTTAAGATGACATCGACCTTTGCTTTGTCTACTTCCATTCCTGCACTGGAGATTTTGTGGCCAAGCACAATTCCTTCGGTCACCATAAAGTGACATTTTTCCCAATTAAGGACAAGATGTGCAGCTTTGCATCTTTCGAGCATTTTATCAAGATTAGAAAGACAAGCTTCAAATGAGTCTCCAAAGACTGAAAAGTCATCCATGAAAACTTCCATGGAGGTTTCTAGCATGTCTTGAATATGGCGATCATACACCTTTGAAAAGTCGCAGTGCATTGCAAAGACCAAAAGGCATACGCCGATATGCGTGAGGTTCCAAAAGGACAAGTGAAAGTGGTCTTTTCTTGATCGTTAGGATCGATTGAATTTGAAATATCCTAAAATCCGTCGAGGAAACAAAAGAATTTGTTTCGCTAGTCTTTCAAGCATTTGATCCATGAACGGGAGTGGAAAGTGATCTTTTCGGTGGCTTTGTTTAACTTTCGATAGTAAATACAAATGCGCCACCAAAGGACAATTCTAGTTGGAACTAGTTCATTTCGCTCATTAGTCACAACCATCATTCCTCCTTTCTTGGGAACACAAAGAATGTGACTTACCAAGGGATATCCTCAATTGGGTAAATGATTCCAAGATCGAGAAGTTTTATGATTTCCTTTTAACAACTTCTTTCATGTTAGGATTGAGTCGACGTTGACGTTCTACCACGTGTTTAATCCTTCTTCAAAATTGATTTTGTGTTTGCGTAAATGGGGCTAATTCACGGGATGTCGGATGTTTTCAAGCGAAATCTTGTTTGTGATTTTGAGGACGAAACTAAACTTTCTTTCTCACCGTCCTTGAGCAATGAAGATATGACTCATCGGAAGAAGTGAGTTTTCTTCCAAGTAAGCATATTCAAGATGATCTGGGAGAGGTTTGAGTTCGAGATCTGTGGGTGGTTCTTCGATAGAGGATGTAATTCGCATCTCTTCATTGAAAGTTATTTCTTCAAAGTTTCTTTCCTCTTCCTCCATTTCTTCTTCTTATGAGTTATCTCCTTCGAATTCTACTTTCATGAAATCATCAAACTCTTTATCAAAATCTGTTTCATTGATTTTTTCAGAAGTAGTCATGAATGGATCGGATTCGTTAAGTAATGCGTCTAATTCTTCGTCAGTGACTTCATCAATAATATCGATGTTGAAGCAAGTGTCATCACTGGAATGTGGGTAGCGCATCACTTTATCGATTAGAAAAGTGATTCGATCTTCCCCAACTCAAGGTTGAGTTCTTTTCCTTTCACTTTGATGATTGCATCGGTATTTAGGAAAGGTCTTCCTAAGATGAGTGGAACTTTACTATCTTCTTCCATTTCCAAGATTACAAAGTCCACGGGAAAAATGAATTTACCGACTTGAACATGCATATTCTCGGCAATACCCACAGGATATTGATAGGAATGATTTGTTAATCGAATGCTCACTTTTGTTGGTTTCAGGCTGTTGTTGCACAACTTGGAATACAGCGAATAAAGGCATCAAATTGATACTTGCGCCAAGATCGGCTAAAGCATCACATTTAATATTATTCCCGAAAGTACATGGAATAAGAAAGCTCCCAGGATCTCCGAGATTTGGTGGGATCTTGTTTTCGACAATAGCCGAGCATTCTTCGTTAAGGAAAGTAGCTGATATTTGCTCTAGCTTGCTTTTGTTATTAAGAAATTCTTTTAAGAATTTCCGTAATTGGGCATTCCAAACAAGACATCAACGAGAGGAACATTGAGTCTAACTTCTTTGATTATTTCAATGAACTTTATAACGCTCTTCCATCTTTTCTTTCTTCAGCGCTGAGGATAAGGAATTTTTGGTGTATACGCCTTGATGATGGAATGTTTTTATTTTTGGTGGTTTGGGTTGTGTTTGGTTCCTCGGCTTCATCCTCACTATCATTGGTGTGGAGTATTTTCATTAGGATTTGGTGGTGGATCGTACGAGACCACTTCTTGTGAAGACGACATTGATATGCTCATTTCTTGTTTGTGGTAGGCAGTCGTCTTATCATTTGATGGTTTTGGGTTGGATTGGGTATTACTTGGTAATGAACCGAAGGTCTAAAGGAATGTTGGTCGAAAAAGTCTAAATTTGTTTTCAAGATCTTGGATAGATGCTTGATGATTTTTCCGTCCTTGCTCAACTTTGGCTTTGAGATTGAAAATTTGATTTTGATAAAATCATTTGCGGATTTTTGAGCAGCCACGAATTCTCTCATGGTTTTCTTGAATTCGGTTTCTTCCATCTTCTTGTCGGGGTTTTGTGGTGGTGGATCGTCAGCTCGTGGTTGAGAATCACGGCTGTCATCCCTTGGTCGACGATCTTGCCAATTTCCAGAATTTCGACCGTAATCGTTACTACGATATCCTCCTCCACGGTATCCTCCTTGAGCGTAACTCGCTTCTCCTTCCTTTGGTCCACCCATAGGCTTATCGTCGCACTCGGACGATGGATGATTTCCTCCACAATTGTTGCATCCGTCTCGTATTTCCTTCATTTCATCTTTGATATCTTTGTATTATGTAGTCGATTTTGAGGTTAAGGCTTCCATATTCTCCATGAGTTTTGAGGTATCGGTGTTTTTGACAAAAGCAACAGTTTTTCGGAGAGGTTTAGTTTTGGAATCATTGGACCAATCGAGTTTGAGAAGCACTCGATCTTCGAGCAATTGATGTGCATCGTTGGGAGTCTTATAGAGAAAAATTCCTCCAGCATCAAGGATGCCTTGAGAGATTTTATCTAGTCCATGGTAAAAGATTTGGATAATGGTTCCTTTGGATAGTCCATGTCCATGACAACTACAAAGAAAATCTTTCATTCAAGCCAAGCTTGACAAGTGATTCGTTTGAGTTTTGGTGAAAGACGAATTTCTCCCATTAATCGATCAAACATGGCGGTGGAAAGAATCGACTTACAAAAGCTTGCCTCATCTCCTCCCAAGTGTTGATAATTCACGGGTTAATTCATTGTACCATACTTTAGCATCTCCGTGAGTGATGATGGGAAAAGCTTGAGTTTGATGGCATTGACATCGGTGTCGCCATAACGGAACATGCCGCAAATTTCGATGAATTCGCAATGTGCTTGTGCGGATCGCCCACGCACGCCATCGAATTGACGGTCTTTGATCATAGAAAGGTGATTTCCCTTCACGGTGAAGTTGTCACCAAGGTTGACAACAACAATAGCACTTCCGGGTTGGTGCTACGGCTCGGTTGGTTCCCACATGGGTTGATCGTCCGCCATGATGAAAGGTAAATTGGTGAAAGGGTTGTAAACAACTTTGGCTTCTACGAGGTTATCAAATGGTGGGTTTGGTACTCTTGGTACACTATTTTCCAATGGTATAAAAAGTGTTCTTCTTCTTCTTCGAATCAAACGTTCGGGTTGGTAAGAGGTGTAATTGGTTCTATTCTCGCGCTCGAGTGTTCATACAATGCCCTAGAGAATCCAGCAATATCTAAACACACGGACAAACAACGAAAATAGTTTTTCTCGGGATGATTGGGTAACCGGATCGGTTTCGGTTGCGACCGATCCGTTAGATCGATTGGGTTATGGCTAAAATCGTAACCGATTCGGTTGAATGACAACCGGATCCGATTGATGTTTCGAGAGAAAATTTGGGTTGAATCGACGAGGGAATTCAAAACTTGTCAAACACAATCAAATCCCCGTAATGGCGCCAAAAACTTGATGTGCTACGTGTACAAGTTTTAAATTTATAAAGGTGAATTACCAATATTACCAATAACACATATGAGCAAGTATACTCGTCCGTTATAGCAAGATTATGAAGGTAAGTCGGGATCGTTCATAGGATTTGAGTGAATCTAAACACAAGTTTGAATCAACAGAGTCTATCCAAAACATATAACAACGCAAATAGATATAATGAAATTCAGATGATTAAAAACTAAACTTGCTTAAACTAGTTTCATATCATAGATTAATGTGATTGTGTTAACCTCTTAACATGTTGGTTATGATAATTAGTTGGTGTACTAATCTATTGTCCTTACAAGTTAAACCTTCGTCAAGATTTTAGTTCATAAAAACAAGCATTACGTTTAACCAATCAATTCAAGATCAATTCAAGTTTCATAAGTCTACATACATAAACTTAAACACAAAAACATCCACTTGTTTCATCAAATTGCTTAAGAAATGGTCAATACAAAAGGTAACCGATCATAGACAAAAGGCTACAATTGATTCTCAACAACTAATCTTACGACCTTTTAGATGTTTCCAACCAATCCAATTTGATAATCAAAAAGTATTTCTATTACAACCACACCTTAGTTCCTTTGTATAATCAAGAATAATGGGTAAAAACAATCATCCATAGACAAAATGATTATAACTAGTTGAATAACAATAAGTTCTTTCGACCTCTACGATTACTATCAACTAGTCAAACTTGATTAACAAATGTCACTATGAAACTTTAGCACAATTGGATCTTAGAATCAACTTGAAATTGAATTAAAACATGTTAACACAATCACTAACTAATCATATGACAATCAACATCATTTAAGCAAGTGTAAAAGAAACTACCCACTCATAGCAAACATAAACATGAACTCGAACTTTGAACATTAGAAAACATGATTAAAAGTCTTACAATGCTTGGAATAAGATTACAAATGGTGAAGTAATGATTCCCAAAGTATTGGGGTAGACTTCTTGGTGATTTGGCCTCCAAATGTGGAACTTGTGGAACTCCAAACTTTCCTGGACTTTTAAGGACGAATTTGAGAGCTTAAGAGCTTTGTTTGATGAGTAGAGAGATTTTTTATTGAAGTGTGTGTCTCATATGCTCACAAATGGCCTCTATTTATACTAGTTCCAAAGCCTAGGGTATTAATTGCTGAACTTGGCCTCCAAGGAGTGAGGAAGGGACTAGAATACACCAAGAGAAGGACCTAGAATCGTTTGGATGCAAAAAGGAAACTTAGTGATGAAGATTTGGCATATGCGCTTCTCCAACCGGATCGGTTACACGACCAACCGATCCGGTTGGTCTTCATAAAGAGCCAACCGTTCGGTTGCGGTGGTGACCGAACGGTTGGTGATGGCATTTTGGCAATTTTGGTCATTTTCCAACCGATCCGGTTGGATTTCATGAGTTACGGAAACTTGGTCTTTACTTCCATTATCTTGTAGAACTTGGTTCTTCAATCACTATGGTCTTCAAAGGTACTTGAGATACTGATTTGTGCTTGATCTGCTTCACTGAAACAGGAATCTTCTATTTGCTGAACATTTCTTTACTTTTCCTTCCGTTTCCCTGCACTTGGTTATAAACACTAGGCAAACACCTTTTGATGCAATAAAGCACTGAAATCACGCAAATATAACCAAATAATATATATAAAAGCACACATAACGCTACTAGAAACATGCACAATCTGAGCGTTATCAGTATTCAAAAGGCCTTAGATATTGAAGTTAAAGAAATGAAAATGATGTTTAATGAAATGGAAAACGAGGTTAGAATTAATGCATGTGAGCTTAAAAGTAATGAGATTGAGAGGAAGAATATCCACATCCTTAATGAGAATTTGATTTCGGATGCATTGGCCGTGATGTGTTTTATATCATTACTAATTATGCCATAATCGCTTCTCAATTTCATGATTTATCAATTGCATTTAAATTTTTCCAAGATCGTGTCATTGAGCTTGAGACCGAAAATTCAAAATTGCATGACAAAATCAAAAAAGATGATCATGATTACATGGTTAGGCATTTTTCTAAATTAGAAGTTGAATATCTTGATTTACAATTAAAATATCAACATCTTGAAGAAAGAATCAAAACTTCAAATGCAAAGACATCTTCGGATGCTCCTGAGGTTGATGCATATTTTGAAATTAACTCATATGATGAACATATTTAGGCTCACTGCAATACGATCCGAAAGTTGAAAGCTCAAATTTCCCAACTGAAGGGAAATAGGAGTGAAGTGGTTGGAACTCAAATACCTCCGCCTTTAGATTCTCAGAATTTCCAACTTCAAAACATCATTAATAAATTGCAAAAGAAAATGAATGTTTTCAAGTCGAAATTTCAAAGGTTAAATTGCGAGAAAAAGAGTTATGTGATTCACCAAGATTAATCATGATAAACACATTGAAAAGATAACTTCTTTGCTTAACGAAATGGAGAATCAAGCGTATGGTAAAAGGCAAAGTGCAAATTCCCACTTGCAAATATTTTGTTCCAAAGGTTTCGCTATAATAATTATGCTATTGATGTGTTGTATATTCCCATCCTCTTAGGAATAATGAACTTGCATATCAAGGATATCTTTCTTACCTTAAGGATAGCTTAGAGTAGGGTGATTAAACCGACCGAACCGAACCGAACCGACAAAACCGAGGACCGAAAACCGTGAATCAAACCGAACCGAATGTCGGTTCGGTTCGGTTTTGTCGGTCTAGGTGTATTTTGGCATGTTTTATCGGGTTTGGGCGAACGGATCCCCGACCGAAACCGAAGCATTAGGACTGAATGAACCGAACATATCCGGGGTTTTGTCTTTTCGTCGGTCCGGTTCGGTTTTGAACCTTCGGTGCTCAGCCCTAGTTTAGAGGGTCTCCGTGAGATTGTAGAAGATGATAGAATAGAGAAACCACTTGAAAAGCGGGTTACAAATTGCTTGTACTAATAATTTCATGGCATCTAGAAATGCTGTAGGTCTACAAATTGCTTGTACTAACCAATCCGAACCCATATTCTCATGGGGATCCAAAGCTTCCAGTTATCCATACTTGTCTGTTTCCAAATGCAGGTCGTACAAATCGTCCTTTGGTATTTGGATTCAGTCGCCAAAACATATGATTGGAGATCGCCACTACCAAGAACTTCGTGAATAAGTTCATCGAGACCGTTAGATTTGGGAATGACCACTTTGGGGCAATTATGGGTATGGAGATTATGTTTTGGAGATAGTGTGATTATGTGGAAGGCCTTGGTTATAATATGTTCTATGTTGGTCAATTTCGTGATTCTCGATCTCAAGTAGCCTTGAAAAACACTCTTGCTTCGTTAGAGAATTAGATGGTGTTGAGCTTTTAAAGGGATCTCGTGGCACTAATTTGTACACCATCTCTATCGAAGACATGATGAAGTCTTCTCCCATATGCTTGTTTTCAAAGGCATTTAAGAACAAATCATGGTTATGGCACCATCGACTCAATCACTTGAACTTCGGCACCATTATGATCTTTCTAGAAAGGACCTTGTAAGAGGCTTACCCCGGTTGAAATATGAAAAAGATCATCTTTGTTCAACATGCCAATTGGAAAAAAGCAAGAAGTATGCCCACAAACCCAAACCTGCCAATACCATTATGGAAGTTCTTCATACCCTTCACATGGATCTATGCAGACCCATGAGAGTACAAAGTATAAATGGGAAGAAGTATGTGCTAGTCATTGTTGATGACTACTCTCGGTTTACTTGGGTTAATTTTTAAGAACAAATGATGAAACTCCTGAAGTTATCTTCAAACTTATTAAACAATTGCAGGTTAGGCTTAATAAAACAGTTAGAATCATCCGAACAGACAATGGAACTGAATTTGTGAACAAGGAACTTAGTCAGTTTTATGAAAGCATTGGAATCAGTCATCAGAAAAGTGTTCTACGCACTCCTCAACAGAACGGTGTAGTTGAAAGGCGAAATCGGAATCTTGTAGAAGCTGCAAGGACTATGCTAATATTTTTAAAATCTCCAATGTTTCTCCATGGCGGAAGCCATTGACACCGCTTATTACACTTAAAACCGCTCCTTAATACATACTCTTCATGGAAAAACTACATACGAACTAGTTCACAACAGAAAACCGGATCTCTCTTTTCTTCGTGTGTTTGGGGCTTTGTGCTCTCCAACCAATGATGGTCAAGATCTGAGAAGTTGAAAGCTAAGGCTCATATTGGATTTTTCGTTGGTTATGCACCTAATCAGAAGGGTTACCAAATCTATAACAAAAACCCGAGATATTATGGAAACTATTCATGTTACGTTTGATGAGGTGACTGAGCAAATGGCTCTGGACAATCCAAGAAAGACTCAACTTTGACACCTGGACCCATTAGTTCAGGTCTTGTACAGTATCCCACTCCTGCAGCTCCTTATATACCTCCCTCAGAAGAAGATTTGAAGAAACTGTTTGATCCAATGTATGATGAATACTATGAGCCCTCAGCTGATGATAATTATGAACCTCTAACTGCTTCTGCTCCTACTCCAACCAACACAAATGGTCCATCGGTCTCAATGTCTTTATCACAAGAAGCGCCATTTGCCGATCATTCATTATCATCTTTGAATCCTCCATCATCTTTTATACATCAAGGAAATGTAGCTGCTAATTCTTTTGGAGATAACCCCTTTGCTACTCTCGAAAATGCTTCGTTTGAAAATGTATTTTCCCCTGAACCCATACCTGAAACATCTTCACCAGGGGATCCTAACTCTGCTACATCAGTACCTTATCAACAACCACATGAACATCTCAGAAAATGGACACATGATCATCCATTGGACAATATCATTGGGAATCCTTCTCGTCTGGTTTCTACTAGAAAGCAACTTGCCACTGATGCCTTATGGTGCTTCTTCAACTCTGTACTATTAAAGATCGAACCAAAAGATGTCAAGACTGCAATGTCTGAGGACAGCTGGTTTAATGCTATGCAAGATGAAATTCATGAGTTCGATCGTCTTGATGTATGGGAATTAGTGCCTGCTCCAGATTGTGCTATGATTATAGCTCTCAAGTGGATCTTCAAGGTGAAGCTTGATGAGCATGGTGATGTTCTAAAAAATAAGGCGATGCTTGTGGCTAAAGGATATCGACAAGAGGAGGGTATTGACTTTGAGTAATCATTTACTCGGTTTCACGAATTGAGGCTATCAGAATCTTCCTGGCTAATCTTTGCTAGCAAGAATATGGTAGTTTATCAGATGGATGTAAAGACTGCTTTTCTTAATGGAGATCTCAAAGAAGTGGTCTATGTTAGTCAACCAGAAGGTTTTGTGGATGCATCCTACCCATGTCTATCGCTTGAAGAAGGATCTATACGGCTTGAAGCAAGCTCCTAGGGCATGGTACGATACTTTGTCAAAGTTCCTTTTGGCTAAAGGATTCTACAAAGGAGTTGTTGATCCTACACTATTCACTCAAAAGTCAGGCAAACATTTAATTTATGTTCAAATATATATTGATGATATTATTTTTGCCTCCACCGACCCTAATGAATGTGACCGTTTTTCAAAAGAGATGGGCTCTAAATTTCAAATGTCAATGATGGGATAAATGTCATTTTTCTTAGGATTACAAGTTTCACAAAATGCCGGAAGCATTTTTATTAATCAATCTAAATATGCTAATGAAATATTAAAGAAATTTGGATTTGATTCTTGTGACCCTGTTGACACTCCAATGGTGGAGCGAACAAAATTGGATGAGGACCACTGGGATCCCGTTGATCAAACTAAATAGCGTAGTATGATTGGATCCTTGATGTATCTTACTGCCAGTAGACCTGATATTCTATTCGATGTATGCATGTGTACTCGTTATCAGGCTAAGCCTACTAAAAAGCACCTTGAAGCGGTAAAATGGGTCTTTCAGTACCTCCAAGGAACCATAAACATGGGACTTTGGTATTCGAAGGACACCGATATGTCACTAACAGCCTATGCAGATGCTGACCATGCAGGGTGTCAAGATACTCGTCGAAGTACGTCAGGAGGTGCTCAGTTTTTGGGTGATAAATTAGTGAGTTGGTCATCAAAGAAGCAATTGAGTACTTCGATAGCCTCTACAGAGGCCGAATACATTGCCATGTCATCATGTTGTGCTCAAATCATGTTGTGCTCAAATCTTAAGGGTTGCACTATTTCATCCATAATTTCAGCAACCTATATGGGAAAACTAGCAAGATTTTTAGTAATAAAAGAATAGTTAGAAGTCATACCATCTTGTGTTGTAGTTGATTCCACATTAGCTTATGGAATTGCTTCTTCACCTCGTAAGCTCCTTACTTCCATCTTCTTTAATTGATCGTTGCTCGTTTCTTCTTTCCTCAAAACCTTCAAACGTCCTGGAAACGGGATAAGTGGCACATACGGTCTGACAATAGGTAAATCATGAGGAATCGGATCGTCGTTGTCTCCTTTGATCTTTCCCACCGTTGCTTTGATATTTCCAACCGTATTTTTCTTATTTGTCAGGCTTGTCCTAGTTAATTCTTCAAGCTTCACCTCCACATTCTTTTTCTTTGCGTTGAGCTTCTTTAAGCTCAAGTATGTTCCTTCCTTGAATTTCCTAATCCATTCATCATTCAAGTCGTGCATCCTCTTTAATTCTTCACAGTATTTGTTGATGGTTTCCTCCAATGATTCTATATACTTAACTTGTTCAACTGCCTTGTGTTCTTCTCGGAGAGGACACTTCTATGTAATATGCATCCCTTCACAAATCTCGTAACCTAATTGTATAGTGTGAATATTTGCTCTAAGCCTCTTCATATCATTTCTAAGTCTATTAATAATGATACCAATATCATCTAAGCTATTGCTACACTTTTGCCACGTGGTTGCTCCATCATACCAATTTTGTGAATGGTCTACCATTATTTGTATTGATCTAAGGGCTTGTGCCGGTGGCATCTTAGAGATCAACCCTTGAGAGTCGAGCATTTGACAGGAAGGGATGTTTAATCCATTGTATACAATAAGGACCTTCTGATGGTTATTGAACTCATGCATTGGGCATCTCGATTGAAGCATTTGGACTATGCAAACACAACGGCTACATAATATGGTAAGTTAGATTGTCGGCTAAACTTGGATCCTTGATTTTTCTTTGTGATGAAGCTTTTGGAACCGAGTGAGATTTGTTGCGTCTCTATTTCTATTGATTTTTGCTAGGGTAGTCATCTCCATAACCCCCTAATTAAAAATTATGTTCGTAAATTTGTTTGTTCACTTAACTAATAAAAGTTTGAACTTAATTTAATTAGTTTGAACTTTATTTTTATTTTTTTTATTTATTATTTTTTTTTTGCGTTGAAATTGAATTTTTTTGTTGATTCTGTTAAAGGTTGAGTTGGACATTTGTCCCCTAAGTTGCTAAGACACATCTATCTATACATATATATGAGACTACATTGACACATCATTAATGCTTACTAGGCACATTAATGATGACATGGAGCATCTATGATGATGTGGAAATGATGACATGTCACTATTTTCGATAAAATTTGTAAAAAATTTGTCACTAGACAGGATCGAACATTGGTCTCTCAAACCACATATATACACCTCTACCACTGGAACAATTCACAATTTATGATTTGATATAAAAAAACAACAATGTCATGTTTAAATGACAACTCATTTTCTACACCATTTGGCTTCACACAACCGTTTCATTCTCAGCAACCCCTACAATTTTCCTTAAAACCCGTATTTAATTGAAACTCATAACTCATTTCCTAATCTCAACAACACATCACACAGATTCAAACCTCACATACTAATGGCAGATAAAAATAAATGAACACACTAATCATAAGCATCAATAGCCACCAATCTTCATCTTCATCAAAACAACTGATCTCATAAATGCAATTGAATCTATGATCTTTAGCCAGGTTTGTTTGATTTCGAATTTGTTTTTCAATTTCTACAATCTCTTTGTAAATTTTATAGCCTTTTTTGTTTGAATCTTTTATCTTATACTAATTCATTCTGCAATTTATTTAATTTTGTCTATATTATATGATGGTAGTTTAATATCGGAGGGCAAAAAATGTACAAATACATATACTCAACTCTTTATATACATGTGGGCAATGATTGAATTTTTGCTTAATAAAGTGTGTTTCTGCTACATTACAATGCAATTCAATGGTATGTTACTTTTCAAATGAAGTTTGTTATGAGTACGTGTTTGGGTGTGGTGTTATATGGACATTAGGTTGAGAAGTCATTTATTTGCTAGGTTTATAGTTGTATACACGTATTTTTTGCTAGAAGATACTATAGAATGAATGCATTGCTATAAAAGTTCGAAACTTTTTATAATAGTTTATAATGTCGAACACTTGCTTCTTAAGTATTTATTATCTTTAACTTCTCTGTATGTAGAGGAAGAAATGTTAATGCTCAAGTTTTATGACCTATTGGCGGTTAATTAACACATGTTAAGGTAATTCTTATTTTAATTTCTGTTCCGACTGAATCAGATTAGGTTAGTCCATCAGTTTACTTTTTATGTATGATCAATTGAGGATTACTTTTGTAAACATTTATGGATTTTTATTGTTAATTTTACATGTAGTTACGAGTGTAAATACTTCTTATTTTTGTCAGAGTGTTGCTGCAAAGATGCCAGAAGAAATGGGAGTCACCCTTGGGGAGGAAGTTGGCTATGCTATTCGATTTGAAGATGTGACAAATTTAGTAAGTCTTTACTTGGAGTGGAGTTATGTATTCTTGGATGCTATATGGATAGGATGGATTTATTGCAATGGTTACAATGTTTGATCTAAGGGTGAACGATCCATGGTGAGGGGAACATGAGTCACATATATTTCAATGGCTATAATACTTTTGTTTTGCATTCTAGCGACCTCTATTTTTGTTATTTTGGTATCTTTGTATATAATAAATGTGTTCTTTGTTTTTCAGTGTGATTAGGGTAGATGAAGCTCATAAGAGATCTATTGCAGCAAACATACTGTTGGGTTTCCTGAAAAAGGTAATAGACAATGATTCAAGATATATTTCAAGCATCTAAAATATGTATAAGTATTGCCTATGTTAATGCTGCTAACTACTAATTTCACAGATACAACGACATATGCCCGAGTTGCGCCTGATTATAGCATCAACCATAGTTGAAGCAAAATCAATTGCTGAGTTTTATTCAAACCAAGTTATTTTATTACAATGTTTCATATCAATGGTAAAATTATATATAATTGTTTTTGTACAACATTGGCTAAGTACTTCATATTGGTATATTCATTAGAAAATGGCGGCCTAAACTGGAAGGAGAAGATCATGGACCACTAACATAACCTGATCTTTTGTCCATTGAGGTATATTCAATAGTATCTCATTTAATATTCGATAATAATGAAGAACCAAGGTTCTTTATGTACTTTCTTTTTTATGGTTATCTTATTTACGAAGGATATGATTTCAGGGTAGAGGGTTCAGCATACATATTTTTTACATTGAAGAGCCTGTATCAGATAAATCTACGAGCTCTTGTTTCAATCCACAATAATGTCAATTCATAATAAGGTATACTATTGTAGACAATGTTAAAAACTATTTCCAAGATTTGCATTTCGCATAAGTTTTTATAGTGTTTTACTTACAAAAAGTAAATGTTCCCTTAAGCATTTTTTTTTCTAGATTACAGGGCATTTACTTTAATTTAGAACAAAACCGTAAACCATTCTCACATTGAAGTTTTCTCCATGTGTCATATTATGGAGTTATTTTAACTTATTTTTTTTATTTATGTTAGAGAGGCACCTGATCTTTGTTGTTTGGTCTTGTAGGAGCCAATGAGGGAGATTCTTGTGTTCTAATTGGGCAGCATGATATTGACGCTGTAGTCCAATTAATCACAGATGAAGCAAAAAAACAGTGGCAAGTCTTCTTTAGGTATGTCAGAGCCTCATTAGTAGTTGATTTTGCTGCCTTTTGTTTTGCGAGGCCAATCTGGTATATGTTAAATGTGTGAATGTATTGCTACTAAATCATGATTATGTACTTTTATGTGTTAACAAATAACACCTTTAGTTTTCAGAAGACACCTTTGAGTACTTATTTGTGACACTAATCTGGTTAAAAATCTTCGGAATGATTGTTTTGCCTTTGAATTTAGGACTCACTCATGCATATTAGGTTACTGATCTTTGAATTCATTTACCTCTTTCATCGCTTGTATCATTATATTATTATATATAAGAAGTTATTGATTTTTTAGCACATGTTGACTATACATGATCTCTTGTGGATATTTTTAGGACATTGTATTTTCTCCTTCTCAAAGAGGGAAAGGAAGGTTGTTATCTCAACAAATATTGCGAGACATCCTTGACATTTGGAGGTACTTTTGAGTAATATTCTTGATTGTTAATGGTATATTGTTTTCTAGGATTTTTATTTGCTTTGCTTATTATTATGGGTAGAAGGTAATTTGTTCTATTTGTGGTGGTACGTGTTCCTAATTTCGTAGGATTTCACATAAAATTAATATCTCTAATTCTTGTAGGCTGTAGTGTTTTAGATTTTTATGAACGGGAATGTTCTTGGTTGCTCGTGGAGTAACTAATCTTGCACTGCTTTCTATGAATTTGGTGCGCTAAGTTCTCGATGAATTTTTTGAACGTAAATGCAGCCACTGAGCTACACGTTAAGTTCTACAAGCATATCAAGTAAGGCTATCTTCTCTGCTCCTTTGCAAATATGTATGTAATCTAACAATTTTTGAATTTGGGGCGTAAAGTGCATGCCACTGAGCTACAACGCTGAACTTCTACATCTACACGCAACTTCTACAAGCATGCAAGTAAGGCTCTCTTCTCCGCTCCTCCACAATTCTTATTTTTCACTTTTAAAATTCAATTCGAATGGAGTAATCGACCATAGACTAATAGTGTTTCACTTCTATATTTCACTCCTTTGCAATTCTTATTGTTTCACTTTTATAATTCACTCATCTACAATTCTTATTGTTTCACTTTTATAATGATCTGACTCAAGTGAAACAATATATTCACACATGGGTTGGCTGAACTTGCAGGTGTTCATGATTCATGTTGGACACATGCAACAATACCTTGTAAAACTAAAAGGAAAGACAAGCTAAGCTAAATATTTTGCCATTGTTAATAGAAATTAAGCTAAATAATTTTTCTTAGTTATATATGAATTGTTTTTTATTCTCATATTTCATTGTTCTTTTTTGCATAAATTACATGAACACTTTTCTTCTTTTTTCAATTTTTGTGTTTAAGATATTGCCGTTATTCATTATTTATGTACGTAAAATTTATTATTCATCAAGTAATATAATGAAGCTAACCCGCCATGTCACTCTTATGGTAACTCGATGTTTTCCAAATCTCATCTAGGTATATCAATATATTTATATTTATCTTTACTCCTTTAGGTACATCATATATATTAATGATTTTCTTTTCTCCAGCTCTATTTCAAGGATTCTTGGTCACCTGGTGGATGATTTTCATTCAAAATCGAGACATGTCAGCTCATTGTCTGTGTGTATATCTTTGTTGGATTCAAAAAGATCAGTCCCTTCACCTCCCCTATATTCTTTTGGCGATCAACATATGAATGAGTCACCTATGCAAGTCAACCAGGAGACTGTGGGAGCAATCCTAACCAAACTTGGTGAGTTATGTACACATGATGTCTGTAGTCTGTAGTTTCTTATATTTTCAATGCTAAACTGCAATGGTATCTTAATATCCAACCCTTCTACGTTGTTAACTATTTCTTCTCTGGGACTTTCTTTATCACGAGTAATGTATAGATTATAGAACATAAAACCTCTGCATGAACAAAATACTTTGAACAAAGTGATTGTATTCTTTTCTTATATAGCAAGAACAATTTGAACTCAACGTTGGACACATTTATATCATAGTACTAAAGGAAGCCACCCATGAGCATGAAATGTCTGTGTTGATTCCCTGATATCTTTAAACCGACTTGAATGCACAACCTAAGGGATGTGGATCAACTACTCAAGTAAAATTGTAGTTTTTACCCAACTACTTAAATATGTCAATTAAGGTAGTTCCTCAATTCAGTATTGCAAGAACCAATTATCATAAGTCTTGAAGTATCAAATAAAATGGGGCTGGATGATGAGTAGTCTTCAATGAGCTATAATTTTTTCATTTAATAATTTTCTCGTCACACTGTAGGTTTCTAAGCTTTTGATTGACACATCTGTGGCACTTGGCATTCAGTGTTTTCTTAAAGTCATAGAATGAGTTGCTAACAAAGTTGCGACAATCTTACCTTCCTCAAAGATATTCATCAAAAATGTTAAAGTGACAATCTTACCCGCTTATGATCATATTCACAATATCGGATGACCTATTTGGTTTAATCAGAGCCTTATAATTGAAGACTTTGATAAATGGACTATGATAATAATTACGATGCATTAGATTGACTTAAATCTTTGGTTGAAAGCTTACTAGGAAGAACGTTCCAACAAAAAGGAGAACTTTTAGGTGGAGTAAAATGGATGGCAGTGATGAACCTATCTTCCATCTGATGTCACTTAATAATATTTAATGGATTATACCACAAAAATGTACCATATCTTTTGTCTTTGAGTGTATATAAATGGTATTTTGACATCTAACATGTAAAGATATATGTCTTTTTGATTATTCAAGTTTTTAACTATGTGGTATGTTATGAATGCTTGACTTTTTTGTGATGCAAATTATTTGATTTTGGCTTCTTTTATTCAACCGCATGTTTGCTCAGTATATATCATTTCCCATTGCTATAAATTTACGACTTCCTCTGTCACACAGTTTATATTCTTATCAACAAATATCATGATGCTAGCCTCCCATCCGGTGGGCTATGAAGCTACTAGTTATATATATGAAATGGTTTTATGTTAGCTATTAAAGAGATGTTTAGGTGTCGGTTCCCAAAGGAATGATGGATGATAGTGATTTATCAAAATAGCTAATCAAAATTTTTAAAGGTTTTTTTTTTCAACAATAAGTTTTCCTAAATATTGATATATTGTAATTTATTTTATATTTTTGATAATAATGGTTATTTTGAAGTCCTTATATAACAAAAACTTGCAGCTAATTTATCATTTTATTGATATGAGCATTTATCTGTGGAGGGATTTCACTTAATGGACATGAACAAGCGAGGGTAAAGTGGCGAGCATTTATCTGCAGAACTAGCATCCCACAACAGTTAGATGTCATTTAGATGACGTGTATGTTTATAATAATGATCAACAAGAAAAGAGCTACTCCGTATATTTTGTTTTCATTGATGTTTCTATCTTTTAAACAAATTATTATATTTTTCTGTACTTTGGATATATTATTCGTATTGTATGCTAAGTGGTTCAACCAACTACTTATCAAAAATAGCTAATCAAATCAGTGACGGAGCTAGGATTTTGGCATAGGGTGAGCCAAAAATATTCGCAAACAATAAAACGTTTATTAAACTTAATAATTTGGTCTATGTTAATGAGACCAACTTATTTGTAGATATATTATATATATATGACAACAATCGAACAAAATGTTAGATAAAACTCAGATTAGTTTTATTCACTTGTGCATTGAGTTTGATCGGATATAATGATGAATAGCATCATGAGTATATTAAAAAGATATCATGAATTGAAAATAATAACTTGTGAAGCTATGCATAACTTTGATTATTTAATTGAGTGGGCCAAATCATTTTTTATATAGACAGAAGTAACAGATTACATAATATGTATACTTTCAAATGGAGAGTTTGGGTTGGCCATGGCCCATCCTACTCCATGAGTAGCTCCGTCCCTGAATCAAATATGCAAGTATAAGTCTCAAAACCCGATACAACCAACTACTTATTATTAGCAGTTTAATGTTTCGAAAACTACATAACCATAAAATTTTAATGATAAATTTTCCAGCTTCGGTCTTAATTAAGATGGATGAGAATAATCGAAGAAGTGAGATGCGATACATGCTTCAGGGGAGAAGAAGCTGGACGCCACTTCATAAGAGGATCAGTGTTGCTAAATGTTTGATTGATTAACTCTATCGGAAAGGTCTACAACAAACTTATGTACGATTCGAGACAAACAAAGTAAATATTTGAGTATTTGCTTACATCTATTGCACGTGTAACTGTAGGGTTTTCGACAATCACATCTCCTCCATCTACTTCGTCACCGACCTCATCATAACAGTTACATGATATCGCTCAATGCTCATCACTTCCTTGGATACTTTGAAGTTTAGAGGTAAAAGCTCCAATGTTGGTTTCATAAAATATGATACCCATGACTCATTGTATGGTCACAAACTTCATAGACATACAATTCCGATCAAAAAATACATATAGAGTTCACGTCTTTTTCCCCGAAAACAAGTAACTATGTTAATACGAAAAGGTTAATCAGGTTTAATACAAAAAGGTCAAAACTGGTTTTTTTTTTTTTTAAGTTGACTCTTTAGATAATTCGTAGTTTTAGAGTTTGCAAGTTACGAATAAGTTGGTGCGCAGATTATTGTTTTGGTTGCGTTTTGTCGCACATTATTATTTATTTAGTTTTAGTTGCATTTTGTCACATATTATTTTTCTAAATTGCTAGAAAATGATCGTTTTACTAGAATAATAGATGTCACGATGGATTAACGGATCAAAACTTTAAAATAGCTATTGTCACAAGCAACCTAGACCACATGTCCACGTCATCAAGTGAAATTGAGGTGGATTTGTGTTTCACATCAACAATTGGGTCACTACACAATTTATATGTCAAAATCCTGTACCTGGACGGGTAACCCAACCATTAATAATCCAACTGAAGATTGAATTATGAGTTAATCTAAATTATCGATCCACAAACGAAACATGCGGTAGCTAAACTTGGTAGATAAAAATGAGCATGTCTATTCAAAAACTATAATTGATATCTTGCAACGTGCATCAAACATAATCATACACTATAATTATAACCAAAACATATTAAATAGATAGAAAAAACATTATTACAAAATTTAGAAAAACCTCGTGTGTGCACGGGCATTATAACTAATAATGAAAATAATAAAGTGACAATAAAGTTGAGAAGGATGTGGTTGCCTTGCTGAAGCGGATCCGGAAGTTCTTCATGTCTCAAGATATTGAGGTGCGAGCTAAGTTTTGCTATAACTAAAAGAGTGGGGGCCAAATATCTTCCCACTATTTTTTTGTAAATCTTATGAGCTTTTAATGAAAAACAACAACAACGCCACCGCCAACAATAATGGAAGTTGTTCTTTAAAGAGTTTGAAGTATATGGTATTTGTTAAATTTTCAATTTACAAAATTTATATAAATTGAGAATATTACACTTAAGTACATAACAATTGAATTTAAGATTGGCCTATTTATAAAAGTTTTGGGTTTAAGTGTAAATTATATTAACTAATGAGATATACCAAATATTTCACATCTAGCTTTAAATTTAAATAAAATAAATAAATATCTTTTCTTTTTTATTATTTTTTTCTTTTTTCCTAATAAAAGTTAACCTATTTCACTTTTGACCAAAATTGGTTTTAGTTTTGACATTTAAAAGACTCCGTTTACCAATAGCGAAATCAAGCTCTTATATTGGTTCAATTTGGATTCCCCTTTACATTAAACTATCTAAACCTCTATGAACAAATAAGACTTTACACAACCTAAAATATGGGCTTTTTTGGCAGCATGAACACTCTAAATGGGTCTATCTGGGCAAAAATAATAGTAGATTTTATCAATAACGACTTTAATGAACGGTAGACTCCAACTAGTTCACTTGTCCGATAAAATCATCATAATGATTTCCTCTTTTGTTCTTTTTTTTTTCTATGTTGAAGTTTATGTTTCTATTTTATTTTAGTTTTCCCGTTTGTTTAATAAATGTTTTAAAGCTTTATAAAACGTTTATATGTAGACATAGAACTTATTTTTATGACATAAATTTAGTAAAAAGTTTAGTTTATTAGTTATGATTATTAAATGAATATGCAATCGCCGATTTTTATAAACGACACCCAATCAATTTTGATATGTCTATTATTCAAATGATAATCTAAAGAAGAATTTTTTACCCATAATTCAACCTTATCTGTTTGGCTTGTGCCTTCTTCCCGTCCATCTCCTCTTTTTCTAAATTGATATTAATGGCAAAATACAACATGAAAAGGTAACAACATCATTACAAAATGACCCGCTAATTAAAACTACATCAAATACAGCTCGATTTCAATTTTTTCTAATAAAGAAAGTTTATGAGAACCTAACCACAAAATATGGATGCCACCTCTTTCATAAACTATTTGGATTAAGTAAATAATGATCAAACCCAAGTGGTTGTTATGGTATCCTAAAAAGCAGCTAAGAAAAATGTGGTTACCTTTAAATTTTGATATAAGGGTAACATTACCATTTAGATAATAGTTAAAAGTATCAAAATGGATTAATTTATTATTTTGGATATACATGAGTATTTTCTACTTTTGAAAGGATATTGACGTAATTTTCGCTTTTAAAATAATCAAGTTTTCTAAGGATTGGACTAAAATGAATATGGTCCAAAAGTCAACCAAAATATTTGGCTTGTGCTTAGGGTATGGGTGGTTGTTGTTATGGTATCCTAAAACAACATTACCTAGTCACAGTTCGGTCTAAAACCAATATGGTCCAAAAGTCAAGACCAAAATATAATTGTGCATAAGACCTAATCGAACCAAACCAAACCGAAAACCGAAATGAGGAAAAAGATGGACCCAGGACCAAACCGAAATATATTTGGTCAGGTTTCTCGATTCGATCATCTGGTCCACAATTTATAATCATCACCTCTAATATTACCCTTCCTGTCTACTTTTTCTTTTTTAATTGATTTTATGATCGATAAGAATGAAAACATTTTTATTAAATGGCTTATACCCACCGTTTCGATAGACCCTAACACGAATTATGTACACTACACTATTTCTTCCATTATAGATTTAGAACTACTTAATGGACCTATTATATGTTGTACGTACGTGTGTACTCGGCCCCTTATTTTTTGCCTGTTTAAGAATTTAAAAGTTCAAGAATGGACTTTAATTAACATATACATAAACATACAAATCACAATATTCTATCTACTGATGAGTAGATTATTTAAGAATCTGTCGTGTTAGATGTTGTGACCACTTAAGCATGCACATTTCTCATACATAATCACTACCATTATAACCACCATCAACATCTTCAATACCTTGTTATAATGACTACGGTTCACAAGTTCATGACTGGTACAAGCAGTTTTCGGATCCGAGATCCAATCATAATGATTATAAGCTTTAGGGGCATCAAGAATTCGACATGATCATCATCCTTATCTCTATTATCAAAAACATTTCTAGCCGTTATGACTTCATATCTGTCATGTTCTTCATATACACGTTCTTCAAACTCGTCTGCATATAAATGAGGTGGAGGTGGTCCGTCCTCAATACGCTCCCATTCCTCCAAATCCATACCCCACTCATTGTAGTCCACACCCGCCATTGCCAAAGCTTCAATAGAAACTGACATGATACTAAAAATTCGGCTAAGATATGAAGTATTTGAGGTTATGCTTTAGTGCGTGTGTGTTTATATAGAGTTGTACGTGTTCCTCCAAATATGGCTCTTTTATATAGTAGGATATTACTGTATATATTAGCAATTTTCATAGTTGAAATGTAAACTTACTCGTGATCATGTTATTGACCATTGATTTAGATATTTAATTGAGCTATAAAGTTATTAATCTTTAAATGGTATACTTGAATGTTACTCCATTCATGCATGCATGGCATGATCTTTTTGTGATGTCAGGTGATTAAATTCTTGCTTTCGTATGCATATTTGTCCACAGTCAATAAGTGTGAATTGAATAACTTCCCTAGTTGATCCGTACGTGCATATGAATCTTTGATTCTTCAGGTCACGAGGATCATATTTTGTGTACGGACCAATACGCTAGGATCTACAAAACAATACCATTACATATTAAGGCACTTTTGGCACCTTCCTTCTCAACGCGGCCAGTCCTTTTCTTCATGTATGATATAATTAACCATATATATCTAATTTGGTATCGTCACTCTTGTTGAAAACAATACCATCCATGTATATAACACTGCAACGTTTTTTTGTTTGTGGACATTTTCACTCATATATGCAAGTTTTTCTTTTTCTTCAACAACATGCATATATTTAATAAAGAAATAACTAGTAAGAAACTAGACATGGCGAAACGCCTAAAACAGAAAAGAAAACACCAAACCAAATACTACAACCAGTCAACAAGCAAACCTAAAAACAACACTCAAGAAAAACCACCACCAAACACCGAACCTAAAAGAGCGGACACATATCCGATATATAACGACATCCTAGCACCATCCTAAACGTCATGAAGACAACTCCGTTATCAACTTTAGCAATTCACTATCCAACTCCTTGAGAAGGGCCAAGAAACGCCGAGTAAACCCCTTTAAGATCACACAATAGCAGAATCTGAATAAAAAGGAGATTCATCTGAATCATTTCTCCATCCTCCATAAATTTATTAATTGCAATCCGTCCGTACCACTTTAGATGGTCGCGATACCGATTAAGGATGCAAGTTGTAAAAGTGAGAATTTAACCTGTTTGACAACCCAACTTAATTCATTTCGAGCATGACCTGATCGATCACCCTAAGTGACGAACTTTCGAAGAGATAATATTAGTATAGCATGTAATTTGAGATTTTTTCTTATCTAGGTCCACCACTCCACCCCAATTGGTGCTGACCTCGGGTTTCCCTTAGAAATGTTGAACATTATTGAAAACCTCGTAGGTATTATATTTTATTGATCCATTATTTATAATGTAAATGACCTAAAGCCCTAATGAACCCTACACCCACAAACCGGGCTTGAACTTACTAACATATCCTCTAATATTCCCTTCAATCCGAGTGGCGATATCGCGAAAACTTGGATTGAATTAAAAAACTAGAAACAGTGAAGCAATAATAAATTGTTGATAAATACATCTGACAACAAACGAAAACATACATTCAAATAGAAGCATCAAAATCATAAACATGCAACAAAAGTAAAAGCATTAAACGAAACACAAATTGTTGTTGAAGTAATCCATTAGCAAGTGAATACAAATATTCAAACTGCACCGTCTAAAGCAAAACAAACAAAGATAAAAACAAATAAGCAAATTTAGATTTTTGGGGTAGGAGACAGGCGGCAATTAGGGACGAGGTTTGTTTATTGTCGTTAAAGTTTTATGACAAACAATATAGTCGAATGTTTAAGTGAGGTATCGCACATGCATGGGTGTGAGGTAGATATGATATAGCGAGGTAGATATGATATAGCGAGGTAGCAGCAAGAAAAATAAACTTTTATGATATACTTTGCGAAGGTTGACTGCAAATTTGGGGTTCGGCGGGTAGCAACTAGGGTTTGACGGGGTGTTATAGACGAGGCGCCTCAATGTAGCCACCTAAATCTAAATAGCACGTTGAACATTAAAAACCCCGTAATTATTATGTTTTAATGATTGACTATTTATAATGTAAATGACCTAAAGCGCGCTTTAATAAACCCCAAGCCCACAAATCGGGCTTGGGCATACTAATATGTCCTCTAATAAGAAACTTTTCAGGCTGAGTTTGATTCCTGGCGTAGCTGGTTTTTCAAAAATTACAATACCTACTTCTAGGATTCAATTTCACGTTTTTGTGAGAGGCCGTTTCCATGTCATCTACTTGGTGTTTTGCCTCTGTGGTTTTACCACATCAAGTTGTGTTGTTGTTATAAGTTATAACTTTAATTTGTTCGGATTACTAGTCCTTCCATCCGCAAATAGTTATAACTTCTTCATATATTTTGTACGTATTTGCGAAAGAAAAAAAAACATCATTGTTGACTTGACAATTGCTAGATTAAGAATAAGATTGAGAAAACTATGTTGCTCATTCCATGAATATAAATATGAAAAATTCAAACTACGTTCATATGCTTTTAGGGATGAAAAGGCAAAGTTGCTCGTGATCATTAATTAATTATATGAAAATTTCAAACTATGTCATATGCTTTTTATGTCACTCGTGATCATGTATTCATGTGGTACATTATTTATCTTTCACTAGGCTGCTTTAAGGTTTTCAAGAAAAACCAGTGAAATAACATTAAATTTAATTTGCGATAAAGATCATTTATTCAATCTACTATCTGATACATATATATATATACTTGGCAATTAACTATGAGAAATATATCTGCAGCACAAAACTTTTACATCAGGAACAAGTGTTCCATGAAAATGTATTTACTTGCTGATTTAAAATAGGGAATTCTTTTCATCTTTTTCCAAATGCAAAGATAATTACCAGGGTTTTATGTGTTCGCAAAAGCAAACGTTGAAACATGTTTATTTGTTATAAGAAATTGGAATGAAATGGTTCTTTCAATTTGGTTAATTTTCATTATCTTATCATAAATGTATTTTTCTAGCAAGTCTCGTTATTTCTCTTTTGTATGAAACAAAACGGATACATTATAGCACATTGTACTCAAAACTGTTTGTCATTCGGCTTTGAAAAAACATGTCTGGCCCTTATTTAGCTATTTTATGGTGTACCTAAAAGAAGTAGAATATGAAGGAGTGAATGCTAGAAAACCATATTGGACCGTACAGAAACTTTGAATGAAAAACATATAATCATTGAAAACATACAAATATACAACTTTCCACATGTATTTAGAACAATTTGTAAACAAAATAAAAGAATGGAATCAAAATCAAGGTATGAACATCCAATCAAGTTACCAGTGGTTCAAATTAAGAATATGTCTCGTAGAAATCTCAAACGATCATCAGAACCACCAACATCATCGTCAATCGCTTGATACCATGATCATGGTTCAAAACTTATTATAAGCTATTGGTGATCGCTTTCCAAAATCATCATCATTGCCATCTTTATTTCTTTCAACAAACACATCTTCCAAATGGATTTCACTGCTCTAAATCCACATATCTCATCTATAGCTTCTTCTGTTGCCATCATAAGAACTTCTTTATCTTTTACATCGTCTTCACCTTCATTTTCAGGCTCTATATAATCATCAGCCCATAAATGGGGTGGAGGTGGCTCCATTTCCCTACGCTCATATTCCTCGATATCCATACCGCACTTGTTATAATCTACCCCCGCCATTGCCAAAGCTTCGATTGAAATCGACATGATATCCAGTACAATATTGCACCTTTATAATATGTAGTATTTGAATACTTGCTTGTATGTTTTGTCCCGTATATATAGTTTCCTTCCTACAAATATGGAAAATTCAAAGTGTGCCAAAAAGCATTTCTGAAGTGAAAAGGATAAACTTACCCGTGACCATTTTATTGACCATTGACAAAAATGTACTTATTTGATTTTTATTCTCTGAACTGGCTGCTTGAATGTTACTCCACGATATACTCACTGATATACTATGAGATTAGTTTACGAGGTTTTGTCATTTAGTCATTGCATACGTATGCAAAAACTAATGTGAACACACATATATGCCCACAGTCAAATGTCTAACTTGGTGCGAAATGAATAAACGTTTGATTCTTTGATTTTAGCTAGTCACGAGGATAGTATTGTGTGGAGCATTGTCAAGTAGAAGATACCATATGTAGAAAGTGTACGGAACATACTTTTTAGTATTGCAAAACCAAATCGTGACAATTTTTTTTTTATTGGCCATCAACGAAACCAACTGGTTTTTTAAGATGTTTTGAGGAGGGGATGTTTGGTTAGGGGATGTCTCAAGTTCGAGTCTCACCAGATGCCCGACCCGACAAGACAGTAAAAGAATCACAAGTAATGGTGTCATATCAAAGCAAACATAAATATCCAAAAGAAATCTTAACATAAATACCGAAATAATTCAAGTCGAAATGAACTTCAATACATAGGAATCGTGAAAATAAACTCAAATGAAATATTTGAAATATAAAGTCTTAAATGGCATCATAAGATCAAAGCTAAAAATCTCTAAGGTAAGTCCACTCAAGACTCATCCCAAAGCAAAACCCGGCTCCAATGCTTAGATACCGTCATGGAAGAAAAGAAATCTACCGAGCTTACAAAGCCCAATGAGCAGATATACAAGCAAAGCGAATCTGAAACGAAAGCGAATACGAAATAAAGTGAAAGAAAGATAGTGAAATCTTAATCATTTCAAAATATAATCAAAATAATAGAATAAGTTTTATAGCTAACTACCTCGAGCCGGACACATATGCCATATCATAATCATATTCATATTCATATTCATAATCACACAAGGCAACATTTGTAGGGGAGACCTACCAAAGTTATGAAGGACGTGCATGCACGCAACATCAATCATCGATAACATACAACATATAACATATAATATATAACATATAACGGATCTAGGATGCACCCATACGCCCGAAACATATATTGATAATATAATATAACTTGAGCTCATAACGGATAACGAGATAAGGGACGTGGCGAACTTCACTCTCATCGCCTAGAGTCATGTCAGAAGTGCATCACTGACACGGACATGGAACCCCCATGACTAGTTATTATTTGGCTCGGGCGTCAAACTATCTTAGGTCAAAATTAGAATGTCAAAACTGACATAGATCATACTTTATCAAAGATTAAATCATGTTTTCAAAGTCAACGTTTTCATATCATATAGTTCAAAATCAAATGTTTTAGGATTCAAAAAATCAAGTTCAGATAAGCAACAGCTCAAATAAACAAAATAGGGTTCATAGCAAAGGCTTAGGAAATCCTAATATAAAAGCTAACGAAAAGAAAACGTTATAAGGAACCTTTCTTGAAAAGGTCGAATATCCATGCCTTATTCCAAAGCAAATGATCGAAAAGAAAACACGGAAAGCAAAGGATTACTCCTTCTTCACGAACCTATACACATTAACGGTCGTACATGTTATTTATGATTCCATAATCGTCGAAATGATCTTTTAATATTTGGTGTTCATACTTAATGTATTTAATGATCTTAATACTTTAGGGTTTTATAATTAAATGAGACTTAAGTGTTTTATAAACAATATCGTAGATTAAGGTTCATTATGTCATTTATTAAAGTTTAGGGTTAAATGTGAAAATAGTTTAAACGTCATAACTCACACATGAAATAACGAATTAATATACTTAGTTTCAAACCCTAATCGATTCTCATTTATGTTCTAGGGTTTTCTCATTCTTTAATATCTCATTAATATGCATTTACTTACATGTTACATCTTTTAATGACTCGTTACTTAACCTAACACGTCATGAAAACAATCTTTCCTTTTTATGTTTCACCTTGCACGTTTATGATTTTATGTGACATACGAGTTACTTATTACCCGGATTAATTACACGTTTACACATTTACAAATTCACTTGACTTATAATAACGCACGCAATGAGACACGGTTCACAAACCATTAGGGTTTGGCATACCTTATTCGGTTCACATATCAAACTAGGGTTTATGTTTACATGACCTTTACTCGTTTAATACATGTTCAAAAACTCTTTATGTGGTTCGGTTCAACCTAGGGTTTCGGCTAATAGGTTATTACGCAAATCTTAACTCATCTACGTACTTTACATATTCAAGTTATCATGTTTTATACCTTAGCGAATTATACGCATGGTTGGTCCTTATATACTCAACATATTCATAATCCGATTCAATAATACTTATTACGTAACATACTCTTTAATAAATATAAGGTTTAAATCATATGGTTTGCCTTGGTTTGGTTTCATACTGACTCGACACAAAGAAAAGGAAAACACAAGTCGACAAAACGAAACAAGTTACAATACAATAACTTAAGGTGCATCAAAGGAAGACGAATAAACACGTTTATACCTTAGCTTGCTTGAAAACAAAACTCTCATCACCAATGCTAGGTTCGGCCGAATAGGAAGAAAAGAAAAGAAAAGAGGCAACAAAACTAGGGTTTCAATTTCTTGTAAATGTAGTGTATATATAGGTGGTATCATTTTTAGTTTAGGGCTTGAAGAGGGGGCATGGGCTCGGCTTGGTCCAACCGAACACACAACCAAACGCACGCCCATGTGGGCTTCGGCTCTTGACCCACACGACACAAAAACAAACGAGCCCATCCAAACAAACGAACGGCCCAACGTATTAGCGAAACGTTAAATCTTCGTCGTACCAAAATTGATCACGTACACACATTCGTTAAGTTTTAATTACTCGCAAGTTTAGTTTTAATTTCGTTAAATGATTATAAACGTATTTTACGTAGTTTATAATTTTCGATTCCAAGGGTATTTTAGTCTTTAATCAGGTTTTAGATTTTCAGGTTTTACAATTCTTCCCCTCTATAGAAAAATTTTCGTCCTCGAAAATTGAAATGAAATGAAATGAAACGAAAATGAAATGAGAACATACCAAACTATTCAAAGAAATGACGATAACTAGCTCGCATCGACTCCTCGGTTTCCCAAGTAGCCTCACGTTCCGGATGATTTTCCAAAGAATCTTAACGAACGGAATGACTTTATTTCTCATGACTCTTTCTTGCCTTTCTAGAATAGCTTCGGTTCTTGAGATAAGGACATATCGGATTGAATTTGATCAAGCGAGATAGAAGCAACGTGTAACGGATGATAGTTGTATCCCTTAGAGTGATACATGAAAACGTCATGAACATCACGATAGCGGAGGCGGAAGTGCTAATCGATACGAAACTTCTCCTATCGTTCTAGAATTTCAAGCGGACCGATGAATCGAGGACTGAGCTTGCCCTTGATTCCAAAACGCTTCACACCTCTAAACGGCGAAACTTTCAAAAATACATGATCTCCAACCCGAAATTCTAAATCACGGCGATGCTTGTCGGCATAACTCTTCGGCGAGACCTAGCTTCCTTCAACTTTTCTCTAGCAATGCCTACTTTCTCATTAGTAATCTCAATCATTTCGGACCTTCAATCAAGCTCACCTACTTCATCCCAAAGAAGTAGGTGTTGGGTTCGATAAATACCCAATCTCCTTAATCTAGGATTTGAATAGAAAATAGCCCAAGTATTTAATCCGTTAACACAAGCAGTCATTGAGTGCATAGTCTCTCGATGAGTCGTCTTCGAGGATACTCGATATGAGGCAAAGAAGAAGTCTCTCCACTCGATGGGCGGAACTTAAAGGGTGAAGGCGGAGTCAAGAAGAAGATGATGGATTCGGTGGTGATGACAATAACTCACTGAATCCCTAAGATTCTATCCAACTTCTTACATCAAGACAAATGAAGTAGAAGGCGAAGAATGTAAAGGCGAAGAAAGAGCGGGACAAGGCGGAAAGGTTGAATCGAGATAAGGCAAGTCCTTATCAACCAAAGTCAACTTTCCCCGAATGGCAAAACATCGGGGCTCGGTGTCATCACCGAATTTAGGAAAGTAGTCTTGTCTCTTACCTAGAATAGTCTTTGTAGCAGACAAAATACATCAATATTTTGTCTTACGTATGATGTCGGTTGTCACTTAGGAAAGAGTCAAATATCATACATGTATAAATAGCATAAGAGATGGAGTGAAAAGGTTAAGCTTGTGAATTGTAAAACACATACACGCAAGCCATCTTTTCACTCCTCCAAATCTGAACTTAGTTCTGAGATAGCTCGGTGAGCTCTAAGAGTTGTGCTCGGACTTAGCTTTGAGCTTAGAGTAATCACCAACTTTGTCATTTCAATCCCAAGTACTATTCATGAGTACTTGGGTAACGATTCTTTGTTGAATTATTTCTAATAAGAATATGATGTTGAAAATTACTTAGTGTGTTTTCTTTATGTTAATTTAGGTCATTGTTCACTTTTAACTTGTTTTATAAACTTGAACTGTTTTAAGCGATAGTGAGCGGGGAACAACAAGTGGTATCGAGCAAGGCTAATTATAAAACTCGTTTTAGGCGCTCTAAAAGTTTTAAATTAGGATCCTAAATGGTGAAATTGATGTACCCCAACTAGTCGATAAAAGGGTGGAGCTTATTAAATTGTTGCCCTAGACTTGAAGTTGGCAAATTCAACAAATGGAAAAGCGAATGCTTTGCTATTTGATTGGATGGAACCTTATTATGTCAAGTGCATAAATGAAGGTCCATTTGTCCCAAAGATTTGAAGGGTTGCCCAAACACAAGCTCGGTGGACCAGGATGAAAGGAGAGTGGTCAACGGGACCAAAGACTCAAAAGTATCATAATATCTTGTCTTCCCGACGATATTATGGAGTGCATATAATTTAGCCTTTCGCTAAGCAAACACAGGATGACCTAGTTCATAGTCATGAAGGACCATCGATACCAAGGAAAATAGGATAATGGACACGAAACTTGAGTATAACACCTTGAGGGCTAAGGACTCGAAACTCTCTCTCAAACTTACACGGATACAAAACTCTTTTAAATGAACTTTCAAATGATGGTGTAAATTTGTCTAAGCATGAAATCAATGTTGGTTTTGTAAGCTCTCACGAGAAATGGTTGAATTTCTCTCGGGGACTCGAGAATGCTAATCATATCCAAAATCTTGAGCTTCACGAAATTTATGAGAATTTGTCTATGAGGAAAACCTCATCAATGACGATACCCCAATTTCTCTCGTGGACCCGACACCTTCGATGATGAGAATAACCTTAGACCACTCGGGAGTATCTCATCGAGTTCGGTCTTAATGGGGCAACAATATACTACGGATTACAAAACTTTTGCACTTCAACGAGGTTAGATTACAACAAAGGTGTTTATGTCGCCCATCCCGAACCTTCCACGATGAAGGATGGGTTAAAACAAATCGTTTTGGATCCCACATTTTTGGACAAGACCCCAATCACTAAAAGTTCATTCCCGTGGCTTGGAGGATCCTTTTCACTTTTGTGATTCGGTCCTCGGCGGGAACCACTCATCCACCGAGCAGGTAAACTCTATTCATTGATGATGGCATCTGCACGATGAATGGGGTCACTTTGTCGACATAGGGAGATCATTTACAAGGATCTTGTAATGAAGCTACTGAGCAAAACTAGGGCTAAGTATATTTCATATCCTAGGTTTGTCTCTTGTGCTTCTGATCGTTCTTGGGTGCCAATTATACTCGGGATGAAAAATTTGGAAATTTACGGCATCCCGAGTCCTTCAAACTTTCAAGGACCCATCCCTTGTCACACCTATTGAATTGACGGCCCATATGGTTCTTGTAAACAACCGGGAGGATCGATGTCTCCAAACCACCGCTCTTAAAAGAAAAGGGAAGTCTCGGTGGGACTAAGACTAAACCAAAGTCTCGGGGCCCCGAGGCTTGAGAGCACCGCCTAAGAGGCACAAAGGCTGAGACCAAAAGACACCCACCGACGGCAACAACCACCCCGTGACAACGAAGGACACCGATACATCATAGTCGGTGCCGCGGTCACACCTACTACTCCCAGATCCGTAGAGAAACAAACAACCCGGTAGGGGCGCCTTCCACTTTGCCCGGTTGGATCCTTAACTAAGAAACACTATGGGTTTAAACCGGGTTTATTAGGTCAAGATGGATCCTTAACTAAGAATCTTTTGAAGATGATAAAGATGATCCATTTTAGGAGGAGATTTGATTCACCGCTACACCAATAGACTTAGGTAAGGTTATAATAAATGGAGCACACTCCTTTGAGCATATAAATCACCCATCACCCTCTCCTCACGTAGCAAATTTCCACCCTAAGGGTGTGTATTGCTACTATCACCCAGACTTAAACTTAAGTGTAGGAAAAACTTCCCTTTATCATTAAATAAGGGTAGAGTCGGGCTCGTGACTCGAACAAAAACAAGCGCTTCTTGGGAGGCAACCCATGTGTTTTTCCTTTTCATTTTCATTTGTGTGTCATATATCTTCTATTGATTGTTTATTCTCATGTTTGAATTTGTAAAATGCTTTATTTTGTCTTTAACCTCGTCTTAATTACATATAAAGGTATTTTACATAAGGGATAAGTGTAGGGAGGATTACACGTTTTCAAAAGAAACGTAAACATGAAATTACAATTATTTAAAAGATATACATGTGTGTTGTTCGAGTCAAATGCTTGTATCGAGTCATAATGGATGTTTTTGCGAACTATTTCCGATTCTAAAGATGTAAATTTTCCGAATTTTTTTCGTAAAATCGCAGACCGCTTTTTGTCGGGATAACTCGACGTCGTCAGATTGCAACTGACGGCCGGAAGGAGTAAAAACATCGATTACTTTTTCTCTTTTTCGAGCTACTTATAAATTTTGGAATTTTCGGGTCTTAATTTTCTTAGAAATTCAGTAAACATCCATTCCACAAGCATTATATCCTAGTTTAAATCGAGTCTTATATATATTATTACCGCCGATTTTACGCGAAGGTTTCGTTTGTTTTCTTCAAGTGTGCGGTTTAGTTTGTCAAGAAGAAGTTACATAAGATTGGAAGGAGCTTTTCACGCAATAATTCTTCTTGGAAAAGAGTTTAACCACCACTTTACACGGATCCTACCGAGCTAATCAAGGGAGTATTAGTTTCTTTCGTTTTTAATTACCTTCTTCTATCATAACTTTGATACTTTCGGGAACATTGGGGACAATGTTCGGTTTAAGTGTAGGAGGAAAATAAACGGAACTTTGAAACTATGCTTATCCTTGATTATTTGTTTAGATCAATTGTTATTGTGTAATAAACCATGAGAAAATGTTGGTTAGGGTAATTTTGGCACCAAATTTAAAATTTTTATGACATATAGGAGTGGGCCATTAGTCTTAACAAAAGCGTCTCACGGATAGGAAGTTGCATGACTAGCACAAAACCCTTTACCACCCAAATTCCACCCAAATGTGAGGATCGCCACTTAGATTAGTAGGAATTAAAGCATTCATCTTCAATGCTTAGAGTGTGAACCGGTAGTACATTTGATTCTAGAACTTGTTTTGTGATGCATTCCGAGATCGCAAGTGAGACTACACTTGTGTAGTTAGGAATAACTAAATGATAAGAGGCATTAGGATAACCCTGTTTGATACACTGTAATATAATTACTTCTTCCACATTGGTTGAGTAATTCCCCACACCCTGCGTTGTACTCATTTTTAGTACACGATACCCCTAGTTAACCCCTCGAGCCTATCCTTTTCGCGGTTCTCGTGATATTTTGGTTTTCGGAATATCAATGAAGAGCATTGTTTACACCCCACCCCAAATATACACCCAAATCGCCTTAGCCTACCCTTATGCACTCACTTTTAGTGCAATTGTTTGTTATCACCTAAACCCTTAGTTCGGTTATCTAGTTGCTTGCATAAGTTGCTAAGTCGAGTCATATCCTTTGTATACGTTTTGGGACGATTGGGATTCATGGGAAAAGTTAAAGTTTATGAAATGACGGAAGGAACGTTAATTCAAATTCCCTTTGTTTGCGTAATAATGTACCCCAAGTGTTTTGATCTTTTCAAATCGGATCAAATTAGTGTTAGAGTAATAAAACTCAAGTGTAGGGATGTGCCTATAAATCCCTAGTATTTTGATGTTATCGTAGAGGATGGTAGAGTAAAAGTGTATGAAAAAAAAAAAAAAAAAAAAAAAATCGAAAAAAAAATAGAAAAGATGTGAGTATCTATGTACTAAGACCGGTTAATGAGTGTTTATCTTCCATTTTCTATTTTGTTATATTTCATATATACACCGAGAGAGATGTGAGTATCCAAACACCCATGTGAGGTGCTAGTATGTAATTTCGTGCTTGTTATGACTTTTATGGGCTTATATGTGTTGTGGACCGTTTTGAATTAATGCTTCATGACCCCAACTTATAAATTAATTGGCTAAAGAACATTTGCTTGAGGACAAGCAAATAACAAGTGTAGGGATATTTGATAAGGTTTTAAAAGGTACCATTTTGAGGGTCGTTTAAGTCCTTATTTGATCACTTTTGTATCCGTTATTGCTTAATATCGTTCCTTTTCACTTTTGGGTCTCGTGAAGGCAAAATCTTTGGAATGACACTTATTTGGACGAAATGGCGCGAATATATGAAGAAAATGGCCAAAGTCGAAATCGAGACACTCACGATTCTTGAAAGTAGAAAGCGACGTCGGGTGCTATTGGCGCCGCCGTCCCAAAATTATTGTGACGGGACGAACTCAAAACTTCGTATTTTCAAGAGACGGCGTCTAGTGGTGAAAGAGTAGGTCGTCTACTCGCACGGCCTAGATGCAATCCAGACGGCGTCGAGAGTCAAGAGGCGGCGTCACGGACATAAGGTGACGCCGTCGCAAGGTTAACGTGGCCAAGACGAAACCCTAATGGCGGCGACACGGCGGCGTCACTAAACATAAGGTGGCGCCGTCCGCAATTGTAATCTTATATATAGAATCCGAATTTTTAGGTCTTTGTGTGGAGAGTCTTTGGAGTAAAAACCTAAAACCGAACCTAAGGTGTCTTGTACAGTATTTTAGGGTTTTTAACCCTATCTTACATCAAGATAAGTCTTTGCTTCATTAATTCAATTATGTCTTTGATTATTTGTGTGTATGCTTGCATGTTCTCCATGTCCGCTAATTTATTTGTGTGTTTGCTTAGGAAGTATGAAACTTAATTATTGAATATTGATTGGTTGTTTCTTATCTTAGTTGTTTTATGATCTAGTAATGCGATAGGTCATTCGTTGTGTACTTAATGCTTGATTCATCTTTGTGAACCTTAGAGTATAATTACACGAGTGATTGTAGGCTAAACCATCAGAAGAGCCTTAGAGTAGGAGTCTATAATCTCTAGTGGGTTTGTAGACAAGACCCTTTGGTAAGTTCAAAGAGTTAGGGAGAAACGCATACCTACAACTTTAGACACACAACGAACTAGGAATAAGGCGTGACACTCGACCATCGATAGGAGATAATTAAGGAGTAATACAAACTAAGTAAACACATTTTAAACTATCATACGACACATTAATTAGACATAGACTCCACAACCTTAGTTTAGATAATTAGATAATAGTAGAGTAATCGGTAGCAATACCAACCCCCAAATCCAATACCGAAATTGTACCTTTCCATTTTCATAAAATATAAAAAGATAAAAATAATCTTCCTCAACCTTAACCTTAGCGTAGTAACTCCCTACTAGCATTCCTATTCCCCTAGAGAGCGATATCAATACCGTGGCTTACCCTAATTACTACACTACAACGATTAGGTTCACGCCTAGGGTGTTATAAAACTTCTTTCGAAGAAAAGGAAGTTCCTTTGACCCGACGACGAGCGTGTGGCGTTATCACTCGCCTTCAACGAAAATGTTCATGAGCACGAGATCTTATGTACCACCATCTTGTCAACTGGATGAACACATGGTTAAGTTCCTCAAGCATCTTGAGCGGTTGGGGTTACGATTGATGAAATCGGGGACTGTCAAAGAAGACCCTCAATGCCAAAATCTTGGAGGCCAGCTGAGGCATATGCAAAAATTCATCGAGCTCACGACCTTATAGAGATGCTCAAGTCTACAAATGTTGGGGTCTTCAAACTTGATTCGAGACTCTTGAGACCACCATGGACTCACCGAACACTCGGTAGCTACCTTGACTCGAGCCTCGTCTTCTATGGCTTGGAATCTTGGTCCACGAATGACCGCCTTGGGTTATCTCATGCGAACTTGGATGCAAAGGTCAGCGGTCTAGCGGATACTTGAAATAAAGTCCATGATGGTGAAATCTATCAGGGCCTTCAAAGGTCAAGCTGGTCGATCCCCTCAAAACTTCTCCAACTCTTGCCCTCCACGGCGCTACGGCAACAGCTTGAGGGGAGAATCTTCTTGAAGAAACTCCTCTTCACACCGAGGGGAGCAAACACCACCAGTCTCGATGGCTCAAACATCATCATCATCGGCACCGGTCTGCGGTACCAATCTCATCACTTCCACCTCAAGCGAAGAACAACAACAGCAGCGGTCTTAACACCTATCATGACAACACCACCTCCCATAATTGCATCATCCTCCTCGGGACGGGACAAGGCAAAGGCATCTTGACAACTCACCGGGCACGAGAGGATTCCCTAAAATCGGTGACCTGAATACCTCTTCACTCCTCAGCACTAACCAAACACCTTGCTAAAGAAGAGGAAATTGAAACAAGTCGAGGATGAAAAGAAGACTAAGGAGGCATTGACCCAAGTGATTGAGAAGAAGTCAAAATGTGGGAATAGATGCAAGCAAGCTCAAAAGGGTCGAGCGGAGACGAAGTTCATGGAGCTCGGTCGCTCAAATGGGCGCAATGAGAGCTCGAGTATGAAGAAAAGAGAAAAGCTGAAGCTCTCGAGCAAAGCGAAATCAAAGAATACAAGGCGGACAATGACCAACAGAAGGCTTCACGAAAAAATCATCGATGTCAAAATCATTCCCAACACCAAACCATTGGCTATGAATGTTTTCGGAGGGATGACAAAAGACACTTTGAGGTTCATGATCCTTAAAATTCGGTGACTTTGGGATCAGCGAACTTGATGAACTTGGTCCGATCATTGGAAAGAAGCAAAATAAGGTGGTCAAGGATCGATGAAATGCTCGATAAAAGATATGAAAGGTCGAGGGATGCACCATTGGAATTCACCTTTGATCGCACCTCAAGGATCTCAACCACAAGCTTCCAGCGGCAAAAGGAAAGAGTTGATTTCAACACGAGATCAAAGTGCACGGCCTTGATTGCAACAGAGAACTACACGAAGGTGTTAATTTTGTGAACGTCTAGTGATTGAAGAGCACGAAAGAGGCTATTCCACATTGATGTCTATGGGAACCACGCATTTCAAAGATGGAGTGACATTGATCGGTGGAGTGGGCTGCAATGATCGACTATATTCTCGTGGCCTCTCGGATCCAATCCCAATGAACATCGAGGTTGTCAAGACACGAATGCCAAGATCGAGACCATCGGACAGGAAACACTCATCACCAAGAAAGTAAAGCTTGAAGCCTTTGGGTATCCATACGGATTGACATCATTTTGTTTTATCTTTTGTACTAGTGATAGGAACTATGTAATCGATCAATAAGCGATGTATGTTTTATTCATTTACTCGGTGTTCCCTATTGTATTCATTAGTACATTCAAGTGAAGAAGCCTCTTGCTCACTTACAGCGATCAACCACTGAGCTATTTGTATATCCAAATAGGGGAGGCTGTTGGGTTCGATAAATACCCAATCTCCTTAATCTAGGATTTGAATAGAAAATAGCCCAAGTATTTAATCCGTTAACACAAACAGTCCTTTGAGTGCATAGTCTCTCGGTGAGTCGTCTTCGAGATACTCGGTATGAGGCAAAGAAGAAGTCTCTCCACTCGATAAGGTGGAACTTAAAGGGTGAAGGCGGAGTCGAGAAGAAGATGATGGATTCAAAGTGGTGATGACAATAACTCACCGAATCCCTAAGATCTATCCAACTTCTTACGAAGACAAAGCTGAAGTAGAAGGCGAAGAATGTAAGGCGAAGAAAGAGCGGGACAAAGGCGGGAAAGGTTGAATCGAGATAAGGCGAAGTCCTTATCAACCAAGTCAACTTTCACACGAATGGCAAAACATCGAGCTCGGTGTCATCGAATTTAGGAAAGTAGTCTTGTCTCTTACCTAGAATAGTCTTTGTAAATAGAGACAAAATACATCGGTATTTTGTCTTACGTATGATGTCGGTTGTCACTTAGGAAAGAGTCAAATATCATACATGTATAAATAGCATAAGAGATGGAGTGAAAAGGTTAAGCTTGTGAATTGTAAAACACATACACGCAAAGCCATCTTTTCACTCCTCCAAATCTAACTTAGTTCTGAGATAGCTCGGTGAGCTCTAAGAGTTGTGCTCGGACTTAGCTGAGCTTAGAGAGAATCACCCAACTTTGTCATTTCAATCCCAAGTACTATTCCATGAGTACTTGGGTAGCGTATTCTTTGTTGAATTATTTCTAATAAGAATATGATGTTGAAAATTACTTTGTGTGTTTTCTTTATGTTAATTTCGGTCATTGTTCACTTTTAACTTGTTTTATAAACTTGAACTGTTTTAAGCGATAGTGAGCGGGAACAACAAGTGGTATCGAGCAAGGCTAATTATAAAACTCGTTTTAGGCCGCTCTAAAAGTTTTTAAATTAGGATCCTAAATGGTGAAATTGATGTACCCCAACTAGTCGATAAAAGGGTGGAGCTTATTCATTTGTTGCCCTAGACTTGAAGTTGGCAAATTCAACAAATGGAAAAGCGAATGCTTTGCTATTTGATTGGGATGGAACCTTATTATGTCAAGTGCATAAATGAAGGTCCATTTGTCCCAAAGACTATTTGAAGGGTTGCCCAAACACAAGCTCGGTGGACCAGGATGAAAGGAGAGTGGTCAACCGGGACCAAAGACTCAAAGTATCATAATATCTTGTCTTCACGGCGATATTATGGAGTGCGATATAATTTGTAGCCTTTGCTAAGCAAACACAGGATGACCTAGTTCATAGTCATGAAGGACCATCGATACCAAGGAAAGCAGGATAATGGACACGAAACTTGGTATAACACCTTGAGGCTAAGGACTCGAAACTCTCTCTCAAACTTACACTAGATACAAAACTCTTTTAAATGAACTTTCAAATGATGGTGTAAATTTGTCTAAGCATGAAATCAATGTTGGTTTTGTAAGCAGTCTCCCGAGAAATGGTTGAATTTCTCTCGGGGACTCGTGAATGCTAATCATATCCAAAATCTTGAGCTTCACGAAATTTATGGGAAATTTGTCTATGAGGAAAACCTCATCAACAGACGATACAATTTCTCTCGGGGACCCGACACCTTGATGAGAATAACCTTAGACCACTCGGGGAGTATCTCATCGAGTTCGGTCTTAATGGGGCAACAATATACCACGGATTACAAAACTTTTGCACTTCAACGAGGTTAGAATTAAAACAAAGGTGTTTATGTCGCCCATCTGAACCTTCCACGATGAAGGATGGGTTAAAACAAATCGTTTGGATCCCACATTTTGGACAAGACCCGTCACTAAAAGTTCATTCCCGTGGCTTGGAGGATCCTTTTCACTTTTGTGATTCGGGTCCTCGGCGGGAACCACTCATCCAGCGAACATGTAAACTCTATTCGATTGATGATGGCATCTTGCTGATGAATGGGGTCACTTGTCGACATAGGGAGATCATTCACGGTGATCTTGTAGCGAAGCTTCTGAGCAAAACTAGGACGGTATATTTCGTATCCTAGGTTTGTCTCTTGTGCTACAATCGTTCTTTGGGTGCCAATTATACTCGGGATGAAAAATTTGGAAATTTACAGGCATCACAGGTCCTTCAAACTTTCGAAAGGACCCATCCCTTGTCGCACCTATTGAATTGACGGCCCATATGGTTCTTGTAAACAACCGGGAGGATCGATGTCTCAAACCCTGCTCTTAAAAAAGGGGAAGTCTCGGTGGGACTAAGACTAAACCAAAGTCTCGGGGCCACGAGACTTGAGGCTACCGCCTAAGAGGCACAAAAGGCTGAGGCAGAAAGACACCTTGACGGGCAACAACCACCCCGTGACAGACGAGGACAGCGATACATCACGGTCGGTGCCCTTGGTCACACCTACTACTCCCAAGATCGGAGAAACAAACAACCGGTGGTAGGGGCGCCTTCTGGATGGTGCGATACATCACGGTCGGCAACTCGTTAGCCTTACGGATGGTGCTGAATGTTGGTGTCATAATCCTTAAGTTCTAACCATCTTCTTTGTCTCATATTAAGTTCCTACGGTGAAAATATACTTGAGACTCTTATGATCGATGAATATATCACACGCTCTCCATACAAGTAATGTCTCCGGATCTTCAGCGCGAACACCACTGCAGCTAACTCAAGATCATGAGTTGGGTAATTCTCCTCATAAGGTTTTAGCGCCTCGAAGCATAAGCTATTACCTTTCCATGTTGCATCAAAACACGACCTAATCCTTTCTTAGATGCATCATCAGTAGATTTGAAATCCTCGAACCGGATGGAAGAGTCAAAATAGGAGCGGACACCAATCTCCGTTCAACTCTTCAAAACTCTTCTCGTTCATCCGTCCATACAAACTTTTCACCTTTCCTCATCGGTTGGGTTGGGGTAGAGCTAGCGAGAGAAACCTTCAACAAAACGTCTGTAGTAACCACCAAGTCCTAGAAAACTCTGAACTCGATCAGCATCGTGGGTCTTGGCCATTTGGTGATAGCCTCAACTTTAGACGAATCCATGGTGATACCATCGGTGATACAATATGACCAAGGAAAGCGACTTCTCTTAACCAAAACTCGCGCTTGAAAATTTGGCGTACAACTTCTTCTTCCTCGGAATCTCCAAAACTATCCGGAGATGTCCTTCATGATCTTCTTGATTTGGAGTAAACCAAAATGTCGTCGATGAAAGCGATAACGAACTTATCGAGGAACTCATGGAAAACACGATTCATTAGGTCCATAAACACGGCGAGCGCATTGGTCAAACCAAAAGGCATAACGAGGTCGTAATGACCATATCCGATGCGAACGCGGTCTTAGGAACATCTTGCTCCTTCACATCGTGGCGATGATAACCGGACCTCGGATCAATCTTGAAAAGAACTTAGCTCCTGCGGTTGATCAAACAAATCATCTATCGCGGAAGAGGATAGCGATTCACGAATGGTATCGATTGAGTTCACGGTGAGTCGATACATGAGCGCATGCTTCCATCCTTCTTCTTCACAAACAAGGCAGGTGCACCCATGGAGAAACTCTTGGGTCGAATAAATCCATTTTCTATCATCTCTTGCATTGTTCCTTCAACTCCTTGATTCTACGGTGCCATACGATGCGGAGCTTTGAAATCGGTTCGGCACGAGAATTAACTCAATGCTAAACTCAACTTCTCTGGCGGGGAAAACCGGGGAGGTCATCGGGAAAAAGCGTCGGTGGTCGCAAACAACGAGAAGATTTTCAATGTTAGGACTCTCCGAAGATGTGTCCTTAATGGATGCTAGAAAACCTTGGCATCCATGAGCAATCATGATCCGGTGCCTTCATGCGAAATGAGTTTAACAGATTTGAGAGGTTGAGAACCATGATAAGCAATTCGGGATGTTTCGTCTCCAAAGATCACCGTTCTAGCATAGCGATCAATTGAAGCTCTATGATAAGCCAACCAATCCATGCCTAGAATGATATCAAAGTCGACCATATCGAGAGGATACAGATTTGCAAAGCGAATCGATCATCAAAGCGAAGAGGACACTTAACGTGTTATGATCAATGATCATGTGGTTTTCATAGGCGTAGAAATCGATAAGAGATTTGTTAATGGTTTGGGCTTCATATTAAATTTCTTAGAAAATGTGATGGATATAATGGAGTGTGTGCACGGTGTCAAATAAAGCGAGACAGAATAATCATCAATGAAAAGAGTGCGTAATGGTACAAGTGCGCTCGCGCGATTCGAGTAGTAGCATAAACACGTCCGGTGGTAGTCGGCGGCTTGATGTAGTTTCCGAGGAATCGCGGGTTCTTCTTAGGCAATCCTTGATCTTGTGAGTAGTGGAACCACAAGCAAAACAACCACCGTGGCCTTGAAACACGGTCCGGATGAGCCTTTCCACAAGTAGTACGAGATAGGTGGGGAGGCAAAACCTCGTTGTCCTTTGTGACGAGAAGATCTGAAACACGACCACGATTTGATCCTCGGTGGCCGATCCTTGTTATAACGTGGTTATTGTTACCTTGGTTCGACGATCATTTCCATTCCTACCGACATTTTATTATCTTGACTCCTCATCTCGGGCGCCAGAGTCAACATTCCTTCTGCCGACCCGTGATCATAACTCCTATCCACTGACCCCTCGAATCGTAACTCCTACCGAATTTCCTTATAATGATTGCCTTGAGTCCTACCTTGAATCCGATCACCATCGCGATTACGCTTGTTGGAACCGAAACCTCATGAAAGATCTCAATGTTCGACTGCGTCATTGCGGTGACACATTCTCATACTCAATATTAGCGATCGGTCCAACACCCACTTCTTGATCCCCCACTTGAAGTGCTTAGCTTAGCGCCTACCATCTCCGGCAATCACTCCCACAAAACTTACCGACCTCATAAACCTACTCATGTACTCATTGGAATTCTCATGATCAAGTGGTAGATTGCTGATAATCCTCTCATACCTTTCTTTTCGTGGAGGAAATGTGGTTATAGAAGATAGTCAGAAACTCGGTCCAGTACAAATGACAAAAAGCATCTCCTCCTCTTGCTTGTTTGAGTGCCTTCCACAATTTAAAGCATCACCTTCCATTTGAATGCGACGAAACGAGTCTTAAACTCGTCTCCACAACCAGATTTAAGCGACTTCTCAATATGAGTGATCAGGTCCTCGGCCTCGATGGGAGTAGCGGCGGTGCTAAGCGAAGAGGCTTGAGCTTACAAACGCTTCGAGCCAAGTGTGAATGCCGAGCGGGTTGATTTCCTCCACCACTACCGAAGCACCGGTCGATTCACGAATGTTGTTGATCACTGTTCCATCATCTCGGTATAGTAAGACCGGGAAAAGAGTGTTGAGAGCATTAGCAATCGCGACATCAATGTTAATAGCATCATCGTCTCCATCCGCGCTAGGTAGTACGAGTTCGAACCATCGGAAGATATTCAAACGATTAGAAAAATGAACAAATGTGAGATCGAAATGGAAATGCAGAAGGAATCCTAAAGTCTACCCAAATCCTCACGGGTCAAATCCTAAGCTCTAAGGGTCTCAAAACCTAGGCTCCATATGTCACGGTCCCGACTACAAGTCGTAAACACAGGCTCACGATACCATAAATTGTAACGCCCGGCCCGACAAGGGTAAAGGAATCACAAGTAATGGTGTCATATCAAAGCAAACATAAATATCCAAAAGAAATCTTAACATAAATCTTGAAATAATTCAAGTCAAAATGACTTCAATACATAGGTCAATGGAAAATAAACTCAAATGAAATATCTGAAATATAAAGTCGTAAATGGCATCGTAAGATCAAAGCTAAAAATCTCTAAGGTAAGTCCACTCAAGACTCATCCCAAAGCAAAACCCGGCTCAATGCTTAGATACTTGCCGGAAGAAAAGAAATGGTGAGCTTACAAAGCCAGGTGAGCAGATATACAAGCAAAGCAATCTGAAGCAAACGAATACGAAATAAAGTGAAAGAAAGATAAAGAAATCTTAATCATTTCAAAATATAATCAAAATAATAGAATAAGTTTTATAGCTAACTACCTCGAGCCAGACACATATGCCATATCATAATCATATTCATATTCATATTCATAATCACACAAGGCAACATTTGTAGGGAGACCTACGAGTTATGAAGGGCGTGCATGCACGCAGACATCAATCATCGGATAACATACAACATATAACATATAATATATAACATATAACGGATCTAGGATGCACCCATCGCCCGCAAACATATATTGATAATATAATATAACTTGAGCTCATAACGAGATAACGAGATAAGGGACGTGGCGAACTTCACTCTCGCCCTAGAGTCATGTCAAGTGCATCAGACACGGACATGGAACCCCATGACTAGTTATTATTTGGCTCGGTGTCAAACTATCTTAGGTCAAAATTAGAATGTCAAAGCTGACATAGATCATACTTTATCAAATATTAAATCATGTTTTCAAAGTCAGCGTTTTCATATCATATAGTTCAAAATCAAATGTTTTAGGATTCAAAAAATCAAGTTCAGATAAGCAACAGCTCAAATAAACAAAATAGGGTTCATAGCAAAGGCTTAGGAAATCCTAATATACAAGCTAACGAAAAGCGTTATAAGGAACCTTCTTGAAAAGGTCGAATATCGTACCTTATTCCAAAGCAAATGATCGGCGAAACACGGAAAGCAAAGGATTACTCCTTCTTCACGAACCTATACACATTAACGATCGTACATGTTATTTATGATTCCATAATCGTCGAAATGATCTTTTAATATTTGGTGTTCATACTTAATGTATTTAATGATCTTAATACTTTAGGGTTTTATAATTAAATGAGACTTAAGTGTTTTATAAACAATATCGTAGATTAAGGTTCATTATGTCATATATTAAAGTTTAGGGTTAAATGTGAAAATAGTTTAAGCGTCATAACTCACACATGAAATAACGAATTAATATACTTAGTTTCAAACCTAATCGATTCTCATTTATGTTCTAGGGTTTTCTCATTCTTTAATATCTCATTAATATGCATTTACTTACATGTTACATCTTTTAATGACTCGTTACTTAACCTAACACGTCATGAAAACAATCTTTCCTTTTATGTTTCACCTTGCGTTTATGATTTTATGTGACATACGAGTTACTTATTACCGGATTAATTACACGTTTACACATTTACAAATTCACTTGACTTATAATAACGCATGATGAGACACGGTTCACAAACCATTAGGGTTTGGCATACCTTATTCGGTTCACATATCAAACTAGGGTTTATGTTTACATGACCTTTACTCGTTTAATACATGTTCAAAAACTCTTTATGTGGTTCGGTTCAACCTAGGGTTTCGGCTAATAGGTTATTACGCAAATCTTAACTCATCTACGTACTTTACATATTCAAGTTATCATGTTTTATACCTTAGCCGAATTATACGCATGGTTCGGTCCTTATATACTCAACATATTCATAATCCGATTCAATAATACTTATTACGTAACATACTCTTTAATAATTATAAGGTTTAAATCATATGGTTTGCCTTGGTTTGGTTTCATACGACTCGACACAAAGAAAAAGAAAACACAAGTCGACAAAACGAAACAAGTTACAATACAATAACTTAAGGTGCATCAAAGGAAGACGAATAAACACGTTTATACCTTAGCTTGCTTGAAAACAAAACTCTCGACACCAATGCTAGGTTCGGCCGAATAGGAAGAAAAGAAAAGAAAAGAGGCAACAAAACTAGGGTTTCAATTTCTTGTAAATGTAGTGTATATATAGGTGGTATCATTTTTAGTTTAGGGCTTGAAGAGGGGCATGGGCTCGGCTTGGTCCAACCGAACACACAACCAAACGCCCCTGTGGGCTTGACTCTTGACCCACACGACACAAAACAAGCGAGCTGTCCAAACAAGCGAGCGGACCAGCGTATTAGCGAAGCGTTAAATCTTACGTCGTACCAAAATCGATCACGTACACACATTCGTTAAGTTTTAATTACTACATGAAGTTTAGTTTTAATTTCGTTAAATGATTATAAACGTATTTTACGTATTTTATAATTTTCGATTCCAAGGGTATTTTAGTCTTTAATCAGGTTTTAGATTTTCAGGTTTTACACTCACCGAGACTTTTATCTATTCAGGCGATAAAGGAGTAGCAGATAGGTTTCAGGGTCAGCATACTGCCCAATTGGATGTCACTGTTGGACCTGAACTACTAACAACTAACATGCCGTTAAAAAAAATTTTGACCATCAACAATGTTACTTGTAGTACAAGTTGCGGTCACGTTATTCATCTCCGCTTTTATATATTGTGAGGGTTCTTGAATATTTTATGTAAAAATACGTAGTAAAATCATATATGATAAAATGAATATCATCATCAATCTTAATGTCTGACATATATAATTGATCATGGTAAGTTATAATAGACCAATACAGTTAGGGTGTGTTTGTTTTATTAAGATGTTTTAGGTCTGAATCTGACTATCACATCTTACTAGTAAGGTGTTGTTTGTTTATTAAGAGGCTCTTAATCTGAATCTGATTCGCACATCTGAATCTGAATCTGTGGTTGAAATGTCTGAATCTGATTCCATCTTAATGTGTATTAGGGTGTGAAATCTGAATCTGACTCATATAAAGTGTTTGTTTTTGTAAAATGTTTTCAGAACTTTTTTGGGTAAAAGTTGTCAGTATTTGTTAGATTATCATGAAATTTTTTCATCAATTACAAAACACGACTTGACATCGACACAACAATAAAACAAATTATGGTTAAACCTTTTTAAAGCTTTATAGGGGGTCATGTTTGGGTTGACATTATAAACCCGTCAAAACTTGTTTGAATTATGTTATAATTTTTCAATATGAATTGTCACTCATAACTTTTATCATCTTGTACATTTATTATTTAAAAAAAAGATATGCGATGATTTTCATTAAAAGTACTTTTTATATGAATCGAAATGTCGAAACAAGAACAAAAAATACATAATGAAGAAAAAAATTATGAGGCATTAAGAGGTGTTAAGACACCCTTCAACATCTAGTTCAATAAGAGTTTTTAGCCTCTTATTAGCTCTTAATGAGCCAAAAAAAAAACAAACACTCTAAATCTTAACCACCTCTTACCGCCTCTTAATGACAGAGAAAAAACAAACACACTTTTTGGTCCAAACCTCTTAGTGCATCTGACTGAGTTAGATTAAGAGGCTATTAAGAGGTTTTTTTCGAAAAACAAACGCAACCTAAGTGGTGACTATAAAGTCTTAATCTGAATGAAATAATGTTGTTTGTTTTTTTATGACTGTCTGATTGGTTTCAATTGTCCGTTTTTAAGTATATATTAAACAATAAAAATATGATAAATAAATAGCTTGAATGAATTTTTAAAGATGAATATTTGGAAGGAAAAAAAATCAATTTTGAAATTCATAAACACACGGTTTCAAATACTTATCATAATATAATAAAACATTTTTTATGCTTGAAATATATATTTTTGCTAAATATCTATGTAATTATTAATTTTTTTTTAAATAGTGAAATTCGGATTATTCGGGTCAACCCAAAAACCGAACCGAATTAGAATTCAACCGAACTGAATCGAAAACCGAATTTAAATTTGGTTCGGTTCGGTTCTCGGGTTGACCTATAAATTTTTTTAACCGAATTAAGCGAGCAAGACTAACAAAATAACACGATAACCGAACCGATCAACACCCCTACAAAAATTCAACGAAACACTATTTAACAAGTTTGGCCCAATGTTTAACTAAAATACTACACAAAAATATGTTTAGCCCAAAAAGAAGTTACTATATCTTTGTTACACCAACCTTGGCCCAACTATTTAACCTAACTATAAATAATCACACAATTTGATCACACTAAACACGCCTCTCACATTCGTTTCAGTCACCAACAATTTTCACACAAACCATTCTTCTTACCTTGTTTTCTCATTTCACAAATGAATTACAAGCCAAAAGCACCTTTTTTTTATTTGTTAAACCGAATCTAAAACCATATACATTGAAGCTTATGTAGTTTTGTTTCTCGGCTTCAAGATCTTTATAAAGGTCTCGGGTAAGGCTTTTGTATCTCGGGTGAAGGTTTTTGTGGGTTTAAAGGGTTTGGAGGATGTGGAAGATGGGTTAAGGGTTTGGTAAGAGGCGATAAGACTGCTCCCGTATCTTACTCGGTAAGATGTATAAAGTCTGCCAGCGTCGACTACAAAAATAAAACAAACAACCACATTGTCGACGCGTCGGTGGTCGAACGTCGAGATCGGTTCGAGACCTTTTTGCAAAAACAAACACACCCTTAGTCTATCCATAGTAAGTTCATATGTGGAAGAATTTGAACATGAAAAAGATTCTTTTTAGAAGCACTGTAAGTTTCGAATGACATGAAATTATGCTACTCATAACATATGAACCAGAGACGGAGCCAGACACAAATATGATTGGGTGTACAAAAAATTTTGAACCGTAATATAACAGAGTTAAAAAGTGGGTTAAAACGAAGATTTCATTAAAACGATAAATAAATGAACATATTACCTTCTAATTAGTGATTCTACGATCTCCCATAGCAAAAAACGCTTACGTTTTCTCTATAGCACAAGTTAAAGCACCGTAAAAATAATCATCACCCATCCGATTACACAAATCAGTTTTAATGAGCTTCATTTTAGAAAAACATCTTCAACCGTAGCAGTAGCAACAGGAAAGACTAAAGCTAACTTCAACAACCGATAAACCAAATGATGATATGTATGCTTTTCTTATCCACCATATTCTTTTCCTTCCTTTCCTTAAGATATTTAAACAAAATTTCCAGATTTTTAATCCTTTCTCCCAAATCGTTAAACTTTGATAACAAGATGTCATCCTCTTCCTTCTCTACTTAACACCCAAACCCTTTTCATTTGGGCGATCGCTTTCCTCAACGAACTCAACAAAGTCTTCCCTTATCGTTTTGTGCCATTATTGTTTTTTTTTTTTTTTTTTTTTTTGCTTTGGGTAGAATGTGTGTTGATTGTATTTTAGGGTTCACTCTTGGTCGTAGCCGATACATATATGGTTGAAGGTGGGTAACATTTTAACTATGTTGGGTCAAAAAAGTGAATGGTCTATAATACCCTCGAAGGAAATCGGTTTGACTATCCCAATCCTGGTCAAGGGACGATTCTGGCATTTAATAGCCAAGGTTTGGACCTATGGCGATGAAAAGGCCGGGTTTTGTCCCATAACGATGCACCTTGCCAAGTTTAGGGACCAACTATGTATTTTAGTCTTATAATGTTGGATATTCTATAATAGCCACTTTCATAGTTGAAATGTAAACTCACTCGTGATCATGTTATTGACCATTGATTTATATATTTAATTGAGCTATAAAGTTATTAATCTTAAAAAGGATATGCTTGAATGTTACTCCATGCATGCATGGCATGATCATTAGATGCTTTTGTGATATTTGGTCATTAAATTCTTGCTTGCGTATGCATATTTGTCTACGGTCAATAAGTGTGAATTGAATAACTTCCCTAGTTGCTCCGTACGTGCAGATGAATCTTTGATTCTTCAGGTCACGAGGATCATATTTTGTGTACGGACCAATAAGGATCTACCAATAAGTTGCTCATGATCATTAATTATATGAAAATTTCAAAGTATGTCATATGCTTTTTATGTCGCTCGTGATCATGTGGTACATTATTTATCTTTCACTAGGCTGCTTAAAGGTTTTCAAGAAAAACCAGTGAAAACATTAAATTTACTTTGCGATAAAGATCATTTATTCAATCTACTATCTGATACATATATATTCGGCAATTCATTGTTCAAATTTGAAATATATTTGCAGTACACAACTTTTACATCAGGAACAAGTGTTCCATGAAGATGTTATATACTTGCTGATTTAAAATAGGGAAGTCTTTTCATCTTTTACCAAATACAAAGATAATTACCAGGGTTTTATATGTTCTCAAAAGCAAACGTTAGAACATGTTTATTAATTTGCTATAAGAAATTGGAATGAAATGGTTCTTTCTATTTGGTTGATTTTCATTATCTTATCATAAGTGTATTTTTCTAGCAAGTCTCGTTATTTCATTGTGCTCAAACTGTTTGTCGTTGGGCTTTGAACAAACATGTCTCGCCTTTATTTAGCTATTTTATGGTGAACTTTCTAAAGAAGTACATATGAAGGAGTGAATGCTATAAAACCATACCGTACAGAAACTTTGAATGAAAATTATATAATCATTGAAAACATACAAATATTACAAATATACAACTTTTGACATGTATTTAGAACAATAATTTGCATACAAAATAAAAGAATGGAATTAAAATCAAGGTATGAACATCCTAATCAAGTTACCAGTGGTTCAAATTAAGAATATGTCTACGTAGAAATCTCAAGACGATCATCAGAACCACCAACATCGTCAATCGCTTGATACCATGATCATGGTTCAAAAACTTATTATAAGCTATTGGTGATCGCTTTCCAAAATCATCATCATTGCCATCTTTATTTCTTTCAACAAACACATCTTCCAAATGGATTTCGACTGCTCTAAATCCACATATCTCATCTATAGCTTCTTCTGTTGCCATCATAAGAGCTTCTTCATGTTTTACATCGTCTTCACCTTTATTTTCAAGCTCTATATAATCATCAGCCCATAAATGGGGTGCAGGTGGCTCCATCTCCCTACGCTCATATTCCTCAATATCCATACCCCACTCGTTGTAATCTACCCCCGCCATTGCCAAAGCTTCAATTGAAATCGACATGATATCTAATACACTATTGCACCTTTGTAATATTTAGTATTTGAATACATGCTTGTGTGTTTTGTCACCCTATATATATAAGCACTTTTTGGAGTGAAAAAGGTAAACTCGCTCGTGACCGTATTATTGACCATTGACAAAAGTGTAGTATTTATTTGATTTTTTCTTCTGCAAAGTGGCTGCTTGAATGTTACTCATTGATATAATATGAGTTATTTATGACGTTTTGTCATTTAATCGTTGCATACGTACGCAAAAACTAATGTGAACACACATATATGCCCACAGTCAAATGTCTAACTTGGTGCGAAATGAATAAACGTTTGATTCTTTGATTTTAGCTAGTCACGAGGATTGTATTGTGTTTAAAAGGATTATAGGACAAGAAGAATTAACATACACTTCACATTTTAATTTTATTATTTTTTAGTAAAGTTTGAAAGCTATCTTTTATATAGTAAAAATACGTGATTTCGGATAATTTTTGATTCATTCTTATTAAAAAAAACAATTAGACCAATAGGAGAGCTCGATTTCGTCACGTAAGCAAAATCGTGTGATGTAATTGGTTAATAAAATTCAAAATTAAATTGATTTTGGTCAAACTTTAATAAATTTGGTTGATAAAAAAAAACACATAAAAATATAGGTGTCAAATTTGTAAAAAAAAAATTAAAAAAAAAAAAGATGAGGTAATTAATAAAACTTTAGTGGTTGAATTTTTAAAAATTATATAGAGTTAAGTGTTTTTTAATAACTTTTGATTATAAACAAATATCCCCTTATACTTTATACCCTTTATACTTTATATCTTAAAAAATACAACGTATATGTTGTTTTAACATAACAGTATATAAATTTGAATAAGATTATAAGTATCAATTTTTTTTACTATATACGTTCATTAATAGCCCATTTATTTCATTTTTAAAAGTTTAACTTATGTGGACACGAGTTTACATTTTAAATACGGCTAAATTACTAAAAACGGGAATATAATTATCAAATTGTAATCACGGGTTACTTTAATATAAAAATAACTATACAACTTATAACAATGACTCATGTAATTCTTATTTATTTATATAAGGATATCTAGAAAAACATTTTTAAAAAACTTTAAGGAGTATAATTTAACTTTATCAACGCTCACCATGTGCTATTAAACTTGCATCATATGTACAACATAATATCGTAGTGAAATTTAAATAACAACATCAACGTCTTTGTCAGCTAAATAAAATTAAATCTTGAGTTACTTAACAGAAATTTTTACAAATATTTTACCAAATTCTAATGGATATTAATGTAAATATTTTACCAAATTATATCACAATTTTCATGGGTAAATTCTTATATGTGTATTTACTGAACTAAAATGTTAAAATAAATATGATTTATGTGTAAACTTCTTGCGTGCACGAAACTTATAACTATACAATTATATGCAATTACCTTTAAAGACATAATATTCAGTATTAATACAGATTAAAAAAATTTTGTCAAAACCCCGTGCGTGCACGGGTATTATAACTAGTATATAAATAACAGATTAACAGATTAACGTTTCACAAACTCACCCATCTCTTTTCACAAATAACAGATTAACAACATATTAACAACAGATTAAAATCCAAAACTTAGAACAAATTTACAAGCAGTAACCAAGCATATTCTACTTTCATCCTTCAATTTTTACTAAAGCCTTCATCTTTTTCCACTTCTTGAGTTGCACGCCAAGTGTTTGTCATTTTGCCTCAACCAACCCAAACCCACTTTATTTTGATTCTTTGACCGTCTTGGTGAAAGAATCAAAATATGAGTTTATTTAGGGTTTTGGACCTTCTCGGTCCCTAAATCAAGTTTGTTTCTCCTTTTGGACTCCCTTCATGGAGGTGAGTGGTTGTTCTTCGGTAGGTGTTTGGTCGGGTCCTTTTAGAAATTTCCATTGTTGCCCAGATGGAATGGCGGGGGCGAAGGGGTTTCCTCGGTTGGTTGCCCATATTAAGCGTCTCCATTTGTCGTTGGACGATCGGAGGGGGGCCTTGTGAGAGGCTCTTTCTGCGGATTGTGAATTGTTTGTTTCGGTTGGGGAGGCTTTAAAGGTCTCGGATCAGTGGTTGTGTGGGGTGTGTATGCGTCTACATGCTCTGAGTCGGGCATGCCATCATGAGGATGGGTTGGCTCGGTTCAAGTGGGTTACGGGAGATGTTGAGGAGTTTATAGTGGGGATCGCTAGGCCACGTGTGGGGAGGGAAGTGGTTCCTTTGGGAGGGGTGGTGGTGGATGAAGTTCTCCTTGATCGTGTGTTCTCCCTACCTATCACGAATGTTAAGAGTATCCCTCATAGCTGTCGTATGGCTTTTTCTCAAGCTTTAGTTGCTGCTCTGGGTAAAGTGGCGTCTATGCCAACATCTATTGAGGCGTGGGTAAAACTTTTGTTGTTACCGCGTTGCCCGTTCGTGTTTTCGGGCCTTCTAACCGTCGGGGCGCAAGTCGGTAATAGGAAGTCTTTGCAATGCCTTAGTATTCAACGGTCGTTGGTCTTGGGGTGGGGATGATTTTGATGAATTTGCCCAACCTCGAGGGTGGCCCCGGAGAGGATGGGCTTGGCTCTGGGTCAGTAGCTCGGTGTGTTCTAATGTTAAACAATGTTTGAGGAAAGTTTCGGACGGGCATTTCACTGCGGTTGTTAAAGTATTATGTTCTTGAGGGTTGCATATAGTACGGATACTTTGGCACGTTGTTGGCTAAGCATCCCATACTTCCTCCCGGTTATGCTGTTCCTTGCTCTCCGAGCCTCCACTTGTTGTGGATGTTGATAAGCGTTCTTGGGTGTATTCAATCTTTCCCAAAGGACTTCTTGTGGTAGGACGGATTGAGGGCCCAACACATTTAGATGCTTTTTGCGGAGAGGGTCGGCGATCGCTGTTGGGTTACTCAAGGCTATCTCTGTGGTGGTTAATTTATGTTTGGGGTGGAGGTGCCCTAAGGTTTTGGCGGAGTTTGTTGCATCTGCACCCCTCACACCGTTGCTCAAACCGGATAATGGGATTAGGCCTATTGCCGTGGGCACGATTTGGAGGAGGCTAGTATCCAAGGTGGCTATGAGGGGTTTCAAGAAGGAGATGTCCAATTACCTTGGTGATTTTCAGTTTGGGGTGGGAGTCCCTAGTGGGCGGAGGCCGTGCTCCATGCGCGAGCATTCTTACATGAGTTTCATTCGATGGGTGGGTTGGCTATGCTTCTTCGTTGACTTCTCAAATGCCTTCAACTTGGTGGATCGGACTACCCTTTTAAATGAGGTTGGACTCGATGCCGTCTATTTCCTATGGGTAGATTTTTATATGGTCGATCGGCGAGGTTATATATGGGTGGCGACCATATTTGGTCCTGCTTGGAGTTCGGGAGGGGACCCTTTAGGGCCTCTTCTTTTTGCCTTAGTTTTGCACCCACTTGCCCACGGATTAGGGATTGTTGCGACTTCTTTTCCATGCTTGGTATTTGGATGATGGTACGATTATCGGTGACACTAAAGAGGTAGCTAAAGCCTTAGATATAATCATGGCTGAGGGCCCCCACCTGGGCCTTGAACTCAACATTAAGAAAACATAAGTTTTTTGGCCCTCATGCAATGGGGTGAAGGTACATGATGGTTTGTTTCCCCATGGGATTGGGAGGCCGACATTGGGTATGAAACTCCTTAGAGGCGCTGTTAGCCGGGATGCAGGGTTTATTAGTAGTTTGGCTGTGAAAAGGGCATCTCGTGCTGTTGAACTAATGAGTTGTCTCACAAGTCTGCGCGACCCTCAATCTGAGCTCCTTTTGCTTCGCTCATGTATGGGAGTCGCAAAGCTGATGTTCGGTCTCGAGCGTGCCAACCTATGTATATAGGGGAAGTTGTTTGTTTTTGACAATGGCCTTGAAGGCAATAGAGGCCATTGTGGTTTGTGGGGGCCTTTTTGGGGATTTTCAATGGGCTCGCATCCCTTCCGACTTGGTTTGGTGGGTTGGGTTTATGTTCGGTTGAGGATGTATCTACTTATGCTTTTGTGGCCTCGAGGGCACAATCTTGGAGTTCTGGGATCACATTCTTGAGGGATGTGGTGCTGATGGGGTTGACTCGATTATGGGTATGCAATGGATCGCTTGCATGTCCCTTCTGATTTCGATCTTAGCGGTTTCTCTAACAAGGACACCGCCCACCTAAAGCCAAAATGTTTTGGCGTGTGCCTTTTAGTGGAATCGTCCGGAGTTTGGGAGAGAAGTTTGATTTATCCCTCGCAAAAGCGGTGTTTGAATGTCTCCAGAGCTCCTCATGCTCAAGATTTCTTGTGGTTATCCCCATTGAAGGGCTAGGCCAGCGTATGTCGACCACAGAGTACCGGACTATCCTTAAGTACCGCTAATGATCCCTCTGTTTCCGGTGATGAGCCTTGCCCGGTCTGCCGCAGGTTCATTTAGATTCCTTTGGCGAGCATGCGGTCCATTGCAAGGAGTTCTGGGTTTCAAATACTGGCATGATTTGGTTATGGATGTTTTGTATGATGTTCTTAAACGAGCATGAATTTCTTCTAAAAGAGGCCCGTGAACTTTACGACGGATCCGCTTGAAGGAGGTCTACTTACGCCAACCGATATACTTGTGTTTGGATGGGCGGAAACATCTTGTGTGGATCTTACAGGAGTGTCCCATCTTGTTGGGCTAAGGGACAATGGGTTTGTTTGGGACAAGCGGCGTTGAAAGCGGAATCGAGCAAAGTTGCTAAACACAAGAAAGCTTGTTTAGAGAATCAACACGTATTTACCCTTTTTGCTTTTGATACATTTGTGGAGTTTTTGACTAGGGTTCAACGGGTTGTGCAAAGTAATTTTGCGACCCCTAAGTCACAAAATTTCATTTTAGTAGAATTGGTTTTGCCATTCAAAGGGGTTCTTGACACGACTTGTTGCCCGTTTGCTGCCATCTTATTGTAATCCGTTATAAAGTTTGTCAAAAAAAAAAAAAAAAACTTCGCTTTGATGGAAAAAAATTGAAACCATCTTATTGTAATCCGTTATAAAGTTTGTCTAAAAAAAAAAAAAAAAAAAAACTTGCTTTGATGAAAAAAATGGCTATTTTTCTCTATGCATATATAACCACTCTGGATTACACATATGACAAAGTTAACTACTCAACCTATTTTAATTTGCTCATTAAACCTAATTTTAACTGTTAAATCTGCGCTATTCCATGATGTTCAAACTCTATTCCAAACCCCAAACACGTCATGTCCAAAACCTAACCTTGCCAAATTTATATTATCCGAGTACCGTATAAGTAATTTCGATCAAGTATCAATATCATATATACCAATCAATACTAATCTAAAACCTTAACATAGTTTACATGACGACATCCATCAAGCATATGCAAATTAATGGATGTGTTGGACGTTCATAATTCATATAGCTTTTTAAAAAACATTGCATAATATATGCCAAAGTAGGTATGTAAGACAAGGTTGATTGCAATAACAGTAACCCCATTTTGTAGAGACTGTTATATGTGGCTTAACTTGTGGCTTAAGATACCAGAAAAAAGTGCCTCAGCCCGATATTAGGCAACACAATAATTTATAGGGATTGTTATACAACCCAAAAGATAAACAGTAAATGAAGGATGTAGCATTTCGAGAACATGAGAATAATAGTTGTATTTTACTTTTTTCGTTCTAAAATATATGTTTATTTTGCTATTTTTAGTTGTCTCAAACTTAATATTCACTTTTAGTTCAACCAATCAAAATACTTATATGTGGCTAATATTGTAAGAGACCATTTTTTTTAAACTTTGTAAAATATGAAAATCGACATTTTATATAGTTTTTGGTGGTGATCAAGTTAGAGGGTGTTTGAAACTGTCCTAAAGATGCATTGATAGCGAGAGACATATTTCTCTTGCAGGTACGAGTTTTTTTACGCACACATTTAAACATTAGTTCATAACTTTTCTTTATTTGTTTTTTGATTACTTTTCTTTTTATAATTACAACAGCTATGTAATGGAATAGATAAAAGGGCAAATATAAAAAAAAAGTACTATACTTGCCACCTATTCTTCTTCAGGGTAGCGAACAAAATTTTTTACTTCTGCGGGTAATATACTTTCAAATTCATCCTCTTTAGGGTATTTTCATGAACAGTTGGACAATTTTGCCCCTATTACCCACAAGAGGAAATGGAAAGTATGATACTTTATTTTATCATTTGCCCTAGTTTTTTATTATGTTAAATTTTGGATATGTATTAAGATAAATTATTTAATGATTTATAATTGTGTTAAATCTATGATAAAAATGTTTTGTTTTAAGTTTACACTATTTACTTATTAAAATAATTTAGTTCCACCAGCCACTTCCATTTGCAAAGGACATGAGTTTAAATAAGTATCTGCGTGCATGGCACGTGTGGGTTCAAATAAGCGCTTTAACCCTTACCATTTAAGCGGAAAAGTCGTTCTGACCATTTCATCATTTCATTTGTATATAACACAATTCATTTCACATTTGTAAGCGGTTTTGATTTTGTAATTCTCTCTTGTAATAAACTTCTACAAGTCGATAGCCATAACAAATCCTATTAACTAATTCTTGAGCTCAATTCTTATTTGAATCTCGTTGATTCTGTAAGAGTGTATCAACCGGTATCAAAGCGATCAATTCCGGCATCTTAACCCATAAACCTATTGAGTTTGATCGTCACGATCAAATTAAAGCCAAAATACATTCGTTTCCTATCACAAATCGTTACCCTTGTTAATTCTTATTCGTTTTCTTAGCCAAAACACGTTTTCCGTCTGGCTAGTACATTATTTATTATTTAAAAAAAGTATCATACTTTCCATTTCCTCTTGTGGGTAATAGGGCAAAATTGTCCAACTGTTCATGAAAATACCCTAAAGAGGATGAATTTGAAAGTATATTACCCGGAGAAGCAAAAAATTTTGTTCGCTACCCTGAAGAGGAATAGGTGGCAAGTATAGTAATTTTTTTTTATTTGCCCTAGATAAAAGTGTTGTGGTATGTGCTCGGAACTTATAAGAAATGTTTTGGCTTCAAGTAGCACAATGCATACATTGTATGGTTGCTTTTGCTTCATCATTTGTTTCGTGTAGGGCAAGGGCATGCGGAGTATGCAGGACTAGATGATGATGATGGGGATGGCGGGCAGGAGCATGAAGAAATTTTTCGACCAATGACATTAGGTGTTTACATGTAAGGTATAACGCGGTATGGAATGATGTTCGTGGTAAATTCATATTATAGAATGTGCATATCGTGGTAAGATATCTAGTCACTTTATAAATAAATTCGATTAAGACGTAGTTTCGATGAAAAGTATGACCGTATTCGTACATTGTTGTGTTATCTGCAGAATAGTGTATTATTGAATCTTAATGATTTAAAAGACTATAACATACAATGGGTAAGTTTATCACTATAGTTATTTCGGGAATGTTGTTTCATTATTTTACCTCTCATCTCGGGTCACTGTTAGACTTAAGTTTGTTTTTTTTTGTTTGGTTATTTCGAGTAACTTAGGCCGCTATATTAGTCACTTTAGGTTGCTTTTTAAGGTCATTTTAGCTGCTAAATTAGGTCATTTTTGGCTTTAAAATTTACAATAGTTGGTGTTTTGACACATCAAGTGTCGTTGCTTCTAGGTACAATATGTGTAGAACATCTTCCCTTCATAATGAAACTGCGTATCATTGAAAAGTGCATTAGTCGTTGGAAATTATGCTCGAGCACATACATCTAAGTCTGCACTACTTTTGTATCTTTTTTATGGTAAAAAAAATGTTGTTTTTAGCAGCCTAGAAGTGTATGGGAAATACATAATCTATGCTTATTTTTAGTTAAAGCATACTAGTAGTAACTAAACTGTGTTCATGCTTATTTGCAGGTTACTACGACAATAATCTAATCAATGTGAACACTTAGTTTCTGGAGTGTTGCTTTCATTAGCCATTTTGAGTATATACATCTGATATGACGCTTGTGCTTGTTTAGGTTTTGCTGCAAATGCGACAAGATTGGGATTTTGTCGTTCGTCTTCCTTGAAAGTGGCAGATTTCTCGTACAACTTCCTTGTTGGAACCATACCTAAATGCTTGGGCTACCTCCCTAGGTATATATAAACTATCCATTCTTCGTGTATTAACTCTATTGCATACTCTCTATCTGTCTTTGCTCATTCTTATATTTATCTGTGCAGGAAGATCTTTCAAGGGAACTGCCTACCAATTAAAGATATCAAGCAACAAACGCGCGAATAATGTGGTATGTTTTATTTGTTTGTTGAATGAATGATAGTATATTTATTTTCTTGCAAGTCTGTAATTTATGTTTCGAAGGGTATATTTGGATGAGCTTCATCGAATTGATTATAACCATTTAAAGAATCAGAAGACTAATAACATTTTGTTAACATTAGGGGGTAAATGTACATTTCTTCTCAAAATTCATTTTTTTCAACTCCTTCGGGTTTCTCCAAATCCTAGCATCTTAGAAGGGGGGTTGAATAGTTTTACCGATTAAAACTTTGTTTTCAAATATTTAGATCAACTTATGTCAATCTATTTAATGTGTCTGTTGGATGATGATAGATAAAGCATATAAACAAGTAATGCAAAGATAAAGAGTAAGAAACACAAAACCACGACACGAGTGTTTATAGTGGTTCGGCTACAAGGACACCTTCCTTTCCCTACTCCACTCCCCAAGTTCCCCACTCGAGAGTTCGTAAGCACTACACTACACAAGCTCCTTAATGTGGTTGAGAAGCCTTCACAACGTCGCCTACTCTTTATCCGGTACAAGGCTCGACACCGGGTTCTTCCCTGAGGTAGAACCAAACCTATCACAACGTCGCCTACGCTTTATCCTGTACAAGGCTAGATACCGAGTTCCATTACAAAGGAGGAACTACTACCCAACACTACACCAATACACAACAACCCCAAAGGAGACACACTCCTTATTACAACATCATAAGGATGTCAATATCCTTTAACCCAACCTATCTATCTTTTACATCGATGCACCATATTAAATGTACTCCCTTGGCACCTTTCACTAATGCCTTCGACATAGACCTTTGGAACCTTTCACTAATGCCTTCGACACGGACCTTTGGCACCTTTCACTAATGCCTTCAACACAACACTTCTAAGGAGGGAGGAAAGAACTATCCACAAGATAACTTCAGTAGTCTTGATGATGACGAAGCTTGGCAACTCATGGACTTGAGCTTGCTCGACTTCAAGAGGTGGTGATCTCGCCTTTAATAGGAACCTAGAGAATCACACAAACATAAAACTACATAGAAAGATCCTTTGGATCTGAGATTAGAGATATTACAATACTAAGAGAGAGTATGTGTAAAAGGGGTGAGTAGCAAGTGAGAAATAGCTCACTATTTATAGGCAAAATTCTCTCTTGTTCCCGGTTCCCACGGATCCCTCCCAGGATCCGGCTAGTGCAATCAAGGGATCCGGCAGTGGGTCGACTTAAGTCCGGATTTTGGGTTGCAAACCGGGTTATGGGTTATGGGTTATGAACCATGGGTTATACAAGATGCAATGTATCTAGACATTGGGTCATGGGTCATGGGTCTTGGGTCATGGATCATGGATAATACCCAACATGACTTCATGCATGATGTCATACAATGGGTCATGGGTTATGGATCAAGCTCCATGGGTATGGGTCATGGACTTTGGGTTTTACCCAACAATATTCATTGTATCTAGTCAATGGGTCAAGTACTTAGATTTTTACCCATTACAATATGCACATTTCCATATTATGTAAACACTAGTTGTTATACATATGTATTTCTATAAGATGTAAACACTATTACTTGTTTAGTGTTTTATATGAAAATGTAAGTGTGTTACTAAACTATTGGCTCAAACCTTTTACGTATTTTATTTGTTTCGTTAAAATGATTTTACGTTCGTTATCGACAAAACATTAGAAGATCGTAAAATATAAATAAACGTTTTATGGCTTATTTGTATTAACAATCTCCCCCTTTTTGTTGATGACAAAACATAAGATTATTTTAAGGAAAAACTAAAATTCGTAAAAGTTTGAATTGGAGTTTTTACTCTCTTCTCCCCTTTTTTGTCGAAACAAAAAGAGCGTCGAATTCTTAGATCCCCCTTGACGGGTGCTTCCCTTTGTTGAGGGCGTCAAGTAATTAGGAAGACTAAGAGGGTGTTTTGCAATTATGTTTGAAAATGGTTTCGTCTTTTGACGAACATGCTCCCCATGATCCCCTTTGTGAGGGAGTCAAGTAATAAAAAATCCTAAGTGAAAGTATTGCAAGCATTTTTGCAATAGTTTTGATTTGACGAAAAACTCCCCCTTGTTGAGGGTGTCAAAGTCTTCATGTGTATATTGAAAATCTACAAAACAAAGGTTAGAAAGCAAGTATATGATGCATAATTTCCTACCAATGAGATTCATATTAGTAATAAAAAGTGTTTCTGTTGCACGGATCCCACGGTTCCTTCATGGAAGGGATCCGTCTAGGCAAAAGTGTGGGATCCGTCTACCTGCAATCTTATGACAACAATGTAGATGTAAAATGTGATGTTAACATCAAAATGAGTTATGTATTTAGGCACCAAACATATTTTCATAACCACATAGCATACAACATGTAATATCATTCAATAAAACGAGATAAATGATGTACATAACTCTAAAACTATGAAAATGATCTGAACATGAAGTATGATTCCTAACACATGTAAGTTTAAACTTAAGACTAGAACACCACTTGAATTCCTAAGCGTAAGGATGTTTAGGTTTGTTGACCTCATCGAAGCGTTCAGGAGGTGATAAAACATGAAACGTGGTTCGTCACGTACTTCATGTATTAAACCTTCAACATGTTGAGAATGATAATAATCTTTGTCATGGCTAGGGAATGGTGGTGGTAGGAATGGAGTAGTTTGAGATGGAAGGTTGGATGGAGGTTCCACAAAGAAGAGGGTTTTGTGGAGGTTTGTTTGATGAGGTTGGAGGTGGTTCAACTAAGGATGAAGGTGGTGGAACATGTGTTGATGATGGTAGTAGAGAGGTATCTACTTTCATGTGATCTGGTTGTTGACTTTGTTGATTTCTCATAATCTAAAATGGACCTTTTGAGGGTGATGGAGAAAAAGATACGGGTGCTAGTGTTGTTTTAACACCAAAGTTTTGGTGAGGAGGTTGTTGTTGCACCATTTTCTCAATTGAGGAAAATGTTGTCAATGGTGGTGGATGAGATGGCCTAGAAGCCAAGTCTTCTAAGTTGTAGAGGTGTGGAGATGAGAGTGGAGTGGTGAAACAGATAGCTCTAGGTACTAGAGGTAATGGTTTAGTAGAAGTAGGGGTGTTTGGTTTAGGAGGTATAGTAGTGTTTGGCAAGGTTTGTTTTGTGGGAACAATCCTTTTATGAATTGGTTTGATAGTTGGTTGTGAGGGAGTTCTAGTGTTTGAGGTTTTAACGGGTGAAGATTCGGTTTAAGAGATTTCATGAACAACCCGAGCAAGTTTTTTGGGAGGTCCTTTAGTAGACGAGTTAACACTAGGGGCTTTCCTCATGGTGAAGTGGTAGAGAGGGAAGGTGTGAAAATATAGTTTTAGCTACTGAGAATGAGTGTGTGAATGGTGATTAGGAAGTTCTAACAAATAGGTTTATAAAGAGAAAGATTGGGTAAGTGAATTAAAGTTTAAGCCACTAAAATCCTTCAAATTTCAATGATTTGCATGCACAAAATTTACCTACAGAGTTGTACTGATCTAGGAAGTCATTTAAGACAATGTAGAATGTTTAAGTTAACAAAGAAGGTTTGAAATGATTGTCTTATATGAAAGGAAATGGGGTTCTTATGAACACCAATGGGTGATCAAAGATGACACTAAGAATTTTGAGGGTGTCAAGTGGAGTCAAATGATCATAGAGATCGATGATGATCTAAGGAAAATTTAGAAAATTCCTTAAAATTATAAGAAATGAAAAACTAGTTTTAGCCTATTTTGAGATAAAGATTACTAAAATCAATTTGCTAAAATTGAGAGAAATATCAAACTAAGTGTCTTAAGATGAGAGGCGCAATGTGTGAACATTGGGCGGAAAGATGGTGAGTTTTGAAGTAATGATAAATCAAAAATACCTTGAATGTGATCCTAAGTCGTTCATGAGTGAGTGTGAGATCAACTGAGCTTAAGGATAGTTAAACTGATCCTAATGAAACATGTTAAACTAGTTCAATAAGGTCTAGAAGGTTGGGTTGATGTAATAAAAGAAAAACATTTCTTATGTTTGCCCAGATCCTACGGATCCTTCATTTGAGGGATCCGGCTAGTTACAAACTAGGGATCCGGCATCTGGGACAGTTTTTCTTAACAGTGAGCGTGCAATATATTGCTCTAGGTATTGAATTTTGAAACCAATGATCTCTACAGCAAACATATATGTATACAAGTTTAGCATAGCAATGAGAGCATGTAAGAGTAGCACATAAGCAATCAAATGAGATCGAGCTCACAAATAACACAGAGGTTTTTCAAACTTAACAAGTACTATTCAAGAAGCTCAAAACATATTTACAATCTAGATTAGTAAATCATTTTTATTAACAATGGCGTGCAAGGTATGTGTCAAGAAAGAAAAGAGTAATTGATAGTGTTCAAGACAATAGAGTTGTGAGGTGCTAGTTCAAGACAATCATATACTTCATCCGAAAGGTAGAGTTGTTGTTTGTGGATATGAAGGAGTTGTGTTTAGAAGAGTAAGTGTTGGATATAGAAGGGCTTGAAGCAAGTACGGTTTTGTGAGATGGTTTTAGCTAAGAGATGTTTACCTATGTGTTAGTATTTGAAGAGTACGAAACACATGTATATGTGTCCTTAAGAAAGTGAATTGTTTAGAAGGTTGTTTTGGTTTAGTGAAGGTAATGAACTAAGTATAGTCATTATGAATGGTGATTAGCATATAATGAACTTCATCCTTGAAGTCATGTAGCTCTTCTCGATCAAAGCAAGATAATCGCTTGATGAGGCAAGTGGTTGTGATTGACTAACAAAAGAAAATTCAATTTTACAACTTGTTTGATTAGTAATCCTAAGGTGACAAAGATGTTATGTTAACCACGAAGTTTAAAGAAGTCCATATGGAGAACAATTTGGAGAACAAAAATGGAGAACAAATGTGGAGAACAAGTCTGGAGAACAAATATGGAGGACAAGTATGGAGAACAAATCTGGGGAACAAATCTGGAGAAAAAATATTGAGAACAAATATGGAGAACAAGTATGGATGAGCGAGTTCAACATATGTTGTTGGAAAGCTCGAGTTTGGATTTTCGGATATTAACAACTATATTTGCGTTGCAAAATAATTTACTTGAGTATCTCGGATGAAATAATCAAGTTGTCAATCCTACTATAAAGCTTGGAAAGCGATCATAGAAAAAAAAACTGGAAAGTACATCATCAACACAAGTGTTGGTTATGATCCGATATACATTTCAGAAAATGACACAAGAAAAAATGAAATCAAGAAATCATATAAGCACATAATACACTTATGTTGCACACATGAAAAACTCAACAAGAGGTCTTTTAGTATATTACATGTTTTAAACATTATTCAACTTATATGACTTATCTAAGCATTTAAAATAACATTTTTGACACAACTAGATATTATCCCAAACACTCCTTTAAATAGCACATTGATTAGTAAAATATTACTAAATCAACAAACAAGAGAATGCATAGCAAGGTGAGGAAATCATATATATTATTCAAACAAATAAGCATAAGAACTATTTGAGATAAGCACATAATCAAGTAATACAAGGTAAAACAATTAATCATTTAGCATAGCGTACGAAAGTTCTTTTCATCGCTTTATGTTAAATATAAACATGTAGATTAGTTTCCTTTATATTTGTGACCAAAACCTTAGTTTCAAAAGAAGTCACACTATTATTTAAAGACGAAAACATCCATCTCTAATTAGACCAAAATTTGTGCAAAAGTTATGACCGAAAATGACTTTCTATTATAAATCAATGATTCTTAAATTTTGTTTTGAATCAGTTTATGAAATCATTTTATATGAAAGTAGACTCAAATACCTTTTAAATGATAGGTGGCACGACTTCTACGGACTTACGGTTAATTAGTTATGAATTTTTGAAATTTAACCAAATATGTCCTCTGCACAGACGGATCCGCCGGATCCCTCCCAAAGGGATCCAGCCTTTGATAACAAAGGGATCCGTGGATCTGACAGAGTTTTACAAAAATACATATTTTGACCCAATGAAAAGGTTTAACCTTTGTAGACTTTTTAGTGGACTTATACTACCCATTACAATCATTATTCAAGCTTGAATGACAACATATCGAACACAAAACTTCAAAGAAAAAATCACTAAAACACTTTTCATATTATGCTTATTAAAAGAGAGAATCATATATCACCATTTTATCCACAAGCAATTAGCACGTTAATGACCAACTAATTGTAAATAAGAGAACATACCTTTGCTATATTCCTTTTTTATGGTTTTAGAAACCCTAGACACGAAAAACTTCACGAAAGAAAATGTTAGAATGATCTATCACTATCCAATATTTAAAATATGATGATTTCTAAAAACATGACTTTTGTTCTAAGAAATTCCCTTCTTTGTAGTTTCCAAACATACACGGATCGTATCAAGTTTTAAAGTACAATATACTTTAAGAAACTTGGTAACGAAGCTCGATACCAATTATGGAAAACTAGAATGGGGGTTGAATAGTTTCTTGATTAAAACTTTGTTTTCAAATATTTAGATCAACTTATATCAATCTATTTAATGTGTGTGTTGGATGATGATAGATAAAGCATATAAACAAGTAATGCAAAGATTAAGAGTAAGGAACACAAAACCACGACACGAGTGTTTATAGTGGTTAGGCTACAAGGACACCTTCCTTGCCCTACTCCACTCCCCGAGTTCCCCACTCGAGAGTTCATAAGCACTACACAACACAAGCTCCTTAATGTGGCGGAGAAGCCTTCACAACGTCGCCTACTCTTTATCCGGTACAAGGCTGGACACCCGGTTCTTCCACAAGGTAGAACCAAACCTATCACAACGTCGCCCACACTTTATCCGGTACAAGGCTAGATACCGAGTTCTATTAAAAATGATGAACTACTACCCAACACTACACCAGTACACAACAACCCTGTGAAGATCGTTGTAAGCTCTTAGACGAGGTCTAATATTATATCTAGGAACACATAATAATGAAAGCGGAATATTCAAACATAGAATCAACATTATTATGAACAAGGTTTTCATTATCATAAACTAACTAACTATAATAAAGATCAAAGACTTGATCTAACACTAACTAACTAAACCTAGGCGTTTTCCCAAGTCCCTACGCCTAGGTTCCCACATCTACACACTTTAGACGTCTACATCTTGTACGTACTAAAAAACTAATGACCCTATGTCTCTTTATATACTAGAGACATCTAGGGTTTACAAGAGGAATCATAATACAATTAGGAAACTTAAATATTCTTTTAAGCATATCTTCTAGAATCTTCCAAATCCTCCATCTTTTTGTAGTTTCCATTCTTGTCACTTTTAGTCCTTTATGTTTCATTCTTCTTATTTTGTATCATCAAATCTATAATAGACCCAACAATCTTCCCCTATTTGATGATGACAAAACAAACACAATTCTTGTACGAACTTCCCTAGACGAAGTAGCAGAAGTTAAGATAATTAAATCTCACCATAAATGAAATAATCTTCCCCTTGACTTAAACATGTCACTCAAACATCTCTTCCCCTTTTTGTTATCAACAAATAAAGAACATATGCAAACTTGATCTTGACCACCACGAAACAATATCATACTTCCAATCTAAGACTTCCAATGCTTCAAATCGCCCACCATTACGCACCATAGGATAAATGGATTCAAAACAATAAAGCGCAACTAGCGGTAGTAATAATGATCAACAGTAGTAAAATCAAACACTTCCCTTGAGTGTTGCATGTACATCAATGATTCTTCAAAATCAGAGGTGTATGTAATGATCACTTATGAAGAAAACCAAATATAGCGAATTTGATGAAGAAGTAGAATTTCCCAAACTTGTGTCTTAAATCTTGTACTATCCACGGAACTCCATACTTATACGAATCACCAAATATAAGTAGACCGCAATCCTTGACAAGAATCCTCAACTAGTATGAGACACCGAGCACTACAATGTAACTCCTTTAAGTGATAGCCAATGTGTGCATAGAGCATCATAAGAAAAATCACACATTGCTAGATTCATCAAGCTATATGATAAGAAAACAAACCTGTAATTCCACTTCTCCTTCAAATAAGTGATAAATAATCCTCTTCGTAATCAATTCTTCAATAAATCTCCAAAACGAGCTTTTTAAATCCTTTTAAGAACAAATCACCAAAATCCTTGTGTGTGTGAACAATAACCTGTGTGTGTGTGTCGTCCAAAAATTCATAACAATCATTATGCTCGACTTCCCCTTAACTCCAAATCTCCTCGAGAAGCAGTACTTTCAATAAAATCTGCAGTACTTTGTGAACATAAGCATTAAGTACTTTTTGATAAAAATCATGACACTTAGAACGTACCTCAGAGATAGTGGTTGTTGCAGCTTCAGTCGACATCTTTAGTGTTTGCTGTGAAATCGGTTTTCTTCTTAGTCAGAGTTTCCACACAAGCTCTTATACCACTTGTTGGATCGATGTACTCTAACCAAACTAACTTAAATAGCTTGTTAAGGTTTAATAACCTCGGATAAATCCTAAGTTATTAACAAAGAAACACTGAACAAACTCTATTAAGTATGCGGAATTTACTTAACAAAGCTAAGAAGAATAACTTTAACTTAGAACGATTTTATTAATAACTCTAACTCTGCTTATTATGCAGATCTATAACAACTCTAATAATATCGAACTTCTCTCTAAAACTCTAATAAAATCACGTACGTCTTATGCCAATCTAGGGGTCCTTTTATAGGCTCAAGGATACCCTAGTCGGTTTACAAATTGTATCCTTGTACGTCAAGTAATCTAATATAGAATATTCTAGAATTACAAGACTTTCTATAAACGAATAAAACAGTTCTTTGATCTTGCAGTACTTTGACTTCGTATGCAGTACTTTAACTTTATCATTTAGCAGTACTTTGATTAATCTTCAGCACTTTAACTGTTCAACACTTTCATATCCCAACAAACCCCAAAGGAGACACACTCCTTATTACAACATCATAAGGATATCAATATCCTTTAACCCAACCTATTTATCTTTTACATCGATGCACCATATCGAGTGTACTCCTTTGGTACCTTTCACTAATGCCTTTGACACGATCCTTGGCACCTTTCACTAATCCCTTTGACACGGACCTTTGGCACCTTTCACTAATGCCTTCGACACGGACCTTTGGCACCTTTCACTTCTAAGGAGGGAGGAAAGAACTATCAACAAGATAACTCCAGTAGTCTTGATGATGATGATGAAGCTTGGCAACTCATGGACTTGAGCTTGCTCGACTTCAAGAGGTGGTGATCTCACCTTTAGGAGGAACCTAAAGAATCACACAAACACAAAACTACATAGAAAGATCCTTTAGATCTGAGGTTAGAGATATTACAATACTAAGAAAGAGTATGTGTAAAAGGGGTGAGTAGCAAGTGAGATATGGCTCACTATTTATAGGAAAAATTTTCTCTTGTTCCCCGGTTCCCACGGATCCTCCAGAGGATCCGGCTAGTCTAATCAAGGGATCCGCAGTGGGTTAGCTTAAGTCGGATTTTGGGTTGCAAACCGGGTTATGGGTTATGGGTTATGAACCATGGGTTATACAAGATGCAATGTATCTAGACATTGGGTCATGGGTCTTGGGTCATGGATAATACCCAACATGACTTCATGCATGATGTCATACAATGGGTCATGGGTTATGGATCAAGCTCCATAGGTATGGGTCATGGACTTTGGGTTTTACCCAACAATATTCATTGTATCTAGTCAATGGGTCAAGTACTTAGATTTTTACCCATTACAATATGCACATTTTCATATTATGTAAACACTAGTTGTTATACATATGTATTTCTATAAGATGTAAACACTATTACTTGTTTAGTGTTTTATATGAAAATGTAAGTTTGTTAGTAAACTATTGGCTCAAACCTTTTACGTATTTTATTTGTTTCATTAAAATGATTTTACGTTTGTTATCGACAAAACATTAAAAGATCGTAAAATATAAATAAACGTTTTTATATCTTATTTGTATTAACATTAGTGACCACATTCGTGTGTTCACTAAAAGCCCTTTTTCTTGTAGTGAATTATAATATATAGTAAAACCCACCTTTGAACGGGGCAAAGCTCATTTTCTTAAGGTGTTCGTTATTTGCTAAATGGGCTCTTTATTGGTCCTTTTCTTAATTATTGTTTACAAATTAAAGCCCAACAATATGCTATGGGATATTGCGGCACATTGTGATTGGCTGAAGTGTGTTGGGATATTGATTGTTCATCGATCGCTCTGTGTAATGACCCCGTAATACAAGAAAAAGTGTGATTTGCCATGTCTAAACCACCTATTTGTGTACGAAGAAAAACCATGGCTTAACAGGTGTTATTGGAAATCTGCATAAGAAACTTCTTGATTGTACATGCTCTTTTAATTTTCTCCGATTCTAGATCTTTCACCGCCTCACAAACACTTTCCTTCTCACTAGAACCTTCTCAACACAAGATCGATCAAACCACGCAAGATCATTGAAGAGGTGGATTACCAAATACAAAATTGAAATTTCATGTGAGTTCAAATCTTTATCTTCAAATTCAAGGTTTTCTTTTAAAACAACCATCCTTCTTTGGGTTTCTGTTGGGAATTATACGTTTGAGTTTATAAGACAAAAAGAATGAAACAAGAGGGACTTAATACGATAAGAAGGAAACCAACAAAAACATGGAAGGACTTGCTTGCAAAAGAAGTTTTATTTATTAGTCCTTTGTAGTATTTTGTAAACCCTAATCCTCTAGTATATAAAGAGGACATGGGTGTAGGTTCTATATACAAGTCTTCCAAGATGTAGTCAACTTAAAGGTGTGTGTGTCATAGGCGTATAGTCTTGTAAACGCCTAGGTTATTAGTTTATTTATCTAGACGTGTTCCTATAAACGTCTATAGTTAGTTAGTTAGTTTATGGTGATGAAAACCTTGTTCAATAACAAAGAATAGATTAGTTTATTCCGCTGTTCATGTTATTAGTCTTTGTTATTTATCCCTAGCTGAGCTTATAAACGATCTTCACAATTGGTTTCAGAGCGGGGAGCTCTTGATATAGGGATCTACAAGGTTTTTCAAAGAATAAGGTAAAAATTCAAAGTTGTTTTCAATTTTCGCAACTTTCTGCATGGCTGTTTTCAAGAGGGCATAACTTTTTAGTGAACCGTTGGATCGGGCTAAAATTCGAACTGGAGCTTCTTGGTATATCTATCTTTAATCTCACCGAAGGATCGTTGATCTGAGCTCTCAATCAAAAGTTATAAGCTGTCGAAGTCTGCTGCAGAAACTGAAAAAATTCCGTAACGTTACTACAGCACTGTTTTGAAACGATCATAACTTTTTCGTTAACCATTGGATCGTGACGAATATATAGGTGGACGTTCTCTATATAGCAATCTAACCTTTCACCGGAGGGATCGTCGATCTAGCTTTTATGCAAAATTTAAAGGCTGTCGAATATGGCTGCTGACAAAGTACTGCTCTTGGACGAAAGTACTGCTCTTGATACGAAAGTACTACTTGGAGGTTTCAAAGTACTGCTGTGTATTTCAAAGTACTGTTAGGGTTTATGCAAAGTACTGCAATATATGCAAAGTACTGCTCGTCCTTGTAAAAGTACTGCTCTGCTCGTATAAGTTGAAAGTATTGCTCGTTGTTTTAAAGTGCTGCTAGTTTTGATCGATATCAGATAGAACGAATTGTTTTTGGTTCTAGTATGGTTCTGAATTTGAGGGGAAGTTCAGATGGTTTGAAGGATATCGAATGACACACGCAAGATTTAGTTCACACACACAAGGATTTTGGTTATTTGTTCTTAAAGATTTTAAAAAGCTCGAAGTTATTTTTCTTGATTAATTGATTACGAAGAAGGTTAAATATCATTTATTTGATGTTGTAGTTGAGTTACACAAGTTTGTGTTCTTATCATATCTTAAAGTGGGTGTTACACTTTGGAGATAACTTGTTCATGCTTAAAGGATGTTGACGAAGACTTGCAAAATCTAGTTTTCATAGGTCAAGGGGTGGATGGATGAAGACCTAGTTAACTATCACTTAAAGGAGTTACATTGTAGTGCTCGGTGTCTCATTGAAGATGAGGATTTTGTCAAGAGATTGCGGTCTACTTATATTTTAGTTAGCGATATAAGTTCAACGTCACGTGGATAAACAAGACATAAGATACAAGTTTGGGTTATTTTACTTCTTTATCAAGTTCGTTATATTTGGTTTTCTTCACAAGTGATCATTACAAGGAGCTTCTGGTTGAAGAATCATTTGATGTTCATGCACCACTCAAGGGAAGTGTTTGATTTTTACTCATTGATCATTATTACTACGCTAGTTGGAGTTTTCTACGTTTTGGATTCATTTTAGTAAGCATTTTGGTGTTCTTCATGGAGGCAATTCGAAACATTGGACGGCTTAGATTGGAAGTATGATATTGGTTCATGGTGGTCAAGATCATTATTTGCATCGTTCCTATTTGGATAATAACAAAAGGGAAGAGATGTTAGAGTGGCATGGCATGGATTAAGGGAAGACAAAGGAAGACATACTTGTTTCATTCATGGTGAGATCCATGATCTCAATTTTTCTACTTCGTCTAGGGAAGTTCGTTCAAGAATGGTTTTGTCATTATCAACTAGGGAAGATTGTTGGGAATTATCGTTTGAGTTGATAAGACAAAAAGAATGAAACAAGAGGGACTTAATACTGACGAAGGAAACCTACAAAAGATGGAAGGACTTGCTTGCAAAAGAAGTCTTATTTATTAGTCCTTTGTAGTATTTTGTAAACCCTAATCCTCTAGTATATAAAGAGGACATGGGTGTAGGTTCTATATACAAGTCTTCCAAGATGTAGTCGACTTAAAGGTGTGTGTGTCCTAGGCGTATAGTCTTGTAAACGCCTAGGTTATTAGTTTAGTTATCTAGACGTGTTCCTATAAACGTCTATAGTTAGTTAGTTAGTTTATGGTGATGAAAACCTTGTTCAATAACAAAGAATTGATTAGTTTATTCCGCTGTGCATGTTATTAGTCTTTGTTATTTATCCCTAGCTGAGCTTATAAACGATCTTCACAGTTTCTTATATCTGATGGGAAGATGGGGTGTGGTGGTCCGCAGCATCGGTGTAGCTAGGATTATGGCGAGGTAAAGAAAGGCAGTACATAACCTAATGAAGTTGTTAATTGTCTCTTTATCGCAAGGTTTAAATTTTTTCTTTATTATTATAAATATAAATATTCAATCTTTTTTGTTTTGACTATGTATATTTTATGTTTTTACAGGAATTGAGGGGTTGTTGAAGCTGTAGTTACAAATTTATGAAGCTGTATTTTTTACAAATTTATGAAGATGTAGTTAGTTTAAAGGTAATTATTTGGGAAGTAGGTTGGTAAAGATGACAATTGAGTTTTATTGTTGTTCTTTTTTGTTCGGTTCATTTGAATTAATTTAAGGAGTGTTTGGGATTACTTTTTTTTCCGATTATGCTTATAAATAAACCGTTTTAATTTGCCTAGGAAAAGTGGTTACATTGGCTTATTTTTGTTTACAAGCAAATCTTGAGAGAAAATAGCAATCATAAAGAGGTGTAATTTTTTTGCGTTTGCTATAGTAGTTTGTGGTGATTATTAAACTTATATATTGTGCAGGTTCTTTGAATGGGTCATACTAATGAGGCTGTTAAGATGCCGAATTTGAAGTTGTGGTGACAATTGATCAGGGTGAAATTGCACCTCTGGAGTGTGCCGGCGAAGGTTTTATAGGTTATAATATCATTCTCAGGTCTAAGATTTGCGATTTCATTTTGTTTGCGAAATTGAGTAGTTTGATCAAAAATGTTAGCTTACGTGAATGAGTGATTTTGAACAAGCAAGTTTTGACTTGTCATCTTATTGATATAATGTATTCTTTATTTGTTATAAAATTGAGTTTCTTTATATAGTTGGTAAAAACGGCAACGTATTACAAGCTCCATAATACGTATTTATAATGGGGTGTTGTCCAGGCATCGCAACGTGTTCTGCTTAGTATTAATAAGAATACGATAGTGGGTTGTGATGATTTGTTGTTGTTTTCTGAGTCAAATGAAGTGGGTCATCGAAACTTCTACCTGTATATCGGTGCGGCAAGGACCGGAGGGCATGGTGGTATTGTTGTTACTATCTGATAAGGATTTATTTTATACCTTTTTAAGGGGTTATTTAGATCCAAAATTGTATGAATATGATCATATATTGCCCTAAATCGTTTCTTTTCGCATTTTAGGTACTTGGGACGAAAAATATGGAAATCGGCACATTTATGGCTTATTTGGACGAAAAAGTGAAGCAAATGATGAAGTCGCAAAATTATGTCCGATTAGGGAGTCTGAAGGCGTCACACATCACAAAGTGATGTCGCCACTTGTTACTGAAGATGGATTTTTGGTGGATAATTAACAAGCGGCGCCTCAGTGGAATCTGAAGACACTACAACCTGACGACGTCAAGTGTAATTTGAAGTTGAGAGTCGCGTAAAAAGCTAACAAGAGACGACCGGATCATTTACAAGGGGACGGCGTCAGACATCACATGACGGCCTCAGAGATCCAAAGCGACGTCGTCATAACGACGACTTACACAAGAAGAAACCCTAATGACGGCGAGCTGACGGCATCACAACCTATAAGGTGACACCGTCACAAGTGTAATATTGAATATTTGTTTGCATGTTTTCCATTTTACGACTTATATTTTGGGCGAAATGCATGAACCTTTCTTGAGCTAAATTGTTTACTACTTTTATTAACTAGTTTGACTAGAACTTGTGAACTCGAATCAAATCCTTGAACTTAATTACGAACCTATTACTTATTTGAACTTATTGAACCGTACATGCTATGACCCTAAAAGTCTCGCCTTATTGGTGGGCGTACAAAGTCTCCCATTCGAGCATCACTATAAAGTCTCCCATGTTCGAACATCAACTTAAAGCCTCCCGGTCCGGAGCAAAATGTCTCCCATGGGAGCGGAGCATTTTCAATTTAAGTCTCCCTGCTCGGAGCGGTGCAAAGTCTCCATGTTCGGAGCATCACTATAAAGTCTCGCCTTATTGGTGGGCGTTCTCAATAATTCTCGCCTAGGTGGTCGAGTGACAAAGGAGTCTCCTTGTTGGAGCGGTGCAAAGTCTCCCATGTTGGAGCATCCACGAATGATTATATCGTGGTGCAATAGTGTGAACTATTATGACCATTTATACTTGACTTTTAGACATACTACTTTTGGCGGTTTTGTAATATATTTGCCGATGCGGCTAAACTAGTATTGTAATGGTGTACTCCTTCTTTTAAATATTAATGTTGGTATGTTCTATTATCTTGTGCTTATGTTCCTTCCGTTACACTCGTGTTTCCGCCTCCGGCGAGTGTGTGATGATGGTACCAGAGCCAAAGGTTATAGAGAATGCCGATTTTCAAAAATAAAAATCACAACTATAACCGGAATAATTTTTATTTTATTTTATTAAACATTGAACACCATTCGAGTCAACTAGTCCTATCGTTGCATCGTTACTCATAAATTATACATAGTCGATCAACTATGTCTAATTTATGAAGAACCATCAATGATAAGAGTGGTAGTTTTAAATCATGTTTAGTCGAGTCTTTAGAGTCGGTCACTGAAGTTGCATTGGTCGGGTGGGTATGCATAGCATGTTTTACGTTCACGTCTACATTACTGTACCTTGTTCATATCTTCTCTTTCCATCTTTCGACTTGTTAGACATAGCATGCCTCTGTTCTGTCATGTTTCGATCACTATAACACACATTACCACCGTTCGCACCTCATCGACTTCGTTCGAATGTCGTTTACTCAACCCGATGTTTTGGTCCTCAGAGGATCATGGGCGCAAGAAACACACGTTCGGGAGGTAGCAACAACGACAACCCAAACAACAATGACAATCCAAACAACAACTGCTGGAATAGCGGACCTACTCACCCAAATTATAATACATCTCGATGCTAGGCGAACCAACAACGGAGAAGGTACTTCAAACAATGGACGAAAGCGGGGAGGATCACCGGGAAACCGAGACCGAATCAAGAAACAAGAGGCGAATAACCCGGAACTATGGGCGACCAACCGGGCGCAAAAGATATCTGAGTCCACATCCTTTGTGTACTCGATGTAATTATCATCACTTAGGAGCTAGAAAGTATGGCAAATGTGGATGACGGGCCACTTCGCGAAATTGCTCAAGCAGGCGGAAATCAAGGAGAGAAAAGCATGTTAAGATGGATTTTGAATATTTAATCCATTACTTTCAAAATGTGGATAATTAACAAGCGCACCTCATTTATTCAAGATAGCAAGTGTTTTCCTCTCTTCTTCTCTCTTCAAAACCGGTTCTTCCATAGGTGTACAAGGGATCATCATTTTTAAGTTCAAGCATAAAACAATCTAGATAATACTCTTTATAAGGTTTTGAAATAAAACCAAGAGTGTTTAGGATTAACCTTGTTACTTGCACCTCATCATATTCACTTGTAATCATTTTCAAGACACTACACCCTACCGAGAAAACTATTTTCAATAACTATAAAATAGGTTCTGTCCTTGTTTTAATTTTCTGGAAAAACCGACAGTGAGGCACGACGGCCTTGATATTTAGTGTAATTTGAAGTTCAAAAGCAGCCTTAAGCTTCAGACTTATCAAAATATATTAGTTTACTTGTGTAATATTGAATATTTGTTTGCATGTTTTCCATTATTTGTGTAACACTTTGGAGAGGCAAAACCCTAGACGAATTTCACAGTTTTTGTGAAGGTTGCCTCTTTAATTATTCTATATGTCTATGTGTTGTTTGATTATACGCTTTTCTTTTCTTCACTTTAACATGATAGGCTAAATTATTAGTGTTTGCTTAGATCTAATGAAACATTGTTATTAATTATTGATTGTCGTCTCTTGTTGAATTGGTTGCTTCATGTTAGGGTAAGAAAACTAGCTTAATTCTTATATGTAACTAGCTTGTCCATCTTATTAAATGCAATCCTAGAGTGCGCTAATAGTTTTTCTCGTTGTATTTATTGCATGAATTGCGGCTTGTAAATCCTAGGAGAGTTAATAGAATTTAAGCTTCTTAAGGGAGACTTATACGTTCATAGAGTTAGGGCATTTGGCACCTCCCTATTACTAATAAAAAGGAATACAACGCTCCAAGTAAAACAAGGGTGTGACAATTCGATTCATTAATAATAGATAATAAGTGAGTAAAGAAATCTAAGAAAACACATTTTTCTATCATAAGATTTACCACCAATTTACTTTTCTTGCATTTAATTTTAAGTTATTTAGTTTTGTTTTAGCTAATAAGTAGTTAAAATGCCCATTATTCAAAACTCCGAGATTTAATTTGCTTTCTAAAAAAATATAAAAAATACAAAAAGACTCATCTCTCACCTTTAGACCTATCTCGACATACATTTTGGCCTTCATAACACTATTCTCTTAGAGAATGATCAATCTCCCGTGTCCTACATATACTACACTACAATGATTAGGTACACTACATATGAGGATTTTAAAACTTCTTGAGGTCTTACAAAATCTGCATCAAGTTTTTGGCGCCGCTGCCGGGGAATAGTTTAGGTTTTGAAATCTATCTCGTTTAGGTCTACTTACTAGATTCCTATCAAGTGATATTCTTATTTTTATTTTACTAGCTTTCTCGTAATCTATCTTTTCTTTGTTCCTTTTGTTCGTAAATCCTTTCATTTGCCATCATGGTGAATGATAACCTCTTTAACCACGACCAACCACCATACCAAGACCCACCACATCTTAACCTACCACCACAAGACCCACCAATACCACCTCGAGCCCGTACACTAGGTGAGCACTCTAGACCAAGCCACCAAGGCTATCGAAACACCATTGAGCTTCCACAAAGAGCCAATGTAACCCCCTTGTGATTTGAAACCATCCGATTGGTGCAAAACAGATGTGCATTCCATGAATTTCGTTCCGAAGATCCTAACCAACATCTCAAGTATTTCCTTAAAATCGTCGACCCCTAGATATATAATTCCATTGATTTCCTTAAAATCTCAAGGATTACAACGAGGTAAAGAAAGGCGGTACGCAACCTAATGAAGTTGTTAATTGTCTCTTTATCGCAAGGTTTAATTTTTTCTTTAAATATTCAATCTTTTTTTGTTTTGACTATGTATATTTTATGTTTTTACAAGAATTAAGGGGTTGTTGAAGCTGTAGTTACAAATTTATGAAGTTGTAGTTTTTACAAATATATGAAGCTGAAGTTATTTTAAAGGTAATTATTGGGGAAGTAGGTTGGTAAAGATGACAATTGAGTTTTATTGTTGTTGTTTTTTTTTTGGTTCATTTGAATTAACTTAAGGAGTGTTTGGGATTACTTTTTTTACCTAATTATGCTTATAAATAAACCGTTTTAGGCTGCCTAGGAAAGAGTGGTTGCATTTGCTTATTTTTGTTTACAATCAAATCTTGAGAAAAAATAGCAATCATAAAGAGGTGTATTTTATTGTGTTTGTTATAGTTGTTTGTGGTGATTATTAAACTTAAATATTGTGCGTGTTCTTTGAATGGGTCATACTAATGAGGTCATTAAGATGCGAATGGGTTTGAAGTCAGGTGACAAGTGATCAGGGTGCAATTGCACCTTTAGAATGTGCCGGTGGAGGTTCAATAGGTTATAATATTATTCTCAGGTCTAAGATTTGCTATTTCATTTTGTTTACAAAATTGAGTAGTTTGAGCAAAAATGTTAGCTTGCATGAATGAGTGATTTTGTATAAGTAAGTTTTGACTTTGTCATCTTATTGATATAATGTAATGTAATAATTTATTCTTTATTTGTTATAAAATAGAGTTTCTTTATATAGTTGGTAAAACGACAACAGACACATGCTCCATAATACGTATTTATAATGGGGTGTTGTCGAGGCATCACAACGTGTTCTGCTTAGTATTAATAAGAATACGATAGCGGGCTGTGATGATTTGTTGTTGTTTTCTGAGTCAAATGAAGTGGGTCATCGAAACTTCTACCCGTATCTCAGTGCGGTAAGGACCGGAGGGCATGGTGGTATTGTTGTTACTATGTGATAAGGATTTATTTGATACCTTTTTAAGGGGTTATTTAAATCCAAAATCGTATGAATATGATCAAATATTGTCCTAAATCGCTTCTTTTCGTATTTTAGGTACTTGGGACGGAAAAATCTGGAAATCGGCACATTTATGGCTTATTTGGACGAAAAAGTGAAGAAAACGAAGAAGTCGCGAAATTTTGTCAGATAAGGGAGTCTGACGGCGTCACACATCACAAAGTGACGTCGTCACTTGTTACTGAAGATTCATTTTTGGTGGAAAATTAATAAGCGACACCTCAGTGGAATCTGAAGACACTACCACCTGACGGCGTCAGGTGTAATTTGAAGTTGAGAGTCACGTACAAAGCTAACAAGAGACGACCCAGATCATTTACAAGGGGACGGCGTCAGACATCACATGACGGCGTTAGAGATCCAAAGCGACGGCTTCATAACGGCGACTTGCACAAGACGAAACCCTAATGACGGCATCACAACCTATAAGGTGACGCCGTCACCGGTGTAATATTGTATATATGTTTGCATGTTTTTCATTATTTGTGTAACACTTTGGAGAGGCAAAACCCTAGACGAATTTCACAGTTTTTGTGAAGGTTTTTCAGCCACTTTGGTTCTTGTTTAATTAAATTTAAGTAATCCCTCTTTAATTATTCAATATTTCTATGTGTTGTTTGATTATATGCTTTTCTTCACTTTAACATGCTAGGCTAAATTTATTAGTGTTTTCTTCACTTTAATATGTCTATGTGTTAAAGATAAGTAATCCCTCTTTAATGAAACATTGTTATTAATTATTGATTGTCGTCTCTTGTTGAATTGGTTGCTTCGCGTTAGGGTATGAAAACAAGCTTAATTCGTATATGTAACTAGCTTGTTCATATTATTAAATGCAATCCTAGAGTGCGCTAGTGGTTTTTCTCGTTGTATTTATTGCATGAATTTCGGCTTGTAAATCCTAGGAGACTTAATAGACTTTAAGCTTCTTAAGGGAGACTTATATGTTCATAGAGTTATGGCATTTGACACCTCTCTATTACTAATAAAAAGGAATACAACGCTCCAAGTAAAACAAGGGTGTGACAATTCGATTAATCAATAAGAGATAATAAGTGAGTAAAGAAATCTAAGTAAACACATTTTTCTATCATAATATTTACCACCAATTTACTTTTCTTGCATTTAATTTTAAGTTATTTAGTTTTGTTTTAGCTAATTAGTAGTTAAAATGCCCACTATTCAAAACCCCGAGATTTTAATTTGCTTTCTAAAAAAAGACTTATCTCTCACCTTTAGACCTATCTCGACATACACTTTGGCCTTCATAACACTATTATCCTAGAGAATGATCAATCCCCTGTGTCCTATGTATACTACATTACAACGATTAGGTATACTACCTAGGAGGATTGTAAAACTTCTTGAGGTCTTACAAAATCTGCATCAAGTTTTTGGCGTCGCTGCCGGGGAATAGTTTAGGTTTTGATTTCTATCTCGTTTAGGTCTACTCACTAGATTCATATCAAGTGAGATTTTTATTTTTATTTTTATTTTACTAGCTTTCTCGTAGTCTATCTTTTCTTTGTTCCTTTTGTTCGTAAATCCTTTCGTTTGCCATCATGGTGAATGATAACCTCTTTAACCACGACCAACCACCAAACCAAGACCCACCACATCTTAACCTACTATCACAAGACCCACCAATACCACCTCGAGCCCGTACTCCAGGTGAGTACTCTAGACCAAGCCACCAAGGCTATCAAAACACCATTGAGCTTCCACAAAGAGCCAATTTAACCCCCCTTGTGATTTGAAAGCATCTGATTGGTGCAAAACGGATGTGCATTCCATGGACTTCGTTTAGAAGATCTTAACCAACATCTCAAGGATTTCCTTAAAATCGTTGACCCCTAGATATATAATTCCATGGATTTCATTAAAATCTCAAGGATGTGCATTCCATGGACTTCGTTTCGAAGATCCTAACCAATTTTTTATTTTTTTTTTTACTTTTGATATATAAATCATATTGTATGCTAACTGATTCAGCCAATGTAATACTTCTTTTATGATCAAGTATAAATCTCAAAACCCGATATAACCAACTAATTAATATTATCAGTTTAATGTTTCAAAAACTATATAACCATAAAAATCTAATGATAAATTTTCCAGCTTTGGTCTTAAAAGTTGGATGAGAATAATTGAAGAAGTGAGATGTGATACATGCTTCAGGGAAGAAGAAGCTGGATGCCACTTCATAGGAGGATCGGTGTTGCTAAATGTTTTATTGATTAACTCCATCGGAAAAGTCTACAACAAACTTATGTACGATTCGAGACAAACAAAGTTAATATTTGAGTATTCGCTTACATCTATTGCACATGTAACTGTAGGGTTTTCGACAATCAAATCTCCTCCATCTACTTCGTCACCGACCTCATCATAACAGTTACATGATATCGCTCAATGCTCAGCACTTCCTTGGATAATTTGAAGTTTAGAGGTCATAGCTCCAATGTTGGTTTCAAAAAATATGATACCCTTGACTCATTGTATGGTCACAAACATACAATTCCGATCAAAATACATATAGAGTTCACGTCTTTTTTCCCCGAAAACGAGTAACTATGTTAATACGAAAAGGTTAATCAGCTTTAATACAACAAGGTCAAAACTGGTCTTTTTTTTAATTTGACTGTTTAGATAAATGGTTGTTTTAGAGTTTGTGAGTTATGAATAAGTTGGTGCTATGCTATGTTTATTTAGTTTTGGTTGCGTTTTGTCACACATTGTTGTTCTAAATTGCTTGAAAATGGTCGTTTTACCAAAATAATAGATGTCACAATGGATTAACGGATCAAAACTAAAAATAGCTATTGTTACAAGTTTCTTGAAAACAAGCAACCCATACCACGTGTCCACGCTATCAAGTGAAATTGAGGTGGATTTGTGTTTCACATAAACAATTAGGTCACTACACAATTTATATGTCAAAATCATGTGCCTGGACGGGTAACCAAACCATTAATAATTCAACATAAGATAGAACTATGAGTTAATCTAAATTATAGATCCACAAACGAAACATGCGGTAGCTAAACTTGGTAGATAAAAATAAGCATGTCTATGCAAAACTATATATGATATCTTGCAACGTGCGTCAAACATAATCATAAACCGTAATTATAACCAAAATATATTTAATAGATAAAAAAACTTTATTAAAAAATTTACAAAAAATCGCGTGCGTGCATGAGCATTATAACTAGTAGTAATAATAATAAAGTGATAATAAAGTTAGAGAAGGATGTGGTTGCCTTGCTGAAGCGGATCCGGAAGTACTTCATGTCTCAAGATATTGAGAAGCGAGTTTAGTATTGCTTTAGCTAAAAGAGAGGGGACCAAATATCTTCCCACTAATTTTTTTGTAAATCTTATGAGCTTTTAATAAACAAAGAACAATAACAACAACAATAATGGAAGTTGTTCTTTAAAAAGTTTGAAGTCATGGTATTGTTAAATTTTAAATTTACAAAATTTATATAAATTGAGATTATTACACTTAAGTACATAACAATTAAATTTAAGATTCGCCTATCTATAAAAGTTTTGGGTTTAAGTGTAAATCATATTAACTAATCGTAATATACCAAATATTTAACACCTAAATTTAAATTTAAATAAAATATCTATGTTTTTTTTTTAAAGTAAAAAATAACCTATCTCACTTTTGACCAAAATTGGTTTCAGTTTTGATTTTTAAAAGACTCGATTTACTAGTGACGAAATCAAGCTCTTATATTAGTTCAATTTAGATTCCCCTTCACATTAAACTATCTAAATCTCTATGAACAAATAAGACTTTACACAACCTAAAAGCGAGCTTTTTTGGCATCATAACATTTTAAATGGGTCTGGGCAAAAGATAATAGTAGGTTTTATTAATAACGGCTTTAATGGACGGTAGACTCCAACTAGTTCACTTGTCCAGTAAAATGATCATAATGATTTCCTCTTTTTTTTCTTTTCTTTCTATGTTGAAGTTTATGTTTCTATTTTATTTTAGTTTTCCCGTTTGTTTAATAAATGGTTTTAAACTTTATAAAGCGTATATATATATATATAAACATAGAACTTTTTTGCGCGTTTAATTTTCTTTAACTTATTTTTATGACATAAATTTAGCAATAAAGTGTACTTTATTAGTTATGGTTAATAAATGAACATGCGATCCTCGCTTTTTAAACGACACCCAATTTTTGTCTCGTGTCTGCTTTTGACCCATAATTCAACCTTATACGCTTGGCTCGTGCCCATTAGAACCCGAGCCCGCTTGACCCGCTTCTGAGCTCGCTCGAATCGCCTATTTTGCCACCTCTACAAAAATTATTCGGTGGTTGTTCGTTAGGGTATCCTAAAAATAACATTACCTAGGGCTGAGCACAGTTCAAAAACCGGACCAGACCGGACTGAAAACCAATATGGTCCAAAAGTCAGGACCAAAATATTCGGTCTAGGTCTTGGTTGGTCCGTCAGTCGGCTCGGTCCGGTCTAATTGTGCATAACACCTAATCGAACTAAACTGAACCGAAGACCGAAATGAGGAAAAAGGTGAACCCACCCAGGACCGAACCGAAATATGTTTGGTCTGATTTCTCGATTCGATCCGTCCACACTCTGTAATGTTCAAATTTCTAATATTACCCTTCATGTCGACTTTATCCTTTTTAATTAATTTTATGACCGATAGAAATGAAAACTTTTTTATTAGATGGTCTATACCCACCTTTTTTGGTAGACCCTAACACAAATTATGTAAACTACACAATGCTATTTCTTCCATTATAGATTTAGAACTACTTAATGGACCTGTTATATGTACGTACGTGTGTACTCGGCCCCTTATTTTTTGCCTGTTTAACAATTTAAAAGTTCAAAGAATGGACTTTAATAACATATACATAAACACACAAATCACAATATTCTATCTACTAATGAGTAGATTGTTTAAGAATATGCCGTGTTAGATATTGTGACCACTTGAGCATGCACATTTATCATACATAATCACTACCATTATAGCAACCACCAACATCTTCAATACCTTAATACAATGACTACGGTTCACAAGTTCATGATTCATACAAGCGCTTTCGAATCGAGATCCAATCATAATGATTATAAGCTTTAGGGTATCGCATCAAGAGTTTGATATGATCAAGATCCTCATCTCGCTTATCAATAACATCTTTCGCCGTTATGACTTCATATATTTCATCTTCTTCATGTTAGAAATTGGATCACGATGTCGAGAGTCGTGTAAACACTTTCAGATTGAAGTATTCGGTGGTTCTACCAAATCTTAAATCGGATAAAACTCAGATTTAGAATCGAGAATGTGTTTTGATGTTATGAAAAAACGAACCAGAATGAATAATCAATATATGACCAACCATAACTAATTGTCGGTTACAACTGCCAAAGCAGTTTTATTAACCACCAAACCAGTTAATTTTAAGGGGCAAAATACCGGAAATTTTATTATCCACCTCAGCTAGGAGCGCTGCCCCTTGGACCCTGCTACCAACGGCGCTGCCCCCGGACCCCCATCATTCGGGGCTTCGCCCCCGAATAATAATCATAATAACGTCATAAAAGTGTGCACTCCGCACAACCCCGACTTGTTGAACATTTATCATAATTACACATTGGTCAACTAAGTCAATCCATTACACTTAAATAATATCCGTGATGCAAAATCACCAACAATCCTCCCCCATTTAAGTGTAATCTTGATTAACTTAAAACAAACTCATAACAAACAACAAACTGATTCATAAATGAAATGTCGAGATGATTGAATTTCACATTAGTACATTAGCATTCCAAATATTTGAATATAAGAGTGTCACTAAGGATTGAACTCCTTCTATTTATAGCGAATACATGAAGATAATATACACAACAGTTTACACATTCACATGTTCTACTTGACACTATGTTTTACTAGCTTGTGTCCTATCCTTCAATAAGCATATCAAAGCCAAGTCCCAAGCTTCTTGAAGCAGCTAAACTTCATGCTTATATAGGTGGTTCTTTACTATTGCACCTGCACATGCAATTTGTCAAAAAACCATTATGAAATATAATTTCAACCTCCTTTATCTTGCAGTTCTGAACACATACCGTGGGATGATGTAATTATGTGTTCCAATCCAAAGATATCAAGCTTTCCTCATTGAATTTAGCATTTAACATTACGTTAGATGGGAATTGGGTATCTTGATACAAGGATTTAATTAGGTGGACGTTAAACCCATCCCAATAGCCGCCTTGCGTACGAGATCTCTTGCTAACCCTTTGGTTAAATGGTCGGCTAGATTCAATTGAGTTCTTACAAACTCCACAGATATCACACCATTTGTTGGAATCACTCCTAAACTATAATTCAAGTGTTAGTTATTCTTATGTAATAGGTAGCTTATTATGGCCTTTATGTTTGTTATTAGCCTTAAGCTTATGTAGAAGGCCCATGAGCTTAGGCCCAAGCCCATAAAGGAAAGGAAGGGAACTAGGGTGTTGCCTAGCTTCCTCCTATAAATACTCTTGTAAACCTTCATTTGAAGGTTGGTTGTTCAATTTATTCTTTCACTCATACTCCTACGGCGTACCGTCTTTACTATACCGTGTGTGTGTGTTTGGTTTATTGTTCAATCGCCTTTATCTCTTTCTTGTAAGCTTGTGTTGTAAATCTAGTGACCTAACAGTGGTATCAATCGCCAAATAGTTGGGTGCACACTTTTGTTTTGAAGTTTTTGGTTTTGGTCTTACGCGTAAAGATAACGTGTTCTTTGGTTCGCTTAAAAACTTGTTTTTTACACTTTTTAATCCAAGATTCTTGTACTTTCAACGTTTTAAGGTGTTAAAATACTTGTTTTGGCAAAAGTTTCAAACTTTGCGTGAATCTAAGTTTTGAGCTTGATTTTGTTCGTGGGTGAAGTTCTACAGCGTAACCCGTTTAGCCGTTTTGGTTCATCAAGGTTCACACTTTTGTGTTATTTTGGTACTATTAACGCTATTCCATAACAAAAATCGGTTTAGAAACAAATTTGGGCATAATCATTTTTACGAGTAAGATTACGCGTATCAAAACCCTAATCTTCGCGTAACTTTATCCGTGGCTTGATCTTCGTTTTCGTGGTTTACTCCGTGTTTTCTTGCTTGGATAAGCACGAAAATCGTCGACTTTGGATATCTTTTGCCTTTGTGAAGTGTAAAGATCACTTGAGATAAAACCCTAAACTTACGCATAAGCATAAAGCTTACGCGTAGAAATCCTACGCATAAGATTCATCTTACGCCTAAGCCTAGTCTTACGCATAAGATAATCCTCGCCTAACTTTCTCGCCTAACTTTGTGTCTCGCATAACTTTAGCGTCTTTTCCTACTTACGCGTAAGCTAAATCTACGCGTAACTCTCGATTGTTACGCGTAACTTTGGTGTTTTACGCATAAGTACTACTTGGATTATTGTGATTTCTACGCCTAAGGACACTTCATCAACAAAGGTTCATTCGACTACAAAGATCCATTTTTACCAACACAAGTTTTCAACATGTCACAACCACCATACTCTAACTATTTCCCTTACACTTATCCTCAACGACAACAACAACTAAGTCCACAACATCAACAATGGAATCAACAACAAGCAATTTATCAACAACAATTTAATCAACAACATACTCCACAACTTGGAGCAATTCCTCCACCACAAATGGTTCAAACACCGCCAAGTCTTCAAGTTCAACCCTACACAAATGACTTCAATCAACATCCATCAAGGAACACTATGAAGGAACCAACTTGGTTTGCAAAGATGTGTGAAGCTTTAAGCGACCAACAATCAATTCATGAGGTTGGATCACTTGATAGACCTCAATGCTCACTCCGAAACTACGATCAATGGGTGATAAGGTTCTTTAGGTTTTGTGATCGAAGAAGCCACATGGAAAGTTCTTAAAGAAGGTTATCTTGGAAGGTCCATTTGAGATGCCTCTTGTCATTGTGCCGGAGATCCTAATGCCATTCCACCAAGAGATGAACAAACAAACATTGCTCTTTGCGATTTAAATCAAGCGAACTTCTACACTATGAAGTGATGAGCTTGCAATGCAATATATCCTTTTAGGATTACCTAACCCAATTCTTGAAGTGTTGATGCTCAAAAGGCGCAAAGGAAATGTGGGACCATATTCATCTTCTTATGGAAGGATCATACTCAATCGGGAGGATTTGGAATCCAAAATTTACTTGGCTTATGAACACTTCATGATTGAACACGGAGAGACACTAGAGTCTTATCATCATCGATTTTCGAGACATCATCAATGATTTGGATAAACACAACATCATCATGCCAAGAATTGCGGTGAATACTAAGTTCTGAGTAGTCTTGGTCACGAATGGGAGAAGTATGTCATTTTTCTCCGTCAGCGAAGAATATGCATCATTCTACATATGGATTGTTGTACGATTACTTGAAGCCTCATGAAAAGGAAGTTGATCGGGAAAGGATTCTCCGTGCTCAAATTGCTCCACCTACACATCCGGAAAATCAACAACTTGCCTTATATGCTCAACAAAGTTATCCTCCTCAACAAGCAACTCAACCAAGCGCCTCGGTCACACAAGCGATCAATCACGGCAACCTCAACAAAATCAATTGGTTCCTTACAACAACAACAATGATCAAGCACTTCATAGTCAAACTAATGAGGAATCCGATCCGTTCGAAGCATTACAGCGAGGATTTGTTATGATTGCTAATGCTTTTAGCCGTTATACCAACAAATCCAACAATCGTATTCGTTCCTCATCAATACACGAAATCGGTTTGTTGTGAACAATGGACGAGTTGAAGTTCGAGAATCGTGGTTATGGTCGTCAAATGGGAGGTGGTCAAGGGTTTAATGCTATGGGTAGGAATAACAACGAGCTCAAGTGGTGGAGCAGGAAATGCTCGAGAATGGGTTGAATGGTCTTGATGCTACAAGCGCAATGAGAAGGACACACAGCTAATGCATGCCCAAAGCCAAGGACTAGGGGCGGTGCTTATTTCAAAGAGGCTCTTCTTTTGGCTCTTAAGGATGAAGTGGTGGATCTCTCACAAACAAAGAACGAGCTTTATGGCGGATCACGAGACTCGGATGATGATATGGAGGACTTGCGGGCCAATGCATTTATTATGTTGATGGCTAATATGCATGAGCTACACATGAGTGAAACAGGCCCGGTGTATGACAACGATGGCTTGTCTCGGTGCCGAACAAACCATCATCATATCGAACTAATATCTCCGCCAATATCCGAATCCGGCACAGCTCGGGCTATTCAAAATGAGTCATCTACATCTCATTCGGCGATTTTCAAATAAACCACAGTAGTTACATTTGACGATCAAGATGACCTTATGGTTTCCTTTGATAATCAAATTGACTCCGTGGTTGTACTTGAGGATCTAAATAATGATCATGTTGTGACTCGCGTTGAACAAGCGAGCTGTTGCCTCATCCAGTTTTGCTCGTTTAATTCAAGACCATCAAATCAAAATGGAGGAATGTTATGCATTAAATAAGGAATTAAAAGCAAAAATGCCTTTGTTAACCAAGGATTTTGAATGCTTACAAATGCAACTCAACTTTTCAAAACTCAAGAAAACCGTGAAAAAGGTTTTGAAGCCGCTTTGCTAAATCTCATCAAAGCGAAAAATATTTAGAGACGGATCGTGATCTAGCCGCTTGAAGAATGCTTTGTTATGCGAAATAGAACAAGCGAAACATGAACATAAAAAGCAAATTAACGCTCTCACCTTGGAAAATCAAAAAGCTAAAGTGAGTTGTTAACTTGTCAAAAGCAGTTCTCCGCATACAAAAGCATTCAACGAATCGGGTAGATGACCTTCTTGAAGAAATTATCGACTTGCAAAACAAAATTAAAGAGTTTAAAGCATTGTTTACAAACATGGTGAATCGATATGACTATTGAAAAGTTTACTTTAAAACCCAATCCAAAGGATATGGACCAAATCTAGCGATTACAAACCAAAGCTTTCACTAAAACATTCAAACCAAATCACGAAGTTTCCGGTCACGAATATAAAATTAATGATCTTGTTATGAGTGTTGTTGAATATCATCGTCAAGAGGAATTAGATGCGAAAGGCGAGTCGATCAAAATTAAAAGCATTGTTTACAACAAACCTTTTAATTATTCAAAACCGGTCACTTTTGTCACACCAACGGATTCTTCTAACACACCAAGGGTTATCATCAAAACACACAGTCTTCTAATGTTAATCCCCAACCGATTATGCACAAATTTATGGTCCTTTACCTTCCATCGATGAAGTAAACTCAAAACACGAAAATCGCAAAATTCTTAGATATTTTGATATTTTCATGGTGACCTCAAAATTTAGAACATGAGATAGAATATCATTACGAAATCAAAGTTCAACACTTTCAATCGCCTCAGGCGAGAACAAAGAAACATTTTTGGAAAAATCTTTTACCAAATGTTAAAAATTTGAAAAGTTGTGCATTGTCTTGGGAGCAGGACTTTCATAAGGAACTTGGAGTCATGAAGGTCGTTTTGAGAAAACCGAAACATCTATTTCTAATACTAAGCGTAAAAAGCTGTTGAGAAAAGATGTTGATCGACTCTTGAAAGATGTTATCTGTCTTGATATCCATAATGTTGTGTTATTCCATTCTTTGCCACATGCATCGATTATATCTCTGCGATAATGTTGACTCTGTGGTAGCTGTTGAGAATCTTGATAAGGTGCTTCAAATCGAGTCTTTAAAAGCTGAAAATGAGCGATTACTTAACGAACTTTACAATGCAAAGCGTCGTCTTAATTGGTGTGAAAAGATATTCACAATCAACAACTTGGTTTTCAAAAGAAAATCGCTCGATTGCAAACAAAATCTTTTGATCCTAAAATTGAGCAATGGATGATCAAAGCGTGTCTTTGAAAAGTCAAATCTCAAAATATGAACAAGAACTTGTAACGAGTTAAGCAGAATATGGTGTCATATTTGATTTACTCAATAAGACTCGTCATGAAGCATCAAACGAACTTGATCACTATCTTGCTCACACTAGAAAGTCATGAATTTTCTTTGGTAATATTCGTTACGAAAATCAAGATTTGATTCACACTATCTCTAAGTTAAGAGAAATGTTAGGAAAGTATGAACAACTTCCGCCAACCATCATTAAGAGATTAGCACCGTAACACTTAGTAATCGTGCACCTAGAATCCCTCTTGCCAAATCACAAGTTGCTAACGTGCTTCCTTCTCTTGAAGCAGAATAGTTGCGTCTTTTCCAAACGTCCGCACTTCACGACCTAGGAGCACTCAATCGAAGAATAGGAAGTTGCGACCTAAGAAAAGATCAATAAGGAATGCTAAAGTAGAAGAACACCCTAGGACTATGAATAAGACTCACGTTGCTTCCACTATAGATATTGCGTCGGCAAATGTAATAGAAATAGTGATGTAACGAATGCTAAACCGTTAAGTACTTTTGATATTGATCGATGCACCTTGTGTTATTTGTCGTAAAAGTATGAATTCGATTGTCATGACAAATGTGTTGCTAAAGCTATAATCTCTCGTTTACGGAATCCTAAGAATCGGAATACCTCTAGGCCCACTAATCATTCTAAGTCGTGTGCTTGGTAGACCGCCTTCTTTAGATTCTCGTCATGCGTTGTTGTCCTGTAGCTCGGTTTCACCTCCTAAGAATGTAGTACCACCTAGTGCATTCACAAAGACTAAAGCAAGCAGTAGTTATAGATGGCGAAATGGATATATAACACATTAGGATTTAAATGGATGCCTAAAGTTATTAATGTGTGTATGTCTACTATCATTTGCTTGAACCCTCTAACATTTCGGGTTCCACATCTACTTCTATTCCATCTGTGTCGTGCATGTGTAATGCGGTGATCTGAGATCATTCTCTGGATTGTTGATAGCGGATGTTCCCGACACATGACGAGCAACCTTAAGCTGTTATCAAACTTTATTGCAAAGTTCATTGGCATTGTCGGGTTCGGGAATGATCACTTGCGCGACTATCATGGGCTCGGAGATTATGTCAATGGGAACATCGAAATCGGCGGGGTTTACTATGTGGAAGGCCTCGGTCACAATCTGTTTCGATGGGTCGGTTTGTGATGGAGATTTGGAGGTTGCTTTCGGGAGAAAACTTGTTTCATTCGTGATCTACAAGGAAATGACCTTATGTCCGGCTCGCGTAATTCTAGTCTCTACACTATCTCTATGCAAGACATGGTTGCTTCATCTCCCATCCGCTTACTTTCAAAGGCAACATCAACAAAATCCACGGCTATGGCACGTCGTCTCTCACATCTAAACTTTCAAACCATCACCAACCTTGCTCGACACAAACTAGTTGAAGGTCTCCCACGATTCCGGTATTCAAAGATCACCTTTGCTCGACTTGTGAACAAGGAAAAAGCACTCGTGCTCATTTTCCTTCAAAGGTGGAACACGACTCTCGACATGTGCTTCATCTTCTTCACATGGATTTGTGTGGCCCAATGCGGCGTGCAAGCGATCAATGGCAAACGCTACATCTTAGTAATTGTTGATGACTACTCACGATGGACTTGGGTCTACTTTCTTGAAGCAAAGACCAAGCTCCACAAATGATCATCACCTTTCTCACGAAAATTCAAGTTCGACTCCGAACACCGTCCGCCAAATAAAACGGACAAAGGCTGAATTTGTTAACCAAACCCTTCGTGAATTTTATGAGAAAGTGGAATTGACATCAAACATCTATTGCACGTACACGAACAAAGCGGAGTTGTTGAAAGACGAAACCGAGCGTTAGTGGAAGCTGCAAGAACAATGTTAATCAATGCTAAACTTCCAGATTACTTGTGGGGAAAAGCGTATCTCTGCATGCTATACTCAAAACCGTTCTATGATCACAAAGCATACAACAAAACACCTTTCGAGCTTGTCCACAACCATAAACCGAATCTCAAACACTTTCATGTATTTGGATCCCTTTGCTATCCGAATAATGATCGTGATGATTTTGGAAAGCTCAAAGCCAAAGCCGACATTGGGTCTTTATTGGATATTGTGAGAATTCTAAAGGTTACGGATCGGAATCGTCGTACAAAGCAGTGATGGAAGCGATTCATGCTCATTTTGATGAACTCACGGAAATGGCTTACGAGTATAACGACTTAGAACCGGTCACAACCGTTTAAACTTCCTCAACCCCATCATCGGTGAACAAAGCCCCGACTCACTCGTCAACAAATGGAAAGGTTATTTGCTCCTCTGTTCGGTGGCGATATTGATGAGCGTGCTCGGTGTATCCATTGTTTCATTGCTCAACGATAATATTCTTATACGATACACTGCTACAACAACTCTTGTTGAAGAAGCACCACACGATTGACTCCACCACAGCAGTTGAACAAACCGCTTCCAACAATGATGAACCGGTGATGATATTACGAATGAAGTACCCCGCTGCGATTTTGATCCAAATCGTTCTTTAACCCGTTTGCTAATGAGGCTGCTTTGCACGGATGTCGCGGAATCTTCAACAAACCATTTGAATCCTCGAATCGCACAATGTATACCAACATCAACCTCTACACATCGATGGACAAAAGACCATCCTCGGCTAATATTATTGGCAACCCGAATCAACCGATCGTTACGAGACAACGTCTTCGCACGGATGGTGAACATTGCATTTATGCACTCACATCTGCCAATCGAGCCTAAAAACATTAAAGGCGCAATGACAAAAGACAAGCGGATTGAATCCATGCAAGAAGAACTCAACCAATTCAAGCGTCTTGAAGTATGGGAGCGGTTGAAAGACCAACGGGGTCTCGTCATTGGTCTCAAATGGATTTGGAAAAACAAATTGGATCTTTGAAGGAATGTAATCCGAAACAAGTCACGTCTAGTTGCTAAGGGTTATCGTCGGGAAGAGGAATAGACTTTGAAGAATCTTTTGCTCGGTTGCTCGTCTTGAGGTCGTTCGGATATTTCTCGCGTTCGCGGCTCATATGAATATGACGGTCTTTCAAATGGATGTCAAAGCTGCGTTTCTCAGCGGACAAGCGAAAAGCGGTTTATGTCGACCAACCCGAAGGATTCGTTGATCGAGTGCCCGAACCATGTCTACAAACGAACAAAGCTCTTTATGGTCTCAAACAAGCCCCTCGGGCATGGTGCGATAAGCTATCATCTTTCCTCATTGCTAATAATTTCACCAAAGGTTCGGTTGACCCAACTCTTTTATACAATATCACGGGCACATATCTTAATTGTTCAAATTTACGTGGATGACATCATTTTGGGTCTACACATAAAAAGTTTTCAATCGCTTTTGCAAAACTAATGAAGAAAAATTTTGAAATGTCCATGATGGGTGAACTTACGTTCTTTCTAGGATTACAAGTTCATCAATCACCCGTGGTATTTTCTTGAGTCGATCCAAATATGCCCTTGAATTGTTAAACAAATTTGGAATGAAAACACGTGATACTTATGCCACACCAATGACTCATACCAAGAAGCTAGAATTTGATTTACATGGGAAATTAGTTGACCCTACCAAATACCGAAGTATTATTGGGTCTCTCATGTATCTAACGACTAGCGGACTGATATTGTCTTTGCCGTTTATCTATGCTCCGTTATCGATCGCGACCAATGAAACCCACCTCTACGAGGCTAAAAGAATCCTCCGATACATCAAGGAACCATTAACTTGGGGATCGGTATCAGAAGGATTACGGTTTTGAACTAATCGCTTTTTAGAATGACGACCACGCGGGATGCTTAGACTCGAGGAAAAGTACTTGAGGCTCTACAATTTCTTGGTGATAAGCGGTGTCTTGGCAATCGAAGAAGCGAGGATTGTACATCGTTGTCATCAACAAGAAGCGAATATGTAGCCATGTCCGCGTGTTGTGCTCAAGTCATATGGATGAGAACACAACTCAAAGACTATGGTTACGTGTTTGACGAAATCCGATGTCTTTGCGACAATCGGTGCCATTGCGATCTCGTGCAACTCGATCCGACACTCGAAATCAAAGCACATCGATCTTCGTTATCATTTCATCAAGGACCACGTGGAGCAGTGCAGTTGAATTATACTTATGTGGTCTTGAATACCAATTGGCGGATCTACTCACCAAAGCCTTGCCTCCCGCTAGGTTTAATGAGTTGGTCCACGGATTGGTATGAGGTGTTTGACTCAAGAGGAATTGGATGACCTCCTAAAAGCAGTCTTAAAACCTATCAAACACCAAAATCTCTTTTGTAAATAATTTTTCAAAACAAAATACAAAATATAAAACTTATAAAACAACAAAAATATTCTTCTAATCTAATTTTCTTTCAACATGGCAAGTACATTTCTTCCATCAACACTTTAATCTTTCAAAATTCGGTATTTTTCCGATCAAGTGTTGAGGGAGAAAATTATCATAACTGTTTCAAAACATCGTGTACTTGCATGTTATCATATCCGGTTGTTTCCTTTTATCAATGGTGGTAAATTTTTACGGTTAAATGACACTCCTCGGACTAAAATTTATAACCTTTCATTATTTATCTAAGTCGAGGGGAGTGTCGTCAAGTTTCTTTCTTAACAATTTTGTTTGGTAACCAAAATGGAAGTTAAATGGCTTTGTGTGAAAAAGGAAAAGGTGGAGGGACCAAAGCGTCAAAAGATGAAAGTCATTTTAATAAAAGTCCTCCACCTAACTTATCACTTCACATTTATTACTCTAACCAAAACAAATCCTCGCCTAAGAATCACTCTTCCAATCCGTGTTTTGATCATCAAGCGTAAGTGGATTAATGTTTCTAACATGATTTTAAACATTGGTTTTGATTTTCAAATAAATCCAACGGTTAAATTTACTTATATGGTTGATTTTGTGTTCTTCGCATATGCGTAAGAACACATGATCATGTGTTATGTGTTTGTGGTTAAAAGATAATGTCAAAATGTTTTAATAACATCAATGATATTTTTCTATCCTCAAAACAAACCCGAAACTTCGAATTGAGTGATTTTGAAAATTAGGGTTTATCGTGAATTTGGGTATTTTAAAATGTGAATGGTTTTGGTCAAAAGGTTATTGTGTGATGTTCATATTGTGTTGTATTAAAGATTTCCAGGCCCTATAACCACCCAGAAACACTAATTAAGTCAGAATTAGGAATTAGGGTTTAATGTTCTTGTGTTTGGGTATTTTTGATTCACAACGAATTGGGTGTTAAAAATTGGTTATTAGACTCTCACAACTCTTAAGACCTACCAGAAAATGTTTGGTGCAAATCCTATGGTTAGAAATCATACGCGTAATTCTTAAACTCTAGGGTTTTGACCTACGCGTATGACTTTCTCTGTATAACTTGCTTTCATGCCATGATTTGTGTTTAATATGACTATACATGTTAAGATTGATGATATGATGGTTTTATTTCGGGCTTGCTACTCGTAAAATTCGAGAATCAAGGTCGATTGTTACTCTACGCATAAGGATCACCTTACGCGTGGCGGTTATCGTAAGAGAAATCCTACGGCGTAACTACTACGCATAAGGTTCTACAATGGGACTACGGCGTATCACAGTGAAGGATATGCGTAAGCGATGACCTCTACGCATAAGGTCTACTCTTACGAGTAAGCCTTACGCGTAAGGTCTTTATCGCCTCTGGCGTAAGCCCTACGCATAAGGTCCCTTTTCCTCGCGTAACATTTCTTACGCGTAAGTTAGGATCCTACGCATAAGCTTTCGTCTCGCGTATATCACTACATTTCTGCGTAACTTTGCCAAATCTACGCCTAAGCCTTGATAGACCTTCATTATGAATTGTTACGTGCACAAACTTGTTAATAAACAAATCATATCGTCACGAAACCAATAATGTCACTAATAAACTTAATCGTTTAATATGTTGTGTTAAATATGTGATAACATAAACTTTAAAACTTAAAGTTAACTAACTCACAAAACTTATCACGACGACATTGGACTATTGAACAAACAAGTGACTTTGGACTCGTAACAATCTTTAACACTGTACATTCAATAATTAGACAATAAAACCTTACATTGACTAACATTATGTCTTTCGATATGTTGGTTCTTTTGGCTAATGTTATTTCGAGATCACGACATGGTTGCTCAAATGAATGTGGATGCACGAAGTTCTCACAATTCGACATCTTCCCAATGGCTATCCTAGAAAGATTGGAAAGAACAACCTTAGGGTTGACTTTGAAACCCTCACATGCTCGAGAATCTTCTTGTCTCATTCTTTGTGGATATTCTAAGGAATCATCCCTACGAACATGCTCTCACACTCTGCTCTCTGTCTGGAAATCTACATTCGACAATTCGGAATTCTATGCGAGAGGATCACGGTCAAAGTGCGATGTGATGACACTTAATCACAAACAAGTCACCATCACTCATGCGGACTTACGGGTTGTTCTTCTCATTCACGAAATCGAGCCAACCGACTTCTTTGCCACACCTCTTGAGGAGGCAGTTCTACAATTCTTGCTTGATATTGGCTATGATGAAGCTTGAGGAGTTATCTCTAAGCATTCTCATGTGGAGCTTAAGAACATTCCTCAACCGTGGAGAACCCTCTACATCATCATCACCAAATCGGTCTCGGTCGTGATAGTGGATATGAGCATCCCAAGCTCATGGAACTACAAATTTTCGGTCATTAATCAACAAAAGGACATCGAAATTGAAGCCTTTGTTATGGGAAGACATGATGTCATTTCACAAGAAACTTGGCTCAAAGATTCCTATGTCGGATACACAAAATTGTTGATCCGAGCACTTGGACTTCATCCCGATATTCCACAAAGGCTCAATGACCCGGACAATCACGATATGTTGGTGAGCCTACCCTATCGATCGAGAATCAAGGAATCGTCTACAAAGAAGCAGGGTCTTGTATTACACGATCACCTTCGTCTAAAGAAATCAAAAGCTCGAGACATACAAAAGGTATCTAGTTGCGGTAAAAGAAGGCAAAGTTGGTCATCTCGATGACAAGTCTTCGGAACACCTATAAGGAGAACCGGAAGAGGCGGTCACGAAGAAGTCTTGCAAATCTTGAAAGTCATAGGAAGTTTCCCAAGAGGAATCCTCCTCGTAAAAGGACTGTTCCTTCTAAGGAAGTTGTTCCCATTCCCTTACCTAAACACGAACCATGAGAGAAAGCTAATTGGCGAGGACTCGGAAGGTCTTGAATCGGAAGAAGAGATTACGTGCTCTGAAGCGCTAAAGATGAAACCACAGCGGTATCTAAACCTCCCGGTCCTCCGGTGACCTAGGAAAAGGAAAGACTCTGTACTTGTGCCATATGAAGAAAGCTCGAGAAAGTGATGAAGAGCAACTGGATAAATCCTACGGAAGAAGTTTAAATTAGTTAGACACCTTCAAAAGGTGAAGAATTTGCAAAAGACCAAATGGGTGGCCGGAGGATCAAGTGGTGGTGCCCACTCTTCACCGAGATCTGATGCGGTTAATCGACCCGATAAGGGATCTGGTGCCACCACTCTTGTGCAACAACAAGCGCTTGTGGAGGTCTCGATTATAACATTGAGGAACGAGAAAGGATAAGGCGAGAAAGAAAGCGATGAAGAAGCTAAGGCTCGGAGACGGAAGAAAAGGCTAAATCTGGACAAGATGGCGAAGAGAATTATGATGATTATCTTCTCAGCGGTCCAACTCGTTCAAGGAGGATACTACGCACCTCCTAAGGACCCCGAGCCTCCTCATGTCTCCTCATCATCAGATTCTTCATCTCATTCCTCACCACCACCATCTAAAAGATCAACCAAATCATCATCCAAATCGGTGAAGAAGCCTACTCGATCTTGGATATCTCATGCTCATAAGCAATTGGGAATCTTTGTCAAACAAATCGAGAAAGAAAGACATCCTCCAAAGGAAGATGAATTTCTATCTTGATCGAATCTGATATATTCATGATGATCTCGACAAGATGCAAGAGGAAAGGAGTATGTCGAAGCTCATGAAAGATGATCTTCAAGGAAAAATGGATGAAATGATCAAAGGATACACTCAGCAGTTCCTTATGGAGGTCGTTCGAATCGACAAAGCGGATGTATACCGGACAAGCGTATCCAAATCTGTTGCATCTAGCCAAACAAGCCATGAAATCAACTCAGATGAATTTAAGCATCAATCCGATTGAATCTACAATCTTCTCGGATGATGAATTGGTGAACCGGCTAGTAGCGCAAATGTCGACACGCTCTGCAGCGTTTGCCTCACATGAAGCTAAAGCTGTTTGAAGCTCTATTGGAATACCAACTCGGGTCCTCATTCCGAGAAAGAAGGCATTAGGCCCAAACGTTCAAGAGATGATGAAGACAAAGATCGGGATAAGGATAAAGAGCCCAAGCGCTCAAAGAAGTCGATGTATCATCCTCTATTCGATTACTCGATGCAACCTCCACCACAACGGACTCCTACTCAACAAAGATCTTCTCCTCCATCTTCTCTTGATAAACCTCGGGATTCATCGAGTTACCGCCGAGACTCAAAAACCGGTGATCACTTTGAGTATACGGGTGGTGACGATGAGGAAGTCCGTGAGCCCCTAACAACCCACCTCTCCCAAACAAGTTAAGAAACCGAATCCTCATCTAGGCCAAAACAAAAGAAGAAGAAGGCGCCAATGGTGGCGTCGTATCATGGCTAGATGAAGATACAACACAAGAGTTTGAATGGTTTTCTACACTTGTCAATTCCACTCCTACCACGAAGAAGGTCAAGATCGGTGAGCGGTAATACTTTGGAGCATGCTAAGATTATGCAAGAAAAGTTCCATGTGAAGAAGATGGCGAAATCCGAGTTGAGGCGAATCAAGAATGAAGCTTTTCAAGCTGTGGAAAGATAGCTCGAGAAAGTGCCATCGAGTCGAATATCACCTTGAAAACATTGCTCGAGCTATGTCTAACAACATGGATTGGCTCAACCCGAAGCAAACATCGACTTCACCAAGCGGGACAACCCTCCATATTACACCGTGGTCTAAACCACTACCAACGATCGGCCAACCGGATGAACCTAGGATTCCATTCGGATATTTCTTCAACAAAGACTTGGAATTTCTTCTACGGTGGCGATGGATCAAGGAAATCGCTACATCTTTGACACTTCCATTCCAGTGACCATATACTCAAAGCGCATAGCTATCGAGGAAAGAGCTAATCACTTGTTCTCCAACAAAGTGGAAGCATACGACCGAGATGCAATGTCTGGGATTCATCATTGGCGGAGCAGCGAAGAATCTACTACCGAAGCGCCGGTTCGAAGTCTCAACATGCGGTGTTCGATACTAAGGATATCGTTGCCATCAAACACGTTGATCTTTCGACCAAATGGGACTACACTTTTCTCAAGAAGATTGTGGTCAAAAGGCAAGATGAGCGGGATTATGCATTCTCTGGTGACTTTGAGAATTTGTCTCTCAACGACATTGAAGACATGTACCTTGCCAAAGTGCGAGGTCGCATGAGGCAATTTTCAAGCGAAGTACAACGTGAATTCATCAAGTCACTGCTCATCTTCATCGAAGCATAGTCATCAAAGAGCGTGTAGAAGATCTCCAATGGTGTTGAATCATATCAAACCCGTGTTAACTTCACTCCACCTCGACTTGATCTTCCCGACATCAACCGGCTCTCACAATATACACTCATCGACAAACCATTCGGCGTCGTTTACGCGGTGAACTTGACGAAATTGCTTAATGGCGTGTAGCGATCTTCACAAATTTGGGGATCACACTTTGAAGATGGTTAGGGACGGATTGGCTTATAGGTTGAAGGATATCGTCAAATGATTGGGTCTCTAGCGATGGAATTCTCGGGATCGAAGGGATGTGAGGAGAATCATCAAGATGATTGATGAAAGGTTGTATAGAAGGATCGATTCGAGAAGATTGGAAAGCTATGTTGGTGGTCGACCAGGATTAACATCACCGGCTTTCAACGCCCGATTCACACTCTGGCGACATCTCTGGACTTCACGGTACCCTTGAATTGCTTCTTTCATTATAAATTTGGATGTGTGATTATATATGTCAATGGCTTGTGCACACATAACGATGTACAACCCGTTCTTGTCAAGAAAGGACCACGTAGTGCGCTTGATTGCCACAATCCTTATAAAAGGAGCGAAAGCTTCTTACTTTTGAGTAAAACCTATCAAACCTTTCATTTTCAAGGTTTTGCTCAAAAGGACAAGTACTTCCCGTATGATTTTCAAAACCTCAACCGTTTATATCACTTGTTGAGGGGTATTTGAGTTAAAACTTTGTTCACAAATTGTTCATAGTGGTCATCTTCCCAAACACTCGAAATGGTCATATTTATTCTCAACTTTTCAAAAATAACATTTTATATGCCATTTTGAGGGGAGAAAATTATGTGATAAGAAATATGTTGTGTAAATGCAAATGAATCTTTGTGTAATAGACTTAACCAACGAATTGTGGTACTAAAGCTGTTAGTAACTCGAAAAGACTTGTCTGGACGGGTAATAATTTCAAGCTAGTTCGCTAGTAATGTAAGCGTGTCTCATGAAAGGACTTGTCCGAGTAGAAAGTACCATTCGAGAAACTCTTGGTAGACATGAACTCGTGGGTATGACAACCTTTCGAGGTTTGTCTACACCTTCAAGGTAGTTATTAGAGCTAGTTGTCACCTAAAAGGCGACAATGTAACTCTTTAACTATGCAATGTAACCGTGTCTCATGGGGATTGTCTATCTTGAGTTGATCAATTCAAAAGTCGCGCTCTTCCCACACGGTCTGATTTCCGTCAAAACTCTAAAGCACATGTGGAGGGTATTTACGCTAAAGATAAAACTCTCACGATGGTTCAAACATGTTTTCATTTACAAACCCTTTGAGAGATTTTCTTGAAAATTGGTTTTATGGCAACATAGGTTAGTCATGGAGTGATAAGGTGACTAAGGTTAGGAATAACCGTCCTATGATCCGCCAGAGCGGAGGATCTACCCAAGGACATCACAAATAGTTAGTACTTAGAAGTCCTTAGGTATGATTATAAAAGGAGAAAATGAGAATCGGAGAAAGAAGGAGTTGAAGAATTAAAAGAAATGCAAAGAAAAGGGTGAAAAGAAATAGCCCTCCAAATTATTCAACTTAGGGCGGACAGGGTTCAATTCATATACTCTTGGTTGTCACTTAGTGGCCGGTATTGAAGATTAAAAGTCGTCATGGACCCGATGGCGCATGCACTAAACCTTCTTAGCCACTCAAGTTTCTCTCTCGAAGCTTGTTTCATTCTCACGGGAACCCTACGTAAACTATTGGCTTTCTCTTAGAGATCGTTGGTATTGAAGAAGGAGACCCTCTCCTAGTCTCCGCTCGGAAAAACCAAAGCGCACTATTGAGTCTAGAGCCACGAGATTCATCAAAGATCTCTTAGGAACACTTGACATTTCATCACTTGTTGATCACCAAATAAGATCATCGATGGTTCATATCGAGTCCTTCACGGATCTTAGCAATCATCGAGAACATTTATGAGAGGTTCACATCTGTGATCCTCGGTGATTGAATGGAAACTCTGCCGGGGTCAACATCAAACGACCACGGCGGTCACTTCGGTAACTCCCGTGGATTACGCTTAGTGTGTCTCAAGCGGTCTGATCGTGAGGTGACACTTGGTGTACCTCTCGACTCATCTGAGCTGTAGATGTACTTTGGTACATCGCGTTATCTCACTTGTGGGACTCCGGTTCGAGAGCGGCCTTTGTAAAATTAGAGTTGTGTTTTCACACTATCTTGTTAACACTCTCGAAGTTCAAACTTGTAAGTGCGGAATCCGCTTATTACTAACCGTTTGAAATGTTTTCTTCTTATGGAAGCTCGGGCGCGGGATGATCGTCTTGATTCTTCTCATGCTCACGCCAACATCATCACTAATGGAAGTTCTATCCAAAAGCAACACAACGATCGAGAATGATTCTTCGTCAAATCAAAGAATCTACAAAGTTAAAAGACTTAAAGAACTTCATCGATCTTGAATTCCAACGTCAAAGGCGTGTGAGCATGTTGAAGAATGACGTGGAACCTTTGTAGCGTGAAGCGGAACTGAGGCGAGACTTGATGCGAACAACAACATACTATCACTTTCATCACAAAGAACAATGATCAAAGAACAAAGTTAAAGATGACGTCAAAGCATAACCGTTCAAAGAAGACAATTTCTCTACACTGGGAGATTGTTCGAATCAAGGCAATTCTTCTCACAAGAAAGAAGAATGTCGAAGTCGTCGAGCTACTATTACATCAACGCCTTCACCGTTCATCACCAACACTTGAGGGAGATTGTTGGAATCACTCTAAACTATAATTCAAGTGTTAGTTATTCTTATGTAATAGGTAGCTTATTATGGCCTTTATGTTTGTTATTAGCCTTAAGCTTATGTAGAAGGCCCATGAGCTTAGGCCCAAGCCCATAAAGGAAAGGAAGGGAACTAGGAGTGTTGCCTAGCTTCCTCCTATAAATACTCTTGTAAACCTTCATTTGAAGGTTGGTTGTTCAATTATTCTTTCACTCATACTCCTACGCATGTACGCATAACCGCCTTTGTCTTTACTTATCGTGTGTGTGTGTTTGGTTTACTTGTTCAATCGCCTTTATCTCTTTCTTGTAAGCTTGTGTTGTAAAACTAGTGACCTAACTCTATTATAGAGTTCACCGACATAATCATTAGGTTCTATAACATAAAACCTATAACACTTGGAATGCTCAGCATACCCAATGAAGATACAATCTATACCTTTCTCACCCATATTTTTCATTTTGGGTTTAGTTAGTCTTACAACAACTCTACAGCCCCAAACCCTCAAATAAGTCAAATTTGGTACCTTCTTGGTCCAAATTTCATAAGGTGTTTGTTTACTATTTTTGTTTGGAGTTCTATTCAGAATATAACAGGCTGTCAACATAGCCTCACCTCAAAACCCTTCACTTAGTCCAGAATAGGATAACATGGAATTCACCATTTCCTTTAAAGTCCTATTCTTCCTTTCAGCCATACCATTCTGTTGTGGCATGTAAAGAGCCGTGGTTTGATGTATTATTCCAGTCAATTGAAAATAAACTGGATCATAATACTCACCACCTCTATCAATACGAAATACTTTTATCAAATCTTGTCTTTGAAGTTCTACTTCTTGTTTATAAATTTTAAATTTATCTAGAGCTTCATGTTTAGCATGCAGTAGATAGACATAACAATATCTAGATGCATCATCAATAAAAGTAATGACATACTTATTATGTCCTAGTGAAGGATTGGCATGAAAATCACATAAATCACTATGTATGAGATCTAATACTTTGCTTTCCCGGTTAACACTCTTAAAAGGATGTCTAGTGATCTTTGTTAACATACAAGTTTTGCAACTTTCTGGTGTCATATCAAAAGCAGGTATTAAACTCATTCTAGACATATCTTTCATTCTCTTGTAATGAACATGTCCTAGTCTAGCATGCCATAATTCAGATTTGCTTAAACTATTGCTATGACTAGAAGTAACCACACAAGCAGAATCATTAAACAAAGGATAATTCAAATTTAATCTAATCATTCCATTACATACATAATCAAATCCAACAAATGAACCATGTCTTGAGAAGATATACTTGTCACTTTCCAACACTTGTTTGTAGCCAAACTTATTCAACACAATTTCAGAAACATGATTCTTTCTAATCCCGGGTACATACAATACATTATCTAAACATAAAGTTTTTCCAGAAGTGAAAGTTAATAAAACACGCCCTATTCCTTTGATTGGTTCGGTTGCAACGTTTCCCATCTTTACACATGAGCCATCTTCAATCGGATTACATACTTGAAACCAACGAAGATCCTTGCAAACATGACTTGTTGCACCTGAATCAACCCACCAAGCAACTTCATCATCCTGAATATAAAATGCATCAGAAATTACATAAACATAATGTAAAACATTATCAAAATTATGTACAAAATCAGAATTATAACCTTGTTGCTTATCAGGATCCTTAGACCCACTTGGACCAGCGCCATTATTGCCCTTTTTAGAGCGACAATCCTTCTTCATATGACCAGGCTTGTTACATTTCCAACAAGTCAATGCACCCTTTTTGTTGGCAAATTTATCATCACCACCTTTGAACTTTCTTTTGTTCTTGTTGTTGTTAAAATTGTTGTTAGAATTTTTGACTCCATCTCCTTCAACCATGTTAACAGAAGAAGATCCAATTTAGTTATTTCCTTTAGGATTATTATCAAGTTCCTGATTTCTTAATCCTTCCTCAATTCGTAGATGACTACCGAGTTGAACCAAATTTAACTCTTCCTTTTTTATGTTTCAAACCATGTTTGAATTCTCTCAGAAGGAGGCGGGTTTATCAATGATAATCGCAGCCGAGATGGCTTCATCCATCATCAAATTATGTTGGGAATACTTGTCCCGAATCCTTAACATCTCATGATATTGTTCCATGACAGTTCGGTATCAACCATCTTGTAATTTATAAAATTACTCACAAGAAACTTCTTTGCGAAGCATCTTACGCCATGTATTTAGATTCTAGGGACTCCCGGTGCCTTTGCAGATTCGACATTTTGATAGATGTCAAATAGGAAATCAGACATACTGCTCGAATGTGACCACGACATATGTAGTCGTCGTTCTCCCTCTTCATCCTCTTCCTGATCGTATCCAAAGTTTCATTCTCGTCCCATTCCGGACTGGGTGTACTCTGAACGTACACTACTTTCAGGGTGGTAAGAAGAAAGTGCATCTTCTTTTGCCAGCGACGAAAGTCCTGCCCTTCAAGCTTTGCCAACTTATCGAACTTGCTCGTCATGTCCTTCACAGATTCTCCGTTCGTCATGATCACAAAATACTTCAATATTTGTTAGGAAATTAGATCACAGTAATCTGAGAGTCGTGTAAACACTTTCGAATTGAAGTATTTCGGTGGTTCTACCGAAATCTTAAATCGGATAAAACTCAGAATTAGAATCGAGAATGTGTTTTGATGTTATGAAAAAATGAACCTAATGAATAATCAATATAGGGCAAATGATTGAAAAAGTATCATACTTGCCACCATTTTCTTTTGTGGGTAGCGAACAAAAGTTTTGCTTTTGTGGGTACTTTTCTTTCAAATTTATCCTTTTAGGGTATTTTGCGAATTTTTGGACATTTTGCCCTTTTAGCTAATAGATTTTTTTTTTCCAAGGCAAAATGTCACATATTACCCTAAAATGATGAAATTGAAAGAAGAGTACCCATAAAAGCAAAAAATTGTTCGCTACCCACAAAAGAAAATGGTGGCAAGTATGATACTTTTTTCAATCATTTGCCCATCTATATATGACCAACCATAACTAACTCTCGGTTACAACTGCCAAAGCAGTTTTATTAACCACCAAGCCAGTTAATTTTAAGGGACAAAATACCAGAAATTTTATTTTCTAGTGCGGTTACAATCTGCGGGTGCCACCCCTTGACCACCGCTACCGTGCGCCGCCTCGGATCCCGTCATTTGGGGATTCTCTCCGAATAATAATCATAATAACGTCATACAAGTGTGCACTCCGCACAACCCGACTTGTTGAACATTTATCATAATTACACATTGGTCAACTAAGTCAAACCATTACACTTAAATAATATCGGTGATGCAATATCACCAACACTTCATATTCACGTTCTTCAATTTGAACTCGTCTGCATATAAATGAGGTGGAGGTGGTCCATCCTCAATACGCTCCCACTCCTCCAAATCCATACCCCACTCATTGTAGTCCACACCCGCCATTGCCAAAGCTTCAATAGAAACCGACATGATACTAAAAATTCGGCTAAGATATTAAGTATTTGAGGTTAAGCTTTAGCGCTTGTGAGTTGTACGTGTTCCTCCATATATGGCTCTTTTATAATATGACTAAAATACACCGTTGGTCCCTAAACTTGGCAAGGTGCATCGTTATGGGACAAAACCCGGCCTTTTCATCGCCATAGGTCCAAACCTTGGCCATTAAATGCCAGAATCGTCCCTTGACCAGGATTGGGATAGTCAAACCGATTTCCTTCGAGGGTATTATAGACCATTCACTTTTTGACCCAACCTTCAACCCAAGGACCAATTGTGAGTATGGCTACTAGCCGTTTCTTCCCTGATACGCTTGCATTTAATTTCGCGGGAACCAATACACCCACCCAATAAACAACTTTACCAATCACATAAAACAACATTATCCAGAAATGATAAACTGCAAATCGAAATCAAGAATATAAATCCTCATTTCGAACTCAAAAGACCAACCCAACTTCCAAAAAACCATGTCGATCGATCATTTTACCAACATGCGGATGAAGTGATCACTAACATTTTGAATCGGTTGCCTTTGTTAGAAGCGGTGAGAACCTCTAGTTTAGCGGCCCCGGAGGTCTAAGTGGAATTTGCTCACCGATGTCATACTTGATGAGGATTTCTTTATTATTTAACATACGAGTTTGATGGGAGGCTTGTTACTAGATTCTTAAATCGACATGGGTCCAATAAGAAAGTTTGTCTTATTTGTAGAGCCAAGATCAATTATTTGAATAGACAACTTTCATTATGAATGCATTCATGAGTGGCTCTTGTTTTTGGTGACAATGGAATTGAGGAGTGATTATTACAAAGCGGTATGGTGACCCGATTCGTTCCCAACCTAACTTTACTCTCGTAGTGAGTTGAAACATCCGGTACTTCATGTTTGTGCTATGGCTACTTTGGAATATTTTCATGGCTTTCCAAATCTCGAGCTTAGAATTGATTCATGTCAATTTTCTAAGCGGTATAGTTTGGGACTTTATTCTGTGGTTGTCCTCGCTTGAGTCTCTTAAAATGAATCGTCCTAGTACAAACAAGATGAGACTATGGGATATTGCAAAACTTGGGAATTTGAAGAAGTTACATTTGTCATTAGGTCGTTATAATGTTGTGACGACAATCAAAACATCCGATATCTTTCACTTGACAAGACTTCAAAATCTTGAGACCCTTACATTGGATTTTGGTGATTGCATGGTAAGAATGATTTCAGTTTACAACTTATAATTTAACAATGTTATATAGATGTGTATATGATAATGAAATTTAATCAGAAAACTTCTTGTAGTTGATACATGAAGCTAATCCTAGGATGAAGGTGCCCTTTGTTTCCTCGATTAACCTTAAGTTGTCCGATGTCGATTTTGGGAATAGTGTTATGGTAGCGTTCACCATTGTAATGATCCGGTCATCTCGAATTTGAAAATGTTGGATACTAGAGTAAGTGTAATCTTTGTAATGCATATGTATCAAATAAAACATTCCTAAATTGCCATGTTTGTGTATCTCAACACTATTTGATTTTTCAATTCGCAAACACGCTTAGTGATCTACCTTTGCAAAATTTTCCACTGTTGTGACACAAACACATTCGACCATTGCCATTCTGAGACGGTGGTGTTTCGAGCTTTTCGAGCAGAGCATGAAATAACTTTAATAAAGTGTATACTTGCGTGTTCCGGTCACTAAAGACAATCAATATCGAGCAAAGCGATAGGAGTCATGATGGGAATGAAAATACCGGGAACAATGGGGAGTTGGCTAGGAAGTCATTGAAACTCCACCGAGCTTCCCCACGACGTGGTAGATTTCTTTGACCTGGTTGTAGTTTAAGTTTGGGTTGAATACCCTTGGACAATTAATGTTGCAAAATAGTTTTGGTAATTTTGTACGATAATTGTTTATATGGTTTGCTTAAAATTAGATTGTTCATATGTTGTTGTTTGTGCGTATTGTAGGTGATGAAAGTTTGACATTTGAAAGTCAAACTTTCATTTAGCATTTTAATTTGATTGTAGCAAGTAAAGCGCATTTCCGTTTACTTTAGTTAGTCAATACTTGAAAATGGTGAATGTGTTAGCGTGAGCGAGAGTCGTAATGTCGGAAGGATTGAAAACCTTTGGAAGATTAAGTGCAAAAGCGAATGGTATTTGAAGTTTGATGATAAGGATGGCTAGTGGAATGTTCAATAATATATATAATGGTATTTGACTTTGTAAAGTCAATATTGCAAAACCATTACTCAATATTTGTTTTGGAGTGAATTGATAAATTGATATGTTTTAGAAGTTTGACTTAACAAAGTCAAACTTCTAATGGTTTTACGTAAGTTGGCAACTTGAGGGACCAATTGTGTATTCTAAAGTGATTATTGGGCGGAGTTTTAAGTATGACAACGCAACCAAGACAAATTCGGGGACCGAGTGTGAAAAAAAATAACTATTAGACCCTTGCCCGCCTCTTACCGGAGACGATATTGACTAGTGCACACCAAACGATAAACTCATCTACCACTTTTTCCACACACAAACAATTTTCCAATGGCGATTTCCCATTTTAAACAAACTCATGGAGGTTCTTTGATTCCCCAAATTTGAATGATCGTATGGCTATCTGGTTTGAAGAAGAGGCGCCCGAAGGGATTCTGTGGAAGCTAGTTCTTGATGCATCCGAAGATCGAAGACAGAATCATCAAGCGTAGGGGCGATAGAAGAGAATCAAGCTCGGGACCTCGTGGAATTGCGCTTGATGTGTGGATGCGTTGACCAAAATCCGATCGAGGCACACAAACCAACTTGCCCAACTCATACAGATTGTTGGTCAAGCAGATGAAGGTATTCGGTTCAACCAAGACTTTGTTAAGAAAATGGTGAACATAATGCACGAATTTTTGGTTTTCCAGGGGTAGATAAAGGCGGTCTTTTGCGTGATAGTTTTGGGAATATAGGTTGCTAAAAGGGTATGTAAATTAGATTTGATGTAGTTGGTTATGATGTTTAATGACTTTATTAATGATAAAATATCATTTGGGTTATGTGTTGTTTAATCTGTTCTTGTATTGTGATATTGGGTGTATTTTAGTGTAATTAGTATCAACAAAACCAAACATCCCTTATATCAAGAAACCAAACAGGCCCTTGTATCAACAAAACCAAACAGCCCTTGTATCAAGAAAACTTTAATCAAGAAACCAAACACCCCTTGTATCGGCAAAAGCAAAGGCAATGGTTTAAAAAGATGTGGTGAAAATGCAAATACTTTAGCACTAAATCATAATGTATCAACAAACATCCGCTTGTATCGGCCAAACCAAACGGCCCTTTTATCAAAGAAAGTTATTACAAAGAAACCAAACACCCCGTATCGTAAAAAATTAGAGGCGGTGGTTTCAAAACACGGGTTGAAAATGCAAACGCTTTAGCGAGAAACAACAATGTATTGACAATGGTGTATTGTAACATCTTGAATTTTGACTTACCAAAGTCAAACATACTTATGAAAGCCAACAAATTGTAACTTACTATTGTGGTATGACTTGGGTAAGTCAAACCTATTAAGAAATGCAAAACGATTTCAAACACAATTACTTAAATAAGAACACAAAATTTTATTCATAGATTTCATGTTCTCAAGAACTACAAATGTTTACTATCATTTAAACATACACTTAGCTAGACCCACAACTCTCCCTATCATCGTTTTCCTTCTTTTCCTTCCTTTCCTTAAGATATTTAAACAAAATTTCCAGATTTTTAATCCTTTCTCCCAAATCGTTAAACTTTGATAACAAGATGTCATCCTCTTCCTTCTCCTTCTTAACACCCAAACCCTTTTCATTTGGGCGATCCGCTTTCCTCAACGAACTCAACAAAGCCTTCCCTTATCGTTTTGTGCCATTATTGTTTTCTTTTTGCTTTGGGTAGAATGTGTGTTGATTGTATTTTAGGGTTCACTCTTGGTCGTAGCCGATACATATATGGTTGAAGGTGGGTTACATTTTAACTAGGTTGGGTCAAAAAAGTAAATGGTCTATAATACCCTCGAAGAAAATCGGTTTGACTATCCCAATCCTGGTCAAGGGACGATTCTGGCATTTAATAGCCAAGGTTTGGACCTATGGCAATGAAAAGGCCGGGTTTTGTCCCATAACGATGCACCTTGCCAAGTTTAGGGACCAACTGTGTATTTTAGTCTTATAATGTTGGATATTCTATAATAGCCACTTTCATAGTTGAAATGTAAACTCACTCGTGATCATGTTATTGACCATTGATTTATATATTTAATTGAGCTATAAAGTTATTAATCTTAAAAAGGATATGCTTGAATGTTACTCCATGCATGCATGGCATGATCATTTAGATGCTTTTGTGATATTTGGTCATTAAATTCTTGCTTGCGTATGCATATTTGTCTACGGTCAATAAGTGTGAATTGAATAACTTCCCTAGTTGCTCCGTACGTGCAGATGAATCTTTGATTCTTCAGGTCACGAGGATCATATTTTGTGTACGGACCAATAAGGATCTACCAATAAGTTGCTCATGATCATTAATTATATGAAAATTTCAAAGTATGTCATATGCTTTTTATGTCGCTCGTGATCATGTGGTACATTATTTATCTTTCACTAGGCTGCTTAAAGGTTTTCAAGAAAACCAGTGAAAAACATTAAATTTACTTTGCGATAAAGATCATTTATTCAATCTACTATCTGATACATATATATTCGGCAATTCATTGTTCAAATTTGAAATATATTTGCAGTACACAACTTTACATCAGGAACAAGTGTTCCATGAAGATGTTATATACTTGCTGATTTAAAATAGGAAGTCTTTTCATCTTTTACCAAATACAAAGATAATTACCAGGGTTTTATATGTTCTCAAAAGCAAACGTTAGAACATGTTTATTAATTTGCTATAAGAAATTGGAATGAAATGGTTCTTTCTATTTGGTTGATTTTCATTATCTTATCATAAGTGTATTTTTCTAGCAAGTCTCGTTATTTCATTGTGCTCAAACTGTTTGTCGTCGGGCTTTGAACAAACATGTCTCGCCTTTATTTAGCTATTTTATGGTGAACTTTCTAAAGAAGTACATATGAAGGAGTGAATGCTATAAAACCATACCGTACAGAAACTTTGAATGAAAATTATATAATCATTGAAAACATACAAATATACAACTTTTGACATGTATTTAGAACAATAATTTGCATACAAAATAAAAGAATGGAATTAAAATCAAGGTATGAACATCCTAATCAAGTTACCAGTGGTTCAAATTAAGAATATGTCTACGTAGAAATCTCAAAACGATCATCAGAACCACCAACATCGTCAATCGCTTGATACCATGATCATGGTTTAAAAACTTATTATACGCTATTGGTGATCTCTTTCCAAAATCATCATCATTGCCATCTTTATTTCTTTCAACAAACACATCTTCCAAATGGATTTCGACTGCTCTAAATCCACATATCTCATCTATAGCTTCTTCTGTTGCCATCATAAGAGCTTCTTCATCTTTTACAACGTCTTCACCTTCATTTTCAGGCTCTATATAATCATCAGCCCATAAATGGGGTGGAGGTGGCTCCATTTCCCTACGCTCATATTCCTCGATATCCATACCCCACTCGTTGTAATCTACCCCCGCCATTGCCAAAGCTTCGATTGAAATCGACATGATATCCAATACAATATTGCACCTTTACAATATGTAGTATTTGAATACTTGCTTGCGTGTTTTGTCCCGTATATATAGTTTCCTTCCTACAAATATGGAAAATTCAAAGTGTGCCAAAAAGCACTTTTGGAGTGAAAAGGATAAACTTACTCGTGACCATTTTATTGACCATTGACAAAATTGTACGTACTTATTTGATTTTTATTCTCTAAAGTGGCTGCTTGAATGTTACTCTACGATATACTCACTGATATACTATGATATTAGTTTATGAGTTTTTGTCATTTAGTCATTGCATACGTATGCAAAACCTAATGTGAACACACATATGCACACAGTCAAATGTCTAACTTGGTGTGAAATGAATACACGTTTGATTCTTTGATTTTAGCTAGTCACGAGGATAGTATTGTGCGGAGCATTGTCAAGTAGAAGATATCACATGTAGAAGTGTACGGAACATACTTTTTAGTATTGCAAAACCAAATCGTGACAATTTTTATTTTTATTGACCATCAACAAAAACCAACTGGGCTAGCTCTGCTAGCAATCAAAGTTTTTTAAGATGCCTTAAGGAGGGAATGTTTGGCTAGGGGATGTCTCAAGTTCGAGTCTCACCCGAGACTTTTACCCATTCAGGCGATAAAGGAGTAGCAGACAGGTCTCAGGGTCGGCATATTGCCCAATTGGATATCACTGTTGGACCTGAAACACTAATAATTAACTAACAAGCCGTTCAAAAAAAAATTGACCATCAACAATGGTACTTGCATTACAAGTTGCGGTCACATGCTACGTTATTCATCTCAGGTTTTATATATTGACGAGGGTTCTTGAATATTTTTTGGAAGAAATACGTAGTAAAATCATATATGATAAAATGAATATTTGTCATCAATTTGTTAATGCATACGGAGTATATAATTGATCATGGTAAGTTATAATAGACCAATAATACGTTAGTCTATCCATAGTAAGTTCATATGTGGAAGAATTTGAACATGAAAAAGATGTACTTTTTAGAAGCACTGTAAGTTTCGAATGACATGAAATTATGCTACTCATACATATGAACTAGAAGATCTCCAGTTCATTTTTAGGATGCGGTTTTGACCCATTTTGACACTTTCCCATAACTTCTAATTTCATGCTTGTCCGAATTTACAATATTTTATACATACAATTCAAGATTATCTTAGGTAGAGAATTTTAGTATTTTAAATGTGATTTTGATTATCATGCGTACCTTCTTACCAAAAAATATATAAATAAAATAAAAAAATAAAAAAATAAAAAATTAAACGCTGTTCATATGATGATTTGTTTCTAACTTCTAATAGTAGAATATCTTGTGTGTTTCCATCTTCTTGTCGATTGTACTTCTTTGTGAATATTGGCAACATTCACTTCATGATAAGCAAGTAATTTCAATCACCCCAAATAAACCCAAGCCAGGCTAAATCTTGGTCAAGGGTATATGTTGTGATCAACTGATCATCATCCACGAAACATTTGATCCATATGATGTATGATTGATCACGTTGGCGTAACAAATATAGAAAGGAACTGTGAATATATTTTTTCTTATGAATGCATATTAAACATCAATGTGAATGCATATGGTATATTGAAGAACGGATTATATGTCTCTGAAAACTCTTTGCATTTTCTTGTGAAACTGGTTACGCTTGTTAAAATTTGGGGTAATAATCTGTGACAAACATGTCACTCTATCAATTGCTAATGGCTTTCAAGTTATGATCATTGCGGGCTTATTACGAGGTTTAACATGGACACGGATTAGTGGTTTAAAGTTCCAAGATTATCATTTCTGCTGAAGCCTTCTTACATTTCTGGCGATGAGCATTTTATAGCCGTTAGAGGGTCTTAGTGTATCTTAATCCCCTATTTAATAAGTCCCTTATTCTAGGGTTACACACACTTGAGTGTGCAGTCTTTTGTATCACTCTCTTCTCCTCTCACAGATCATTTCACTGATCTTGTCTTGTCTTTACATTCATATGATTATTGTCTCATTGACATTAATCTAATCTTGTAACATTTGGATACTATTAATCTAAGCTGACTATTGCAGCTTAGATCTGAATAAAGGTTATATTGTTCATCTAGTGTTGCCTATACTTTCGTACATGGTATCAGAAATTCAGGCTCATTGATTCTCTTCGGCAACATATTGGTGGTTTGGGGTTATTGCTATTGGCGTAATCTCTGGTTATCTTCTACTTACAATTAGCCCTAGACTAAGTGAATCTAGGGTAATTGTGATTTGTTCTTCCATTGCATATTTCTCCTGTAAGTCTAAGTCTTATCTCTTCTTGAACATACAAGACTTAAGTCTTTGTGGGTGCCAGCAGGCAGACTAACATCTTGATCTCGCCACTTTGAGTGGTACGAATACACCGCTCTGGTTTACCCTAGTCCACAGGCTTGGTGCTTGTTGTCTCTTAATTACAAAGTCTCTTTTATTTTGTCTATTTGCTCTTATTATTATCTCTGCCTGTGATTCTTTGGCTGTCTTATTATATATGTCTGTCTTATTGTTATCTCTGTTTGTATTATTTGTCTGTCTGTCTCGTCTGCCTTATTGTTTACACTATGACTTTCTATTGTCTCGGAGATGAATCTCGCAGAATGTGTCATCCGGGAATAGCTCGCTAAACCCAATATCATCTTTTACGCCAAAATTTTGATAATAGAAAATTTTCGATAACAGAGGACCAAACATGAATCTCAAATGTCTTAAGCGCAAAAACACAGTCACACTATTGATAGATGCTATGATCTTATTGGCTACCTACTTTGGATATGTTAAACCCTTCAAGATAACCATGTTTTCTTCAAGAAGAACAATGTTTCCACCGATACCAATCATATCACGATAATAGAGCTAGCAACTCTCCTGTTTTTTTGTCTAATAAGCAGTTCTCCGGACTTATGAGTCTTCTTAATAAAAAATGTGTCTTACGCCAATGCCAACGTGATGTAAAATTTCTCGGGAACATTCTTTAATGGCGTATCAAGTTCAACATAAACTTCAACAAATTTTTAACAACAACAACACAAAATCTTATCCGGAAACATCGGTCTTGGTTGGATTGTTGACTCGGTGCAAATCGACACATGATCAGATCTGCCAAATTTCTAATTAATGTTGTTGACATTTCAAATCTTGGTCTAACTGCTGGACATCCCAATGGTACTCGAGCTTTAATTACAAAAGTTGGTGATTTAAAGGTCAATAATGATCTAACTCTCTTTGATGTTACGGTTGTTCCCGAGTACAATGTTAGTCTCATTGTCATTCATAAGATTGCCAAAGACAATAAGATGTTTGTTGGGTTTAATGAGTCTAATTGCTATATCTGATTTACATCAAAAAGGATTGTGGGGTTGGTAAACAATCCAATGGGTTATATATGTTTGACATTGAATCTACATATAAGATTACTTCTAATAATTGCATATCTGCTTGTTATGTTTCTAGAAATCTCTGGCATCAAAGACTTGGTCATCCGTCTGACCAAGTCCTGCATATACTTAAAACCACTCTTAAACTTGATAGCACATCTAAATCTGACCATCTTTGTGACACTTGCAATAAAGCCAAACAAACCAGGGAACCATTCCCTCTAAGTGAACATAAATCTACTAAAATTAGTCAACTTGTTCATCTTGATGTATGGGGACCATACAAAGTCACTAGCAGAGAGGGTTACAAATATTTTTTAACCATTGTTGATGACTATTCTAGGGCTGTCTGGGTATATATGCTTAAGGGGAAGGATGATGTTTATGTTTCCATTGTTAACTTCACTCATTTGCTATCTAATCAATTTGAACACAATGTTAAGATATTCGAGTGATAATGGGACAGAATTTGTCAATAACAAACTTCAACTCTTCTTTCATGAAAAAGGAATTTTACATCAAACCTCTTGTGTCTATACACCTCAACAAAATGGTATTGCATAAAGGAAACATAGGCATCTCCTTAATGTGGCCAGATCCCTTATGTTTCAAGGGGAGTTACCTCTATATCTTTGGTCTGAATGTGTTCTAACTGCTGCTTATATCATAAACAGGTTACCATCTTCAGTGTTATCTGGCAAGTCTCCCTTCTTCTTTGTGTATGGCATGACCCTTCACTCTCTCCTTAGATTCTTTGGTCGCCTATGCTATGCCACCATTCTCAACATCTCGATAAATTTGGCGGTGAGGTGCGAAAAAAGTGTTCTTATTGGTTACTCAAATGAGAAAAAGGCTATAAACTCTTGAGCCTAGAAACAAAAATATCTTTACTCCGAGATGTCAAATTTTATGAAACTGTCTTTCCATTCAAAATGAAAAATACTATGTCAAAACCATTTGTTGAAACCTTTGTGCCTAAAGATTTAAATCACAAAAAAAATTTTGACTCCTATGATGATAGCACAGTGTTGTATCATCCCACCAGGGATGATGAACCTGTTGCAACTTCCATAGATGAAAATATACACCCTGAGGGCACTGTATCACATGAATCACATCCTGCTGATGCATCTTCTGATTCTGCTGATACATCTTCTGATTCAACTCAAAATTCTATTCAAGAAGAAGGCTTGCCAGCCACTACTGCTAGAAGGTCAACCAGAGTTTCCAAATTGCCCAATAACCTTAATGACTTTATTATTGAAGGGAAAGTTAAATATGGCGTTGAAAAGGTTGTTAATTATTCTAATCTTAACAAAGATAATTACTGCTTTGCCTCTAGTCTAAATAAAAGTATTGAACCTACCTGTTATGAAGAAGCTATCCTTGATAGTAATTGGGTTGATGCTATGAACTCTGAAATTGAGGCCTTAAATGAAAATCATGCTTGGGATATAACTGATCTCCCACCTAATAGAACTCCCATTGGTTACAAATGGATCTTTAAAATTAAATATAAAGCCAATAGTGAAGTTGATAGATACAAGGCTAGACTAGTTGTTAAAGGCTATAACCAAAGGGAAGGAATAGACTATGATGAAACCTTTTCTCCTGTTGTGAAAATGTCTACTATTAGATGCCTTATTGCCTTAGCTGTAAAAAACAAATGGCCTCTTTTTCAACTTGATGTTAACAATGCTTTCTTGTATGGAGATCTTGATGAGGATATCTATATGACCATCCCCAAGGGGTTCTGTAATGAGAACAATAAAAATAAAGTTTGTAAACTTGTCAAATCTTTATATGGCCTAAAACAAGCTCCCAGAAAATGGAATGAAAAACTTGTCAGTGTTTTAAAGGAAAATAACTTTGTCCAATCTATCAATGATCACTCTTTGTTCACCAAAACAGAGAATAACAAGTTTATTGCTCGCTTGTTTATGTGGATGACATTGTTCTTCTTGTAGCTCAGATTGATGAGATAAATCTTTTAAAGAATTTCTAAAATCCAAATTTCATATCAAAGACTTGGGAAATCTAAAATATTTTCTTGGCATTGAGGTTTTAAAAGCTGGAATGACATTTGTCTCTCCCAAAGAAAATTTTGTCTTGAACTTCTCAAAGAATTTGGTCTTCTTGGGTGCAAACTGTGTGTCTACTCCTATGGAACCCAATTACGTCCTTCCATACATTCCCACTCATGATGACCCTCCGCTTGACAACATCACCGCTATCGGGTTACTTGGGAAACTTATCTATCTCACCCATACAAGACGACATCTCATACTCGGTTCATTGTCCGCACAATACATGCATTCTCCCTTGAAATCTCATCGGAATGTGCCTCAATGTTCGAGATATCTAAAAGGAACTCCGGAAAGGTCTAAGGTACAATTTCAAGAACTCGAAAATCATCTTGAAGGATATAGTGATCTTGATTGGGCCAAATGCAAGAAAACCGAAAATCATCACGAGTTATTGTGTCTTCTTTAATGATTGTTTGATCTCATGGAAAAGTAAAAACAAAACACTCTTTCAAAATCTTCCACGAAGCGGAATATAGATCTATGTCTCTCGCTGCTTGTGAAATCATCTGGATTCAAAAATATTAAAAGATCTAAAAGTTGATATTAATCTCCTGTTAATCTTTTACGTGACAACAAATCGCCTTACAACTTGTCATCAACCCTGTTTTCCATGAAAGATCAAAACACTTTGAAATTGATGTTCACTTCATCGGGAGAAAATTGCAAAAGGTGTTATAAGTGCTAAAAGATTGCCTCTTCAAACCAAAGCTGCGACATTCTCACTAAAAATCTCCTGCTTATCAAAGATAAATTTTTGTGTGAAAAATTGATATTGTTTGATATGTTTGCTCATCAGATTAAGGGGGAATGTTAAAATTTGGGGTAATAATCTGTGGCAAACATGTCACTCTATCAATTGCTAATGGCTTTCAAGTTATGATCATTGCAGGCTTATTACAGAGGTTTAACATGGACAAAGCATTAGTGGTTTAAAGTTCCAAGATTATCATTTCTGCTGAAGCCTTCTTCTGTTTCTGCTGATGAGCATTTTATAGCCGTTAGAGGGGTCTTAGTGTATCTTAATCCCCTATTTAATAAGTCCCTTATTCTAGGGTTACACACACTTGAGTGTGCAGTCTTTTGTATCACTCTCTTCTCCTCTCACAGATCATTTCACTGATCTTGTCTTGTCTTTACATTCATATGATTATTGTCTCATTGACATTAATCTAATCTTGTAACATTTGGATACTATTAATCTAAGCTGACTATTGCAGCTTAGATCTGAATAAAGGTTATATTGTTCATCTAGTGTTGCCTATACTTTCGTACAACGCTGATGATTACGCTTTCTTGCCAACATACGCGTCTAGGCATCAAAATAAAACTTGATAATCATGAATAATGAAACTGTGAATACCAAATTTTAATTTCGTTGTTGCCTCCCACATAGGATGATGTTTGGCAAAAGCACCTAACGTTGGACTCATCGTATTCTATATCGAATGAGTACGTGTACGGTAAAGTTTTGTTGCAGTATATAAAATACAGACAAGGGACAATACGTTATTAGTACTGTAACTATATTGATCAAATAAAACTTTAATACAGTACAACGTTTGGACTATAAAAAAGACTTTTACTGTAGTAATCATTGCAACCAAGCAGTTTTTACAAAAATTTAGATGATTTCGAAAATCAATGAAATAAGTCATATAAGCATTATCGCCTACACCAATGTGTTTTAATTTATATCAAAATTTGATCACCATCTTAGCGTTTTTCATCAGAATTCGGAAACATCTTCCCACTCGTCTTCAGCATCTGTAAGTTCCCCATCTAAAGAATCTACAAAGATAAATTCATCACTTTCATCTTCTTCATGTTCATGTTCATGTTCATAATCACATTCATGTTTTTTTTCTTGTTCTTGTTCTTGTTCTTGTTCTTGTTTCTGTTCTTGCTCATGTTCATATATTATATGCTCCTCATCATATGAACAGCGTGGAGGCAGTCCCATCTGCATTTGCTCCCATTCCTCGACACCCATAGTCCACCCATTGTAGTCCATACCCCCCATCAACGCTTCAAGCGAAGTCCACATGATAGCTAGTAAAAAGTGTTAATATGTTTGGTCAAAATAATACAAAAACTTTGAATCACGAATTTGATTCCAGCTAACTTTAAAAAAAAGTTATACGTAAAAAAAATGTTGGCCCAGTTTTAATGGATCTTTAATCAACGATATACCAAATAACAATAAACGATTTGAATCAAAAAACTTTTCTTATTATTTCAGTCATCATTGTACAAAATCTGTCATCATATGTTTGTTACAGAGTTTCTAAGTATTTATACATAATGAAACGGTATATAGAACCATTGTGTCGGTTCTTGCATATGAGTAGTTATTTGTAACTACTAAGTAACTGCTTTCAGAACCGTTGTGTAATCGCTTCTTTGACTTTTCGTATGGTTGACTTTTGTTGACCGGGTCATAATGGGTGTTGACTTGGGTCATTGGGTTGGGTCGATTGGGATTAACCCAATATTCTCCCCTTAATCACAATCATTGTGACGTAGGTCTTTAAGTCTTCTTGATTCATCTTCCGTTACATCCACCATCCGAGCTTTTAATTTTTGTGATCATCCTTATCTCCGTGTAGATTAATTTTCCTTGATTATTTCCACCTTCTTCTATGATCTTCATTATGTCCATGTTGATCTTGGTTATTTCCACCTTTTCTTCTGTGATCTTCATTATGTCCATGTTGATCTTGGTTATTTCCACCTTTTCTTCTGTGATCTTCATTATGTCCATGTTGATCTGGTTATTTCCACCTTTTCTTCTGTGATCTTCATTATGTCCATGTTGATCGGTTATTTCCACCTTTCTTCCGTGATCTTCATTATGTCCATGTTGATCTTGGTTATTTCCACATTTTCTTACGTGATCTTCATTATGTCCATGTTGATCAGTTATTTCCACCTTTTCTTCGTGATCTTCATTATGTCCATGTTGATCTGGTTATTTCCACCTTTTCTTACATGATCTTCATTATGTCCATGTTGATCCGGTTATTTCCACCTTTTCTTCTCGTGATCTTCATTATGTCCATGTTGATCATGTTCTTCTGTTATTTCCACCTTTGTTGTTGTGATCTTCCTTATTTCGGGTTGATCATGTTCTTACAGTTATTTCCACCTTCGTTGTTGTGATCTTCCTTATTTCCGGGTTGATCATGTTTTTCTGGTTATTTCCACCTTTTTCTTATCGGGTTGAGACGTTTCAATCGGCTCAATTATTTCCCATAAACCATTCGCTTCGAGAATGATTTGCATTCGAATTGCCCATAATGAGTAATTCGCGGGCTTTAGGATTGGGCATTGAAATTGGGGTGTACTATTTGTAAAATTAGTACTAGGTTCCTTTCTACTATTTTTCGTCATATCTTAAAATGACAAATAAATCTCCAATACACAAAGTGTGTTTATTTATAAAATTCTTATTTCTTAAAATGAGCTCTTAATGTTTTATCTTCCTCAAATGGGTGTAAAACTTTTCTAGGTATAGTTTAACAATTTTAAACTATCCTCGGAGATTATAAAATTTAAACCTAATAACCTAAGGTTAATTACTCCTTACAAATTATTCCTAATCAGTATTCTAAGTAGTGTAAAAACTAGGTTAGATATACTATACAAAATATGATAAGATTTTAATAATGTTTTAAAATAACTTATCAATCTAAAAAAAACTGTATATATCAAAATATATAATGTAAAAATAGAGTGGTTTTGAAATCTTTGGAACCTGGAAGGGTTGATGGTTTAACCCGATGCCCTATTAATATTATCCTTTTGTGTGTGGCCCTTAGTGTACGCGTCACTTTGTATATTTATTTTTATCTCTTTTGTTTTTGAGATAAAACAAACACGTATCCTTCTTTTTCTTTCTTCTGAGATACTATCTTAAGTTTCTCTCTCTCTAGGAAGATATCTTTTGATCTTCTTCTTCTCAATAATCGACGGTTGACCGCCTCTTTGGTGGTGTGGTTTTGACCGTCCTTCTACTATCTCCGGTGTGGTGTTCCTTTTACGAGCATCGTTAACCCTTCAAATTGAAACCTAGGGTTTCGGTTGATTTGGGGCTTTTTAAACCGTGTGTGATATGAAAGATTGGAGACTTAATTAAGTCAATTGATGGCTTAATTAAACGTTCTAGGCTTGATTCTTGTTCGAACATGTATGTTTGTTCTTATTTGAATCTTTGATATTTGCCCTAATTGATGACTTCGTTTAGTTTGTTTGAATCAATATGTATAAGCGAGTTTTAATTGCTTCGATCCTATGTGGATATAAAATCGTTTCGATGAAAATTTGCGAATAAGTTTGTTCTTGGGGTTGGAGTAATCACAAAGTGATTGTTCCCTGATGTGACAAATGTTTAGAACACAAAGATGATATCTTGATTTGTGTTCAAGTTATTTTCTGAGAAAAAAGTTTTTCCAAACTGTTTTTGGGTTCTTATTGATTACGAAAACTAAAAGCGTAAATGGTATATGATGATTCGAGCTCGATACCAATTTTGGCCCAGTTTAATGGATCTTTAATCAACGATATACCAAATAACAATAAACGATTTGAATCAAAAACTTTTCTTATTATTTCGGTCATCATTGTACAAAATCATCATCATATGTTTGTTACTGAGTTTCTAAGTATTTATACATAATGAACGGTATATAGAACCATTGTGTTTCTTGCATATGAGCGATTATTTGTAATCGCTAAGTAATATTTCAGTAACGTTGTGTAACCGCTTTTTGACTTTTCGTATGGTTGACTTTTGTTGACCGGGTCATAATGGGTGTTGACTTGGGTCATTGGGTTGGGTCGATTGAATTAACCCAATAAAAAAATCGTAGAAAAACACGTATCAATGTTACAAATTGTGTTTCTCGTGATTTCTTACATTTCTCAATTTTTCACCATAACCATGTTCTACGCCTAACTTCAAATCAACAGCAAATCACGTGATCATTTTTCTTTGAATGAGTCCCTAGGTTGACATCACTTTATGTGTTTATATACAAAGGTGTGAAGAGGGTAATGCCAAACAATTGTTGATCGTTAATTGATTTGCCAATGTGTTAAATACAAAGGTTGTGAACAGCTGCTAACTAGTACTGCAAATAAATACGGAGTAAAAAATATATTATAGCAACTCGTGCCCAACTCTTAAAGATCTGCGAGAGAAGCTGCTTCCTTCTTTGTCAAGTTTGAAAGTGTCTTCGAGTCTGAACTGCAAGAAAGATGTCGTAGCAAAAAAAGGTGACTATGAACGGCTCATCTCACACATCCCTGAAGTTGATGTATGATTGAAAAGGGTATACCCGGCTTATGGCTTATTTGGTTTTGGAATTATGTTTCATCAGCTCACTTTTTGTTGCTTATTTTGAAACTTTTTGGCTTATACAAACTTATTATAACATAAAAACTTATATAAGCTAAAAAGTTTCAAAATAAACTACAAAAAGAGTGCTTGTGAAACATAAGCCCAAAACCATATAAGTCATAAGCAGGCTGTATAAGCCGAAACAAACACCCCCTAAATAAGCCATCCATTGAAGCATTGATCTTCCTAAAAATGACAAGTTTTTGCCCACACATAATCTCACCCACACGCATAACTGCAAATACCATTTACTTCACAAAACATGTTTCAAAGGCAAACTTTAATCCATATATATGATGAAAATATGATCTGTTAACATAGAACTGGTTTCATCGCCCCCAATAATAAACTAATCAAAACCTGAGGCACAAATTTCATTCCAACGCGAAAAAGAAAAGAAATTTAGAAAATAAATGGTGCACGAATACGTTCCAAAATTAAATAAATACAGGTAATGTGAGTAATTGATGTTGAAGCGGTCTAGCATGCACACCCTCCACTTTGTTGATCTGACTGGTTTGTATTTGCTGCAGATTTCAAATTCACATCAACCATGTCTTCCTGTTTTGTAGAGGAAAGTTGTTCCATCCCTGGCAAGGCAGCGGCAATCTTTCGGAATAACGGCTGCAATAAAATAATAAATTTGCTTTGAGACCGAACAACATGGTTAACATTATATCACCTTTTCTATAATTGATACAACATTTGAGATATGTACATCTCCTTTAGTCAGGAGGATATACAAAGTGTACGCAAATCTGTTTAGGATTTTACGAAAAGGAGGGTATGTAATAACTAATAAGGTTGAGAGTACGTTACCTTGATATTAAATCCCACTTTTGCACTAGTTTCTACAAACATGACTCCATGTTCACGAGCTTTGCATCCCTTCTTCAATTGATACTTGCCTGTTTGACAACTAAAAACTCAAAGACCATCCAAACCACCAAATTCTACAACAATTCTAGTTGAAACGAAACAAACAAAGACGCCATCCTTTTCCAATAAAATGTAACTAATGGTAGCATAAGTCTTGAGAAATTAGAGGTGGAAATTGGGTGTCGTTACGGCTCCATATGGGTTTGGCTAACAAGGGTTATTTTGCACAAGTCAAGACCGGTCACTTATTGTCCAAAACTTATATATCATTTTTCTAGCTATTGTGTGAAACATTATCACAAAATTCCATTAGAGAATTAAAAACCCCAAATCGGCCAAAGGTACGTGTAAGTTGGTCTAGATTAGCAAATGTAACAAGACTACCGGATAGAAGTTGCTATATGGCTAGTGTTAAGAAAAAGCAACCTCTTATATGATGATAGAACAAGTAACAAATGCAAACCTTTTTCAACAAGATCGGTTTGTTTCCAACAAGGACTATAATCACATCGCGCCTCGCTCGGTGCGTGCTTCTTCTATCCACTTTGAAGTGTTCAAAATGATTGTCGATCCGAAATGTGACAAAACTAGCTTATACAAGGGTCCATGTGTTTCCATACAAGTATAGCACCATGCTTAACAAATAAAAGCAATGATAACATAATTTATAGTGTTACGAATACTACCGGCAGAACACGTCTTACTATATATGTTACTTTTTGGTAAAAAGTGAAATGCATCAAAACTTACCGCAACATCATAGACAATCACCGCAATCGATGAATCTCTTATATAACTTGGAATAAGACTTCTAAATCTCTCTTGCCCAAGAAGTGTCCCTAAAATGTTATGTTATGAAACATTAAAAGGAAAAATAGTATACATTATTTAGACATGAAAACTAGCACAAACTTACCAAAGTCAGAAATGAACCTGTTCTATCTTCAAGGTACATTGTTTTAGACAAGAAATCGATGCCAATAGTAACCTGAAATTGATATAAAGAACAATATAAGCATAAACTCTTAATGCATTGTAGAGGCACTATAAGTATCTGACTCATGAGTCAATCATGATACACAATTAAGGATAACTGGCACGGGGCATGAGAACACAGACAGGAGCACTAGCAGACTTAGACAAAATTTAAAACAGTGCGGAGCCAGAGCAGCTAATATACTTATACTTGATAGATGTATTTTTCAACAAAGGCGACTATGCTACCCAATGGCAAAAATAATAAATGAATCCAACTGGGTCTCACAATTGGATGTCAAGAGGTTGTTTTGATGCCTCTTCCTCACAAAATTAATGATGGGGGGCAAAATTTCGCCACCATGTTCTAAGCTTACAACCAAACTTACAAGAAGATACCAACCTTACAAAAAGAAAGTTACATTCATCAATTCTATCTTATGTTCTTTAAGCTTACAGCCAATCTTACAAATGCTAGCTGATGGTTAACTTCTTCAATTTTGTCTTAAGTTCTTAACCACAAATCTAAATTCCACTAAGTTTCATTTTAGAGTATTTGAGATAGCACTAGGTTTGAAAAGGTTGTCAGCAAGCTTTGCGGCAATCTAAATACCTATCTAACCAACAACCATATCAAAGGATATAGTTATGATACATCCCTGAAAGGTAGCCCGTGCTGACTCCCTCAAACTTATTCTAGGACCCTCTTTAACCGAAAAGTAATAACCATTTCTTACTTTCACTCAAGCTAAGAGCATGGACCCAACACACCACAATGAGTTATGGGATTGATCCGGGTGGTTCCCAAGACCCTACTCTAAAACTACCCTTCTTGTGTGGTCTCATTAATGCACCTAATTCTAAATACCGAAATTCAGATGTGCCCATCTTCCAGACATGTTAATTTTGGTGAAGCAAAGATGTTGAGTTGCACTTCATGTCCACCATAACACAAAGCTAAAGAAGCATGTCACCATTTGATCACATGAACTCCTTGTCTTAGGAATAACAGTCTAACATCGCAACATTCTCTCAAATTTTATGCTTCCATAACAAAGAATGAAACCGCACCTAGCACCCCAACTTATTCTAAATTAATTTAATGCCTATATGTTTGAAAATATTTCCAATGACATATTACCTATAACCTCATGAACCACTCCAACCGGCAAAAAGAATACACAATAGTATATCTTCTAGTATGTCTCTCATATATTCCTCTGTAACTATATTTACTTAAAAAAATGTTCCCCAAAACATCCAGTATTCCAAATTTCCAATGTATAAAAATGTTCCCCAAAACATCCAGTTTTTGCCTAGTAAATATTCTAGATCACTAGGCCACCCTCCCAGCTTGTCCGTTGGTCAGAATTTCAATCGGTTAAGCCAATGATCTGAGCCACTCATATCCAACATCAGTTATTCACTAGTTGTTTTCCTCTCACTTTCTGTTCTTTGTAGGTTTTATGTTTTCTTCACATACTAAACACACACAGGCCGCAGCAAATTGCTAATGGATACAATCATATTCACGGCTCGTGTTATTATTGGGTTATTCAATTACACTTTATAACTACAGTAACTTATAGGATAACATATAGGGGTCCATGGATGTCACGGACCGATGTAGTTTCGCTTCACAGTGCTAATTTTTGTAAAAAGTCCCGAAGTATCTTAAATGCAGCCGCGGTCGAAAGAATTGTGTTTCCCTTATACTACATTATTTTTTTTAAAAACGTGCACTCGATCACCATTAGTCCTGGTTCCGCCATTGGTCACACTTGATATTGAGCTAATTTTATATGTGATCAAGAGTTGAAGCCCTATACGTTCATAATTACTTAAATCTAAAATAATAGTTGTTGAATTTAAGTGGTAAAGGGTTTTGTGCTAGTCATATAACTTCATATCCATGAGACGTGATGAGTGTGTAAATACTCATCATTTTTGGGTCAATCTGAACTGCAAAACGTCTAAAAATGCTCAGAAATGCATCAAAATCTTGAAAATATTCCAAAATTGCATTTTATATGTTTCGGATGCAAAATGTTCAAAATCGGATGAAAATGAGCAAAGTTTGCAAAATTGGCAGTTTCAGTCCCCCAAGTTTCTAAAATTGTCAAAAATAGTCCCTGAGTCAAAATTTCAAAAGAAAAATCACCAAAGGCCCTTTTAAAATCATAACTTGTCAAATTTAGTCCTTTGGTGAAAAATGTCAAAAGTTTGAGAAAATTACAAGAATGGTCCTCCAAGTTTGAAAATTAGCAGAAATGGCCCCTGGAAAAATGCAAAATGGCAAGTTTGGTCCTTATACTTTTTGAGAGTGTCACTTTTGGTCCCTTGAAACATCTTTGAAGAATTGGCAGCCTAGGCCCTTGTAATTTCAGAATTTACACTAAGGGTCCTTGTCATTTAAACCTTGTCAAGCCTTTTGGACCTTGAACCCCAGTGACCCTCGCCATATAAGCATTTTGAACCCCCATTGATTACTAATATCCGTCAACCCATTTGGTCAAAATACCCCATTGGCGCCATTTTCTTCCTTCTCCACTGAGGCTGCAATCACTGCTACACACAACCAAACCATCCCTTATCTCCTTCCATGTCCCCTCCTCCACTACATCCAAGGAAGCATTAAATGCACCCTTCTCCCCAAACACTCAACCTCAACGCCATATATCCTTTTCCCGCCAAAAATACTCAATGGCCAAGATCAAATTTAAGTCATCCAAGGGTCCTAAATAATGGTGGGATTTGCGAGAGAGAGAAGAAGTCAAAGGGGAGTATAAAAAGGAAGGTTGAAGCAAGGATGCAGAGTAGCTAGTTTTTATAATTCTCTTCAATGTCGTTTTTTTTAATGTATTAATCAAATGTTGTAGTTTCAGTGTTTTTGTATTTCATTTAAGTTAAAAACATTATTGAATTGTACTTTTGAGCATCAATTCAACTTTTCATATAAGTTTCAAGTTTATGGTCTACTGTGGAAAATTTCAGTTTCATCCTCTTATTTACAAGCTTCTATTAGATTCCATTTAAGTTTAAACAAGTTTAATCAAGCTTATTTAAGCTTTGGACAAGCTTTGGAAACAGTTTTAAGCCTTTTGGTTAATGGTCAACAAAAGTCAACCAAGAGAAAATTTTGGTTAAGCAGTGTTGGAATTGGATTTATGCAATGCAGAGCATGGATATGGGATGGATTAGAGTAGATTAGATTAGTTACAGTTTTGGTATTGGCTTGCAAGCAATTTGGACCTATGTGAGTTTATGTTTCACTTTTCAATTTAAATCCATTTTGCATTTTATGCTTATCTCAGATATCCGAGGTTACCACTAGTTTTAATGTGTTTATATAGTTGTATCATGATCATGTAATCTCAGTTTGATCAATGATATATGATAATCTAGTAGTTAGCTTCTTTATTTTTGCAAATCAGTGATTATGAGGGTGTTTGGAATTGCTGTATTAACTGACCTTTAGGTATGGTCAGTGGTTTAATCTTGTAGTCCTAAGCTTGTTATGCTCCACTGAAACCAATTTAGTTACCCAATTGCACCCTTGAGCAGTTTAAGTAAAAATCACAAACAATCTGTCCATTAAGCAAATCTGTTGAGATTTTAAAATAACAAAAGCTTATTTTGTGTTCTAATTTCATAAACACATCTTGCAGTAGTCTCATTTCACTTTATTATATCATTCTCAGTTCATAATTCAAGATCAAAGTTCCAAGAAGTCAACTTTTCATTTTTCTTCTAAAGTCAAAATTTGCATAAAATCTGTTTTGAGCCCACCTAGTAGGAATTTTCACGAGCTCATCTTTGGGCCAATTTCAGTGATTCTTGTTGTTTTAAGATATTCCTCTGGTCTATTTTCTCATGCCCATTTTAGTATATTTTTGCAATTTTTTCTATAAGCTCAAAAGAGCTTGTCAATGAGAGCTTAAGTGCCTGTGCAGGCAATCGCTGTTACAGTGGCTTGTTCGATTTTGTAGCTTCGCATAGAGCTCATCATAGCTCCCTAGGTCTGTAAATTGGTTTACAAGCTCTCAACCAGGTCTTCTACTAGTTCCAATTTGTGGTTTGCGGTTTTAGCTTATAGTGTGGCTTATTTTAAGCTCAAAGTAGCCCCCGATTCTTGATTTAGACATTAGTTCACATAATCAAATCGAGTAAATTGCCATTCCAGAGGTTATGGCTTGTTAAACTTGTTGCATTTCAGTTCTTTTAGCTTATAGTAGCTTGTTTTGGTTTGGTGCCTTTTGGATTACATTTGCTTATTCAAGTGCTTATTTCAATAAGCACTTATACTTCGATTTCAAATCCTCCAAACAAGCCCTTGTTTTCTATTTTTCTAGCTTCCTAATATAATTTTAGACTTTTCCTGAAATTTTCAGATTTTTCCTAGCTTGTTTGCTATTTTTCTTAATTTAAATTAGTTTTAAGCATTTTAATTAGCTTTTAATACAAAAATTAAGAAAAGGTTCAAAAAATAATTTTCAATTTTCTTAAGTTTAGATAAATATAAAATGTCAAAAAGTATTTTTCCATATTTTTCTTAGTTAAATTTGTATTTTTAAATAATTTAATTAGTTTTAATAGTATTTAATTCTAGAAAATCCAAAATAATCGGAAAAATACAAAATAGTTTTGAAAAGTCTATTTTGATATTTTAGATTTTCTAAGTCTTAATTTTATTTTTCTAGCTTTATTTCCTAATTTCTTGCATTTTAGGTAATTATTAAATAGTTAAAATAGTTTTAATTAATAATAATTAATTAATTAGTTATAAAAATAATTTTCTTTTCTATAAATTTTCTTTTATCATTAGGATTGTAAAATGTATTTTTCATATTTTTAGGATTTATATTGTATAAGTTTCACATTTTATTTGTGCGTCACGTAGTTTTTAATTCAGTTTTATAAAACAAAAGAACAAAAACATCATTTTAATAATAGTGATAGCATTTATTTAATAGATTTTATCTTTTAATTTCCTTTAATTTGCATTTAAGCCGTTGTAATTTGTTGGCTTTTCCCGTAGTTATAATCCTTTTCAAACCTTTTCGTTCAAATTTCTCGATCACTTTCGTTTGATAATCCATTGCATAGCTCATTGGGACATAACGACCGGGAAACACTATACTCCTCGGATCTTCATTGAGTTCGTTCTGAGCCGTTTTAAGGTTGTTACTGATCCGCCATTCACAAGTGGTCGGCTTGAGTGATAAACCTTAAGCTGCTTGGGCGCATCAAATTTTGGCGCCACCGCCGGAGTCAGTCTTGATTATCTTCGCCTAGCGATTAGTGATTTGGATATTCACTCTTTGTTCATACCATCCATCGTATATGTTTATATTTTCTTATCCAAAATACCAAAAATACTCTTCTCATTCCTCTTATTCGTTGATTCTATTTCTCTTACCCTCTTTTGCCGTTTAATTCTATTCTTCGTATCCTCTCAACCATTTGATTCTTTCTTTAACCCTCTACATGTTTAATTCTTATGGCGACGATCGATTATCCTCGTTGTTTCCACCGCAAAAGCCGTATGGAAGAGGATCACCGATTGTCGAATCCGGATTGTTTATGCAAGCAATGTGGAAGGATGGGTGCAAGCAAATATTGTTATTGGTGCGAATGTCGATAACTCTCTCGATGATTCCCAAGTTTTTCGACCATCCGCCACAACCCGATGAACCCGTTCAAGAACCGAGACCATAACGGAAGTGGTGGAAGTTGCTAGCTCTCGAGCACACCACTTGTCCCACCTCCGATTTTTCTCGAATGTTCTTGAGACTTGATAATCATTCGGATCACCATGTTGGTTTTATGATTCTTTGAATAAACCGATTCCTCTTCATAAATCTCAAATGCAATCGTTTATTCCTTGTGTCGGTTGTGGTGAGCCTCTTTATGGTTCACCACGCCATTGGTATGCGTGTGTACAATGTGGTAATGATATTCATAACGGGAGTTGTTTGTTTTGTGGTTCGAGGAATTCATTTGATTATGATCCTAATCCGAACTCATTTAACGACTCCTCTAACTTTTCCAATTACCACCCACAGCCCGACTATTCTTCATACAATCAACATACCTACTGTGAATTTTGTGGAGGTCCTCACCAAGGATTTGAGTGTCAATCCGGAAACACGTTTGTCTATGAACAGTTTTCCAATGATGCTCAGAACTTTGGTTATAACCAAAATCCATATGATTCACTGTCTGCACTCAGCAGTTTCTTGTTGTAGTACCGTGGAGGTCCCCATTTCACTCGATTGTCAAATAGGGAACCCAGTTCCTTGTAACAATCATGACTCTCACATATTTGAAAATTTCCAACCTCCACAAAGATTATACTGGTTCAAACTCCACGAGCCGTTGTCTCAAGAAGTCTCCCAGATTTTGAAACCGCAATGAAAACACTTGAGGATATGATGAGTAATTTTAAGAATCGGTGAGTGGTGAAAAGACCATGGGAGAAATGCTTGTCAAGAGCGAGAGGCCCGCCAATCTAGGGAAGAGTTATTAGTCCTAGAGCATGCGCTCTAAGGCGTTCCCAATTTCGGCGGCTCTTTATGATGATGATGAGGAGAGTTTTATCCTTTTAAAGATAATACTTCTCAACTCCCTCGGTCAGTTGATATTCAGCGATTGAGATTCCATCTCAAACAATCACATCACACCAAGCTCCCACTCACTCTCTAAATATGGGGACGAGCATCTTGACACTGTTCACGAAAAGGAATCGGACGAATTCATAAAGTCTAGCGTTGAGAACCTTGTCCCAATCCCGAGAGAGTCACGGTGCCGATCACATGTGATTCTTCTTCCCTCTTGAGTGTTCAAATGATCATTTGGAAACTTTCTCCGATTTTAGCGACGATTGTGCTTCTCATGGAAACATCGAGTACGTTGAGGCATCACTTCCACACTCGATGCGACCTCTTCTTGAGGAGTTCTCCGGTGAACTCACTCACATCAATCCACTCTTTGATTTGAAGCCGATCTAGGAGAGACGAAAGTCTCCTTGATAATGATCGTTCACTCACTTCTTATCCTAACGGTCCAATTGAGAATGTTGATCACTTTGTTCCCGAAACATTCAAAGCTACTTTCACTAATCCTCTATTTGAATTGATTAAGAATTCACTTCAATTCTGAGAATCCACTTTGATACTCGTGTTGAGGATAGTGATGAGCCCACGATGGAACAAGAGTTCACAACTTCACCTCATGTGAATGATTCTCTTCATAAAGAGTTCTCCGGTGAACTCTCTCATGACATATCTCCTCCTAACATGATCATTTCTATTTTGATCTTGAGGATGATATTGGCTCGGAGGAAGGTGTACTCTATCGTGCGAGTTTGCTTATCAATGATACTACCTTCACCCTTCCTCCCGATCGTCTACATTTGAGGATGAAGAATGGATCTTGATTGTTATCAAGACCTTTCTTCCTTTCCTCAAATATCTTGTGATTTCCTTCATCTTCACTCCTTCGGGAATGAAGATACTATCTTGACCCGGCATTTTCATTTATCATTTTGAGCCGGTTCTATGTATATCTCATCGGTGTGGAACTTTCACGTACTTCAAATGTTTGTCCAAACATCTTGAATGAAAGTCCGATGGAGATTGTCTTTCCACTTACTTCCCCATGAACCAATGAATTGGGGTCGAGTCAAGCTAGCGACTCGGTAATCAAAAACAGTAGCTAAACATGGGTTTTCACCGTGTGTACCACTCTAGTGTGGGGTTGCCCATGTTTTATATATAAGTCTTTTCAAAAAAAAAAAAAAATCTCTTTCAAAATAATGGCCGTAATATTTCCTTTTACGTTCTTTGTTTCGGCATAATAGCTTGGTACTACGAATATTGAGGGCAATATTCATTTCTAAGTGTGGGGAATTCTCACGAATTTCATATATTATCTACCCAATTCCCGTTTTTGGCCAATTTTTTTTTGGAGTAAGTGTTTACACTTTCTCATTTGGTTATCGATCCGCCTTGTCTAATAAACAAAAGGATTGGCTAATCCGAGAGCAAACGGCTCTTGGTAAAGATATATCAAATCTGTTTATATGGCTTGCAATTTGCCCAAAATTGTATGGTTCTCAACTCACCATATCCTAAAAGTGAAGAGTTGGCTAGCCGCAAGATTATGGCTTGTGGTAAAGGCGTGGAAAATCCATAATTGGTAATCACTCACCAAAGATAATATTGATAATTTATCTAAGAGTTGGCTAGTCCAGAGCAAACGGCTTCGGTAAAGACAAAATCAAATCCGTTGAAAGTCGGTAGTTTGCTCAAAATCACATGGTTATCGATTGTACCATGGTTCTTACTTGAACTCGAAACATTTGGCTACTCGAGTAATGGCTTTTGGTAAAGAGATTGAAATCCATTATGTTTTCTCAAATCATTGCTAGGGACTAGCAATAGTTTAGTGTGGGGATTGATGAGTGTGTAAATACTCATCATTTTGGGTCAATCTGAATCGCAAAACGTCTAAAAATGCTCGAAATGCATCAAAATCTGAAAATATTCCAAAATTGCATTTTATATGTTTCGGATGCAAAATGTTCAAAATCGGATGAAAATGAGCAAAGTTTGCAAATTGGCGCTTCGAGTCCCCAAGTTTCTAAAATTGTCAAAATAGTCCTGAGTCAAAATTTCAAAGAAAAATCACCAAAGGCCCTTTTAAAATCATAACTTGTCAAATTTAGTCCTTTGGTGAAAAATGTCAAAAGTTTGAGAAAATTACAAGAATGGTCCTCCAAGTTTGAAAATTGGCAGAAATGGCCCCTGGAAAATTGCAAAATGGCAAGTTTGGTCCTTATACTTTTTGAGAGTGTTACTTTTGGTCCCTTGAAACATCTTTGAAGAATTGGCAGCCTAGGCCCTTGTGATTTCAGAATTTACACCAAGGGTCCTTGTCATTTAAACCCTTGTCAAGCCTTTTTGGACCTTGAACCCCAAGTGACCCCTGCCATATAAGCATTTTGAACCCCCCATTGATTACTAATATCTGGTCAACCCATTTGGTCAAAATACCCCATTGGCGCCATTTTCTTCCTTCTCCACTTGAGGCCTGCAATCACCTGCTACACACAACCAAACCATCCCCTTATCTCCTTCCATGTCCCCCCTCCTCCACTACATCCAAGGAAGCATTAAATGCACCCTTCTCCCCAAACACTCAACCTCAACTGCCATATATCCTTTTTCCCGCCAAAAATACTCAATGGCCAAGATCAAATTTAAGTCATCCAAGGGTCCTAAATAATGGTGGGATTTGCAGAGAGAGAGAGAAGAAGTCAAAGGGGAGTATAAAAAGGAAGGTTGAAGCAAGGATGCAGAGTAGCTAGTTTTTATAATTCTCTTCAATGTCGTTTTTTTTAATGTATTAATCAAATGTTGTAGTTTCAGTGCTTTTGTATTTCATTTAAGTTAAAAACATTATTGAATTGTACTTTTGAGCATCAATTCAACTTTTCATATAAGTTTCAAGTTTATGGTCATCTTGTGGAAAATTTCGGTTTCATCCTCTTATTTACAAGCTTCTATTAGATTCCTTTTAAGTTTAAACAAGTTTAATCAAGCTTATTTAAGCTTTGGACAAGCTTTGAAATAGTTTTAAGCCTTTTGGTTAATGGTCAACAAAAGTCAACCAAGAGAAAATTTTGGTTAAGCAGTGTTGGAATTGGATTTATGCAATGCAGAGCATGGATATGGGATGGATTAGAGTAGATTAGATTAGTTACAGTTTTGGTATTGGCTTGCAAGCAATTTGGACCTATGTGAGTTTATGTTTCACTTTTCAATTTAAATCCATTTTGCATTTTATGCTTATCTGTATATCTGAGGTTACCACTAGTTTTAATGTGTTTATATAGTTGTATCATGATCATGTAATCTCAGTTTGATCAATGATATATGATAATCTAGTAGTTAGCTTCTTTATTTTTGCAAATCAGTGATTATGAGGGTGTTTGAATTGCTTTGTGATTAACCGACCTTTAGGTATGGTCGGTGGTTTAATCTTGTAGTCCTAAGCTTGTTATGCTCCATCGAAACCAATTTAGTTACCCATTGCACCCTTGAGCGGTTTAAGTAAAAATCACAAACAATCATCCATTAAGCAAATCTGTTGAGATTTTAAAATAACAAAAGCTTATTTTGTGTTCTAATTTCATAAACACATCTTGCAGAGTCTCATTTCACTTTATTATATCATTCTCAGTTCATAATTCAAGATCAAAGTTCCAAGAAGTCAACTTTTCATTTTCTTCTAAAGTCAAAATTTGCATAAAATCTGTTTGAGCCCACCTAGTAGGAATTTTCACGAGCTCATCTTTGGGCCAATTTCAGTGATTCTTGTTGTTTTAAGATATTCCCTGGACTATTTTCTCATGCCCATTTTAGTATATTTTGCAATTTTTCTATAAGCTCAAAAGAGCTTGTCAATGAGAAACTTAAGTGCCTGTGTGGCACCTGTTGCTGCTACAGTGGCTTGTTCGATTTTGTAGCTTCAGATAGAGCTCATCATAGCTCCCCTAGGTCTGTAAATTGGTTTACAAGCTCTCAACCAGGTCTTCTACTAGTTCCAATTTGTGGTTTGCGTTTTAGCTTATAGTGTGGCTTATTTTAAGCTCAAAGTAGCCCCCGATTCTTGATTTAGCACATTAGTTCACATAATCAAATCGAGTAAATTGCCATTCCAGAGGTTATGGCTTGTTAAAACTTGTTGCATTTCAGTTCTTTTAGCTTATAGTAGCTTCTGTTTTGGTTTGGTGCCTTTTGGATTACATTTGCTTATTCAAGTGCTTATTTCAATAAGCACTTATACTCGCTTCAAATCCTCCAAACAAGCCCTTGTTTTTCTATTTTCCTAGCTTCCTAATATAATTTTAGACTTTTCCTGAAATTTTCAGATTTTTCCTAGCTTGTTTGCTATTTTTCTTAATTTAAATTAGTTTTAAGCATTTTAATTAGCTTTTAATACAAAAATTAAGAAAAGGTTCAAAAACTAATTTTCAATTTTCTTAAGTTTAGATAAATATAAAAGTCAAAAAGTATTTTCCATATTTTCTTAGTTAAATTTGTATTTTAAATAATTTAATTAGTTTTTAATAGTATTTAATTCCTAGAAAATCCAAAAATAATCAGAAAAATACAAAAATAGTTTTGAAAAGTCTATTTTGATATTTTAGATTTTTCTAAGTCTTAATTTTATTTTTCTAGCTTTATTTCCTAATTTCTTGCATTTTAGGTAATTATTAAATAGTTAAAAATAGTTTTTAATTAATAATAATTAATTAATTAGTTATAAAAATAATTTTCTTTTTCTATAAATTTTCTTTTATCATTAGGATTGTAAAAATGTATTTTTCATATTTTTAGGATTTATATTGTATAAGTTTCACATTTTATTTGTACGTCGCGTAGTTTTAATTCGCTTTTATAAAACAAAAGAACAAAAACATCATTTTAATAATAGTGATAGCATTTATTTAATAGATTTTATCTTTTAATTTCCTTTAATTTGCATTTAAGCCGTTGTAATTTGTTGGCTTTTCCGTAGTTATAATCCTTTTCAAATCCTTTTCGCTCAAATTTCTCGATCACTTTACGTTTGATAATCCATTGCATAGCTCATTTGGGACATAACGACCGGAAACACTATACTCCTCGGATCTTCATTGAGTTCGTTCCTGATCCGTTTTAAGGTTGTTACGGTCTGCCATTCACAAGTGGCCGGCTTGAGTGATAAACCTTGACTGTTCTGGAGCGCATCAAGACGCTTTATTGAGACTAATGACCCACTCCTACATGTCATGAAAATTTTTAAATTTGGTGCCAAAATTACCCTAACCGATATTTCTCATTGTTTATTACACAAATGAAATTGGACAAGGCAAATAGTCAAGGATAAGCATAGTTTCAAAGTTCCGTTTTATTTTCCCTCCCTACACTTAAACCGAACATTGTCCCAATGTTCCCCAAAAGTATCAAAGTTATGATAATGGAAGGTAATTAAAACGAAGAAACTAATACTCCCGATTAGCTCGGTAGGATCCGTGTGAAGTAGTGGTTAAATTCTTTCCAAGAAGAATGTATGCGTGAAAAGCTCCATCCAATCTTATGTATCTTCTTCGATAAATAAAACCGCACACTTGAAGAAAACAAACGAAACCTTCGCGTAAAATCGGCGGTAACAATATATATATGACTCTACTAAACTAGGATATAATGCTTGTGGTGATGTTTCTGATTTTACGAAAAATTAAGACCGGAAAATTTCAAAAATTTATAAGTAGCACGTAAAACGAGAAAAAGTAGTAAGCTATTTCTACTCCTCTGACGCAAGTCAGTTGCGACCACGACGTCAAAGTTATCCCGACGAACCGGTCTCGATTTTACGGAAAATTTATATCTTTAGAATCTGGAAAATTTCCGCAAAACATCCATTATGACTCGATACAAGCATTTGACTCGAACAAACACACATGTATATCTTTTTAATAATCATAATTCTCATGTTCACGTTTTTTTTTGAAAACATGTGTAATCCTCCCTACACTTATCCCTTTTGTAAAATACCTTTATATGTAATTAAGACGAGGTTAAACACAAAATAAAGCATTTTTACAAATTCAAACATGAGAATAAATAATCAATAAAAGATATACGACACACAAACAAGCAAACAATTAAGCATGGGTTGCCTCCCACGAAGCGCTTTTATTTATTTATGAGTCTTGTAGCTAGACTCGAAGTCATGCCCCTATGTGACTTCATTACCGTCACCTTCTTCCTCATGACGGTCTCTATTGGGGTTTTCCATGTTATAGTAATGCCCTATTATGCATCTTTGTAAGAAGTCATCTTCTCCCCAATATGTTCTATATTCCGGTCCTAGTTTCAAGCAATCCTTATAGAACCCGAAAATCTTATTCATCACATAATCAACTCCCTTCTCCTTATCTTCCTCATTCCTATAGTAGACCGATAGCTTAAGTTCTTTTTCATCATTAGATAATGATGAAAATTTCTCAATCTTAAAAGGCATTTGGTAAGCTACATCATCGGTCTCATCCTTGAATCTTACTATTCCTAACGACGGATCATAAGTCATCCCAGTGTTTTCTATGAAAGGCTTTCCTAGAATAATGTGGGACAAGCTAGGATCTATGGCCGTACTAATATCATTCACAACTATGAAATCCGTAGGAAACGTAAAACTACCTACATAGACGGGCAATCCCTTAACTCTACCCAGAAAATTGCAACTAACCCTAGGATTATCTGGATCTTGCCTAGTTGGGATAGGCTTCTTCATTACCCAATTATAGTACGTGCTAGTCATGATATTTATCGGGGACTTGCGATCAATGTAGGCCTTTTCCACAAAAAGATGTCCTATGCAACATGGTATGTTAAGATTCCAAGGGTTCCCAAACTTGATCCTAGGGCTTCTCCTAACATACATGTGACGGAGGTCTCGTACTAAGTGTGGGTGGCGAGAGAGTTCTTCTTCCGTAGGAAACTTATTGAAATAGTCATTACCTACTTCATCTACTTCCTCGGTTGTTTCATTCCTAGGAGTTTCACTAACCTCAAGTATCGTCTCATGGTTCGCTTCGTCATTTGTTCTATTAGGTTTCACTAAGGTGATGGTATTGACGAATTGAACGTGCTTAGCTAACTTACTTGGGTCCTTAATCTCTACACCGGAAGCTTCGGGAGTTGAGATAGCATTAACCTTCCTATCACTATTGGTCATGGCTCTCAAAAGGTTATCTATCTTCCTTTCCATCTCGGCTTGTTGTTGGTTAAAATGGTCCAAAAGCTTAGCTACTTGAGCTTCTTGGGATGTGACTAGGTGTTGCAACATCCCTTCTATGTTTTGTTGGTTAGGGCCGTGAGATTGGGGCCATGAGAAATCATTAGATGTGAATTTTTTGGTTTGTCCCCAATAGAAGTCGGGCTTGACCTTCCATGCTTCTTGGGCGTCATTGAAAGTCCTAGGTCCGGGTGTTGTAGGGAATCTTCCTCCCGTTCCATTGGTACGCGGGGATGCATAATCAACGGAAGCTTGTTCAGGAAGTCTTGTGCAAGTGCGAGTGTTATGAGGACCACTACATAGCTCACACAAGGAAGAAACTTTGTTTACTTGGCGTGAAGACTTAGGATTTTTGTAGGAGCTCATTAGGAATTTAACTTGATCCTACGGTCGGAAGATTGTGAGTCAATGGGAGGCAAGGAGATTGCCTTTACGGTTTTGGACAACTCACGGGGGTCATTCCAACTTTCGTTGTCATAGAGAGCAAGGTCCTCTATTATACCCTATGATTCTTCCGCGGTGAGATCACTAAGTTTACCACCGGCCGATTGGTCAATGGATCGCTTACTTGGGAAGTTGACATGATAATAAAAGAGTTGGACTTGAAGCCAAAGATCAATGCCGTGATGAGGGACTCTATGGAGTAAGTCCTTGAATCGAGTCCATGCTTCGTAGAGATTCACCTTGACGTTGTTGGAACATCAAGATTTCATTCCTAAGCTTGGTAGTTCTCCCCGGTGGGAAAAATTGGGCGAGGAAACGAGTGGTGAGATCATCCCAACTTGAGATGGATCCGGCTGGAAGTCGGTCAAGCAATTACTAGCTTGGTCCCGTAGAGAGAATTGGAAGAGACGCATGAGCGTGGTCTCTCGTGTGGTGGCATCAAGGTCGATGGAATCAACAATTTTAATGAAATCCTTAAGATGCTGATTAGGATCTTCGGAACGAAGTCCATGGAATGCACATCCGTTTTGCACAAACCGGATGGTGTCGGATCGAAGGGCCGTAGTTTGAGCTTGATCGGGGAGCTCAATGGTGTTCCTATAGCCTTGGTGGCTTGGTCTAGATTATTCACCAAGAGTGCGGCCTCTTGGCGGGTCATTTGGTAGTGGGTTGATGAGTGGTGGTTGATTATCACCTTCCATGATGAAAAGTGATGGGATTACTAACAAAGGTCACGAAGAAGAGGGATAGACTACAAGGAAGCTAAAAAATGAGAAAAAATCTTACTTGATAGGAATCAAGCAAGGGAACCTAAACAAGATAGAAGTCTAACTAGCTATTCTATTCCCCGGCAGCGGCGCCAAAAACTTGATACGCGTACAACGCGCATTCGGGGTCAAAGGAACTTCTTTTTCGTCGAGCAATTTTTCAACACCCTAGGCAGTGAACCTAATCGTTGTAGTGTAGTATTAGGGTAAGCCTCGGGAATTGATATCGTTCTCTAGGGGAATAGGAATGCTAGTGAGAGATTACTACGCCAAGGTTGGGGTTGAGGAAGATTATTTTTATTCTTTTTTTAGAAAATTGAAAGGTACGAATCTCGGGGTATTGGATTTGGGGGGTTGGTATTTCTACCGATTACTCTACTTATCTAATTTAACTAAACTAAGGTGAGTGTAGTCTATGTCTATTGTTGTGTGCTCTAATAATGATTTAAAGATGTGTTTACTTAGATGCTATTACTCCCTAGTTATCTCCTATTGATGGTTGAATTGTCACGTCCTTATTCTTAACGTTGTGTCTTCTAAGGTCGTAGGTGTCGTTTTCCTAACTCTTTGAGACTACCTTAAGGTTATTTCCTACTGAAATCTCTAGGATTCATAAACTAACTCTAAGGTTATCTTTGGATGTTTAGACTACAATAACTCTAGGTGATTATAAACTAATGTTCAAAAAGATTACTCAAGCATTAAAAACACAACGAATGACCTATCGCAATACTAGGTCAATCACAATTAAGATAAGAGACAACCAATCAATATTCAATATCTAGGTTTCATAGATCTAAGCAAACACACAAGTAAATTAGTCGGACATGGAAAACATGCAAGCATACACACACAAAATTGAAGACATAATTGAATTAATGAAGTAAAATAGGGTATGGAACCCTAAGATACTGCCCAAGACAGTCTAGGTTCGGTTTAGGTTTTACTCCAAAAAACTACCTCTCCAAAATCTTGAAAATTCAATTCTATATATAGTTACAATATGCGACGTCCACTTTAATTGTGGCGCCGCCGGTCGCCGCCATTATGTTTTTGTCTTGGCCACGCCAACTCGTGGGTGTCACCTTATGCTTGTGGACGCCGCCGGCTTCATCTTCGGCGTCGTCGGGATCTAAATCTAGGCCGTCCGAGTTGTGACGCCTACTCTTTTAAACCCGATGCTTTCAAGTGGAAAATAGCAATTTGCTCTCGAGTCGTCTCAAGGTGTGTCGCGACGGCATCGTGAATTGGCTGTGTGTGTCCCTTCGGTTCCAAAGACTTGAGTGTCTCGATTCTTGACTTTGGCCATTTGCTTCATATATTCGCCTTTTCGTCCGAATAAGTGTCATTCCAACAATTTGCCTTCAAGAGACCTAAAAGTGAAAAGGAATGAAATTAAGTAGTAATCGATACAAAAGTGATCAATTAAGGGCTTAAATGACCCCTCAAAAGTGTACCTTTTAAATCCTTATCATTCTCTAATTTCACTATAGATGCGAGTGCGGAGTTGGTTGGCATAGGTTCGATCAAGTGGTGGGTTTTGCGGTGAATGGTTTGGTGGTGGATGATGTGGTGGTGGATTGTTGTATGGTAGGTTATCACCTTTCATGATGAAAAGTGATGAGACTACGAACAAAAACACGAAGAAGGGGGATAGACTATAAGGAAGCTAATGAAAAAGAGAAAAAATCTCACTTGAAAGGAATCAAGCGAGTGGACCTAAACGAGATAGAAATCTAACTAGCTATTCTATTCCCCGGAAGCAGCGCCAAAAACTTGATGTGTGGGGTTCGGGGTCGAGAAGACTTCCTTTTCTATTAGCAAGTTTTTCAACCCTCTAGGTAGTGAACGTAATCGTTGTAGTGTAGTATGTGGTAAGCCCAAGGGATTGATTTCGTTCTCTAGGGGAATAGGAATGCTAGAAAGAGATATATGACGAGAAGGCGGGGTTGAAGGAGATTCTTTTTAGTCTTTTTATGGTTTTTTTAGAAAGCAAGGTAAATATCTCGGGGTATAGGAGTAGGGGGTGGTACTTCTACCAATTTTCTACTACTTTTACTAGTTACTAAACTAATTTACTAATGGATAGATTATGCTAATTGAAGTGTGCTCGTATGATGATTAAAGATGTGTTTACTTAGATGTTCTTACTCCCTAATTATCTCTTATTGGTCGGTTGAATTGTCACTTCCTTTATCTTAATTGGTGTGTTGTATTTCATTTGGTCGTAGGGTGGTGCCTAATTCCATAGTTCTATGAATCGCAACTCTCCTCTAGACTACCCGGGATCGGCGAGTACAATGGTATCTCCCCCGAATAATCTACTATCCTTAAGCTACAATTCACGCAATAAACAAAACGAATGGCCTAAGTGCACTCTTAAGCTTTTTTGCTATTTAGGACGTTCAAGCTCGCAACAATTAAAGAAGAAGCCAGTTTTCCTTAATCTAGCATCTACCAATTAAGACAAGAGACAACCTAACAATAATTAACAACTAGGTTTCATAGATCTAAGCAAACACAAGAATAATTTAGCTACTCATGTTAAACAAGCAAGCATACACACATACAATTGAACATGGGGTAGACATGATGATAAAATGGATAAACAAACTTATCTTGTTATGTAAAATAGGGTATGGGACCCTAGAATACTGTCCAAGTCGGACTTCAACTGTATTAGGGTTTGCTCTCCAAAGTTCTACCTCTCTAAAACAAAAAAATCGAATTCTATATATAGATTTACAAATGTGACGGCGTCACCTTTTGCTAGTGACGTCGTAAGGTCGCCGTCATTAGGGTTTCGTTTAGGCCAAGTCATCATTGGGACGGCGTCAGTTGAGGTATGTGACGTCGTCAGTCTTCATGAAGGACATCGTCTGAGTCTTGGTTCTTGGGCGTCTGCTGTGTAAATTTTGAGTGACGCCTTCCATTGTTTAGGTGTGACGCCGTCATGCTTTAGAACTAGAATTTCCAATGAGCCGTCACATGCACTTTTGATCAAAACTTCTATAGAGGGACGGCGTCACCCTTTGACTGGGATGCCGTCAGGTCTGCTAGAGTGCCTTTGATCTTGACTTTGCCATTTTCTTCATGTTTTCGCTCCTTTTCGTCCAAATGTGCTTCATTCCAGTATTTTGCTTCCAAAAGACCTAAAATATGAAAAGGAACGATTTTAAGTAGTAACGGATATAAAATGTGTCGATTTAGGGCTTAAATGACCCCGTAAAAACGTATGTTTTAAATTCTTATCAAGTGCCAAAATGGTTCTTAAAATAGTTTCAATATTCGTTTGCGAAAAGTTTTTGTTTAAGTAACATATCCTAATGTAATGTATGCTATAGTGTTTATGCGAGGTCACTACTTAAACATATTCAGCCATCCAATTCCAAAGTTCAGCCATCCAATTTCAAACGGTCAACCATGTACTCCCGAGTCCATGGGTGGGTCCTAAATAATGCTTCGCGTAAGTTCTAATACTATGCACTTCAGTACAGTAGAGTGAGGAGTGGCTTGATCCTAATAGCGCTATTCATAAGTACAAACATCTCATCATGGAACAGTGGGAATAGTGAGCTAAAAGTAGTGAAAACGTCCTCAAGCATCAAACAACATACATATCAAGTTTCATAAGTTCAAAGCAAGTTCACAAGTCCAAAACAAATTCATATGTTCAAAATGTTCATAAGTTCGAATAGTTCAAAATTTTCATAAGCTCAAAGAGTTCAAAAGGTTCATAAGTTCAAATAGTTCAAAAGGTTCATAAGTTCAAATATTTTAAAAGGTTCGTAAGTTCATAATAATTCAAGCAAAAACATTAGTCATGCTTTCCACCCCCAAAATCATAAAAACGGTAAAAAAAAATGGGTTATGAGAACTCACCTTAAAAGGCAAGAATGTCAAATGCGAGAATGGCTTAAACGATTAGACCATTAGGAACCCGACGAACGCGTACCTTCACTCACGACCTAAGGTAAGTAAATAACATTTATTAGACTGTATATGATATGCTCGGACCAAGTTTATGTTTATTACTTAGGTCATTTACTGAAACTCGTTAAAAATTGTCACTTTTCTAGTTGTACATAAAATCACGAATCTGTCCCAAAAATGATGTCGCTTCGGGTTACCGCTTTACCAAGTTGAATTTTGTGGGACCATTTCGCTAAGCTCTCTTCGAAGAGTTGTTGACTTGTACATGATGAACAGTGGACCCATGATTCACTCGTTTATCTCTATTCCTAGTTTCTTCCTCAATGCTAAGATGCTTCAAGAGATCATCCAACGAGTGATCATCTTTCTTTTTTATCAACTTCTTTGAAATGTCATTCCATGAAGGTGGTAATTTTGAAACAATGGCACCAACTTGTAGCATTTCAGGAATGGGAATAGAAAGCACATTCAACTTGTTAACGAGAATTTAGAGTTCATGCACTTGCTCCAAAATAGGCTTATCATCAGGGCCGTCTCATGAAATTTGGAGGCCCTGTGCCATAATTTCATAATAGGCCCTTTAAATATGAAAGTCGAAATAACTATAAAGTTACCGAACAATAATGTTATAATGCATTTTCTTTTTGGTATTTTTGGTATTGAGCAAATGAAAATTTGATAATCTAATTATAGTTATATACATCTCTTTTCTTTTTATATGTGGTTGTTGACTGTAAAATAATACAATAGTTTTATAAAGTCAGATGCTTCATGTTTAATTTCTATATCATAGGTAAAAAAAGTTAAGACATGTTTCAAATTGGAAATATAATCTCCTTTTGTGACGGTAGTAATTGTAATAGAGATAAGGGATCAAAATGATACAAATTATAAATATAAAGGAAAAAAATGTAACTTTCAAAACTAATAGGTACAAAAGGCAAATCAAATTTGAAAGGCCCACCATCTACAACATTTTTGGCTTTGTCTTCTTCAACAAATCGCATATCCATTTACCACCATTGTTGTCTAATTTAAGCTTTCTTTTCTTTTTTCATGAAATTCTTCTATATTTCTATCTTAAAGCTTTTATTAACATAACCAAACATTCAAAAAACGAGTGTATATTTATATTGAAGTTTTAGAAATTTTGAAGCCCCTAAAAAATGGAGGCCCTGTGCGGTTGCACTTCCCACACATGCCAAAATCCGGCCTTGCTTATCATCAACCATTTGGAAATTGAAGAATTTAGAGATAAGATATCTATTAGTACCTTCTTCTTGTTGATTGTACTTAAACTCCAAGGCACTTCATAAATTCCGTGGATCGGTAATTGGAGCATTAACATCAAAAAGTCTATCCGAAAGAGAATTCTTGATGTAACCACAACATAAGGTCTCATCTTCCTTACGAATCATCCTTTGCTTCTCAAGCTCGAGAATTTCATTCTGATCAACTTCTTGTCCTTTAGCGGGAATGTGATTGGCGGGAATTGGAGCCAACAGTGGATCAAGAACATTGAAGATCTTGAGTATGATCAACAAAAACTTCATCTAGTCAGACCATCGGGTGTAGTTACACCCATCGAATTGGTCAAGCTTGACAAATTCCTGGTTCATGATACGAAGGTATGATGATGAAGCTCTAGCGTCCATTGCAAACTATAAACCTTAAAATATTGTTGTATATATTGAACCAGCTGAACAAGAGTACCAAAACAACCCGAAAATGACCCGAAGTAGCTTATAAGAACAACAAACAAAACCCCAAAAGACAACAAGCATAATATGCACGAAAAGAACTTCTCTATCCTTTTAAGGTTTCTACGAAGCCCGTTTGATCACTTGGAGCCTACGTACCATACCCTCTAGGATTGATGCAATCTCGTAAAGTTTATTACAAGCGAAAAAATAACCCGTAATGCACAATCGGTTTTTAGAGTAAGAAATTCAAGATTATGTGAAGTAACAAAAATTAATGAGATCGTGTTTTGTTGTTGTCTATATGATAGAGATTTGCATCCCTATTTATAGATGAAGAAAACGGATTCAAACCCACGTATTATCTTGACTGTTTTCCCATGATTCACTTCTAAAATTACTCTCACATCCTTTTTTATTCGTGATAAGTAGACTAAGGGGGTGTTTACTAAATTAAGTTATGTGAGCTTTTGTCTATATTAACCACTTATTCAAGAGCAAGAGAGAAGAGTTTTTGTAAGTTCCCCATTAAGATGAATTAAGAGGTTGGCCCACTCATTAAGTGAAAAAAAAAAAAAAAAAAAAAAAAAAAACCCTTAAGTTAAGTTAAGCATGCAACAACCCACTACTCTAAACAAGTTAAGCAAATTATGAAAAACTTGTATACACATGTTAGAACACGCATAGCTTACTTGACCATGCTATTTATTTTCACATAATTCAAATTAATTCAAAGTTGTTGAATCAAACTTATAAACAAACTTATTAATTAATTTGTTTATCAACTTATAAACATACACATTTTTTTTATATTTTCAACCAATTAGAAAATTACTTTCATTATATATTAAATTCCAACACTAATTTAGGTGGTTGTTTGTTAGGTATACTAAAAGTAATACTCCTTGTTATTTCTTCCATTATAGATTTAGAACTACTTAATGGACCTACTATATATATGTTGTACATACGTGTGTACTCGGTCCCTTAATTTTTCCCTGTTTAACAATTTAAAAGTTCAAAGAATGGACTTTAATTAACATATACATAAACATATTGATGAGAATATTATTTAAGAATATATCTGCCCTGTTAGATATTGTGACCACTTGAGCATGCACATTTCTCATACATAATCACTACCATTATAACAACCACCAACATCTTCAATACCTTAATATAATGACTACGGTTCACAAGTTCATGATTCATACAAGCAGTTTTTGGATTCGAGATCCAATCATAATGATTATAAGCTTTAGAATATCGCATCAAGAATTCGACATGATCAACATCCTCATCTCTTTTATCAAAAACATCTTTCGCCGTTATGACTTCATATCTTTCATGTTCTTCATATTCACGTTCTTCAAACTCGTCTGCATATAAATGAGGTGGAGGTGGTCCGTTCTCAATACGCTCCCACTCCTCCAAATCCATAGCCCACTCATTGTAGTCCACACCCGCCATTGCCAAAGCTTCAATAGAAACCGACATGATACTAAAAACTCGGGTAAGATATTAAGTATTTGAGGTTAAGCTTTAGTGCTTGTGAGTTGTACGTGTTCCTCCATATATGGCTCTTTTATAATGTATAGCCACTTTCATAGTTGAAATGTAAACTTACTCGTGATCATGTTATTGACCATTGATTTATATATTTAATTGAGCTATAAAGTTATTAATCTTAAAAAGGGTATGCTTGAATGTTACTCCATGCATGCACACACATAATATACGTATGCATATTTGTCCACAGTCAATAAGTGTGAATTGAATAACTTCCCTAGTTGATCCGTACGTGCAGATGAATCTTTGATTCTTCAGGTCACGAGGATCATATTTTGTGTACGGACCAATAAGCTAGGATCTACAAAACAATACCATATACTAGTATAACTTAGGCACTTTTGGCACCTGTCTTTCTCGACGACGACGCAGCCAGTCTCCTTTTCTTTATGTATGGTATGACCATATATATCTAATTTGGTATCGTCATTGTTATTGAAAACAATACCATTTGTGTGGACATTTTCACTCAGATATGCAAGTTTTTTTTTCTTTCCCTTCGTGAAGGACATGTATTTTAATAAAGAAAATAACTAGCAAAGAAGCTAGACAGTGCGAAACGCCTAAAACAGAAAACAAAACACCAAACCAAATGCTACAACAAGTCAATAAGAAACCTAAAAACAACACTCGCATGCACACCTAAACTACACTCGAACACCTTCCAAAGAAAAACCACCACCAAACACCGAACCTAAAAGAGCGGAAACATATCTCATAACGACATCCTAACACCATCCTAAGCGTCATGAAGACAACTCTGTTATCAACTTAATTCAGCAATTCACAATCCAACTCCTTGAGAAGGGCCAAGAAACACGAGTAAACCCCTTTAAGATCACATAATAACAGTATCTGAATCTGAATAAGAATGAGATTCATCTGAATATATATTCTCCATCCTCCGTAAATTAATTAATTGCAACCCGGCTGTACCACTTTAGATAGTCACGTTACCAATTTTAACGATGCAAGTTGCAAACGTGAGAATTTAACTTGTTGAGCAACCCAGCTTAATTCATTTCGAGCATGACCTGATCACCCTAAATGACGAAATTTCGAAGAGATAATATTAGTCTAGCATGTAATTTGAGTTTTTTTCTTATCTAGGTCCAACCCAATTGGTGCTGACCTCGGGTTTCCCTTAATAACTTTTCCGGCTGAGTTTTATTCCTGTCGTAGTTGGTTTTCAAAAATTACAATACCTAAGTCTAGGATTCAATTTCACGTTTTTGTGAGAGGCCGTTTCCATGTCTTCTACTTGGTGTTTTGCCTGTCTGGTTTACCACATCAAGTTGTTGTAACTTTATTAGCCTTTAACTTCTTCATATATTTCGTATTTGCGAAAAAAACCCATCATTATTGACTTGACAATTGTTAGAATTAAGAAACTGATTGAGAAAACTATGTTGCTCATTCCATGAATATGAATATGAAATTTCAAACTACGTCATGCTTTTAGGGATGAAAAGGAAAAGTTGCTCGTGATCATTAATTATATGAAAATCTCAAACTATGTTATATGCTTTTTATGTTAAATAACATTAAATTTAATTTGCGACAGATCATTTATTCAATCTACTAACTGATACATATATATTTGGCAATTAACATAGGGAATTCTTTTTCATCTTTTACCAAATGTAAAGATAATTACCAGGCTTTTATATATTCTCAAAAGCAAAATGAACGTTAAAACATGTTTATTTAATTGTTATAAGAAATTGGAATGTAATGGTTCTTTCAATTTGGTTGATTTTCATTATCTTATCATTGATGTATTTTCTAGCAAGTCTCGTTATTTCTCTTTTGTATGAAACCAAACGGATACATTATAGCACATTGTACTCAAACTGTTTGTCGTTCAGCTTTGAACAAACATGTCTCGCCTTTATTTAGCTATTTTATGGTGTACTTCTAAAAAAGTAGAATATGAAGGAGTGAATGCTATAAAACCATATTGGACCGTACAGAAACTTTGAATGAAAAACATATAATCATTGAAAACATACAAATATACAATTTTCCACATGTATTTAGAACAATTTGTAAACAAAATAAAAGAATGGAATCAAAATCAAGGTATGAACATCCGAATCAAGTTACCAGTGGTTCAAATTAAGAATTTGTCTACGTAGAAATCTCAAGACGATCAACAGAACCACCAACATCGTCAATCGCTTGATACCATGATCATGGTTCAAAAACTTATTATAAGCTATTGGTGATCGCTTTCCAAAATCATCATCATTGCCATCTTTATTTCTTTCAACAAACACATCTTCAAAATGGATTTCGACTGCTCTAAATCCACATATCTCATCTATAGCTTCTTCTGTTGCCATCATAAGAGCTTCTTCATCTTTTACAACGTCTTCACCTTCATTTTCAGGCTCTATATAATCATCAGCCCATAAATGGGGTGGAGGTGGCTCCATTTCCCTACGCTCATATTCCTCGATATCCATACCCCACTCGTTGTAATCTACCCCCGCCATTGCCAAAGCTTCGATTGAAATTGACATGATATCCAATACAATATTGCACCTTTATAATATGTAGTATTTGAATACTTGCTTGTGTGTTTTGTCCCGTATATATAGTTTCCTTCCTACAAATATGGAAAATTCAAAGTGTGCCAAAAAGCACTTTTGGAGTGAAAAGGATAAACTTACTCGTGACCATTTTATTGACCATTGACAAAAATGTACTTATTTGATTTTTATTCTCTGAACTGGCTGCTTGAATGTTACTCCACGATATACTCACTGATATACTATGAGATTAGTTTATGAGGTTTTGTCATTTAGTCATTGCATACGTACGCGAAAACTAATGTGAACACACATATATGCCCACAGTCAAATTTCTAACTGGGTGTGAATTGAATACACGTTTGATTCTTTGATTTTAGCTAGTCACGAGGATTGTATTGTGTGGAGCATTGTCAAGTAGAAGATATCATATGTAGAAAGTGTACGGAACATACTTTTTAGTATTGCAAAACCAAATCGTGACAATTTTTATTTTTATTGACCATCAACAAAAACAACTGGTTTTTTAAGATGTTTTAAGGAGGGGATGTTTTGCTAGGGGATGTCTCAAGTTCGAGTCTCATCCGAGACTTTTACCCATTTAGGCGATAAAGAAGTAGCAGACAGGTTTCAGGGTCAGCATACTGCCCAATTGGATATCATTGTTGGACCTAAACCACTAACAAGTAACAAGCCGTTCAAAAAAAAATGACCATCAACAATGTTACTTGCATTACAAGTTGCGGTCACATGCTACATTATTCATCTCCAGTTTTATATATTGACGAGGGTTCTTGAATATTTTCTGGAAGAATTACGTAGTAAAATCATATATGATAAAATTAATATTTGTCATCAATCTGTTAATACATATATAATTGATCATGGTAAGTTATAAGAGCATGTACATTAATAACGCCGATACTGGCGTTAACTTTAACATTTGGGGCGTTATATGGCTTTAGCCAATGGGAGGCTTGCGTTAAAAGGGCGTTATTGGGGCAAAGTTAAGCCCCAACGCGTTGAAGATAAAAAAAAAAAAAAAAAAAAAAATCATTTCACCTCCTAAACCATTTCAAATAAATTTTCACTTACACCCCTCAACCTATTCAAATTCAAATTTAAATTATCTTGGTTAATTACAGGAGGATAAATTCAAATTCAAATTTGAAATTTAAAAATCAAATATGGCGGGATTTATTCAAATTCAAAATCAACTCGCTTATATATATACAACTCTACCAGAGTTGTTTAGAACACACAACACACACAAGTTACACACACAACTCACACAAAAAAAAAAATTCTCGCAAAGATTTTTCTCAGCAATTCCCAAGTCCAAAAAAGTTGTCGGAAACCAGCTTTCCAACTCCAGAAGAGTTTGAAGTTTACTCAACACCACCTGAATCTGTCTTTCCGGTTTTCCAACCGGAAAATGTATTTTTAAACTCTCCACCTGTGAACAATCCAATTGTTCCAACTCCACCTGTCAACACTTCACAGTGGATCTTGAAAACAACCCATTCGGGTTAAGTGAGGCTTCCCTTCGTCAACTTGAACAAGACGAAGAAAACTATAAGGAGATTATGGAAGAGCAGGCACGCGAGGAAGCTGCTCGTCGTGAACAAGAAGCAAGTGAAGCTCAGTATCTTCAAGATAACTACTTTGGCATAATGGAGACTCGACTCGTTAATGGCGAGTTTAATTCCCTTCAAGTTCGAGGTTGGGTCTCGGATGATTCGTTTTAAGTTTTAGTAGTTTTATTTTCATCGATGTCGTTGTAGTTTATTTTTAATGTAATTCGTGTTTAACGTTTAATGTACTTTGTGTTTTAATGTTAAATGTGATAATGTTTTTTTAATAAATGAAGTGTTTGTTTTAGTTTAGGGGTTGAAATTGAAAATATGAAATGTTAAAGTTTAACTTGGGATGTTATTGTTGTGGGTGTTTTTCTTGGGATGTTAAGGTGAAATGTTAAAGCTAATGTGGCGCTGACGTGGCAAGGTGTTAAGCTTTAACTTGTGTTATTGATGTACATGCTCTAATAGACCAATACAGTTAGTCTATCCATAGTAAGTTCATATGTGGAAGAATTTGAACATGAAAAAGATGTTCTTTTTAGAAGCACTATAAGTTTCGAATGACATGAAATTATGCTACTCATAACATATGAACTAGAAGATCTCCGGTTCATTTTTAGGATGCGGTTTTGACCCATTTTGATACTTTACCATAACGTCTAATTTCATGCTTGTCCGAATTTACAAGATTTTTATACATACAATTCAAGATTATCTTAAGTAGAGAATTTTAGTATTTTAAGTGTGATTTTGATTATCCTACGTACCTTCTTAAAATAATAATAATAATAATAATAATAATAATAATAATCATCATCGTAATTGTTTCAATTTTTTCAAAAGTATACCCCGTATTTGTTTCTAATGTCTATTAGTAGAATATCTGGTGTGTTTCTATCTTCTTGTTGATTTTACTCCTTTGTGAATATTGGTGACATTGTTAGAAATTGTGGTCATAATCTGTGGCAAACATATCATTCTATCAATTGCTAATGGTATTCAAGTTATGTTTATTGCAGGCTTATTACAGGGGTTATTCTTGGACAAAGCATAAATGGTTTAAGTTCTTGTTTCTGCTGATGATTGCCCATTTCTGCTGATCCTTATTTATGACCGTTGAGGGAGTCATTGTGTATCTTTTCCTTCTATTTAATCCTCCCCCTAATCTATGGTTAGATACAACAGTGTGTGCAGTCATTGTCTTACAATCTCTTTCGATCATTGTCCGATCTTATTTCTTCTTCTTTGTATTTATGCGGTTATTGTCTCATTGACATTAACCTAACCTTGTAACACTTTGGATACTAATGTTGGTTTAATCTAAGTCGACTATTGAGGCTTTGGTTTGAATAAAGTATTATTGTGAATCTATTGTTCTTGATACTTTCGCACATGGTATCAGAGCTTCAGGCTCATAATCACAACAACAATCAAAAGCTATTCTGGGTTTCAAAAGGTGGTTTGGGGTTACTACTATTGGCGTAATCGCTGGTTATCTCTTATTCACAATTAGACCTAGACTAAGTGAATCTAGGGTAATTGTGATTTGTTATTTCCGCTGCATATTACTCTGTAAGTCTACTCTCATCTTCAACAACATACTTAAGTCTTTGTGGGTGCAAACAGTAGACTAACATCTTGATCGCCACCTCGAGTGGTATGAATACCGCTCTGGTTTACCCCAGTTCACAGGCTTGGTTCTTGTTGTTTCTTAATTTCATTTTCTTATTCTTATTGTCTCTTATCTGTTCATCTGCATTAGTTGTTATTTTTCTGTCTTTCTTATGGCTATTGGTGATGATAATACTGGTGGTGGTTCCTCCACTGAAAAAAACTTATCTTTTGGTGATGCTTTATATTTACACCCTAACAACACTAATGGTACTCCTATTATTTCCATCAAACTCACTGGAACAGAAAATTATAAAATATGGAAAATGGCCATGACCTTTGCCTTAAGGAATCATAATAAGTTAGGATTTATTTATGGTACTTGCTTAAGAGATGACTGAATCCTATTATTGCTACGCAATGGGATACCAGAACTCATTGTTGTCACCGGATTCTTAACTCTCTCATCTGAATTATTTGTTGGAGCTATCTATGCTAAAACCGCTTATGAAATGTGGAATGACCTTAAAGATACTTATGATAAGGTTGATGGTTCGATATTTTTAATTTGCATAAAATATAAACTCTCTTAGTCAAAATGGGTCTTCTCTTCGATTATTACAACAACCTTAATTCTTTGTGGAAACAATTTGATTGTATGATTAGCTTACCTCCTATACTTGTGAGGATGCAAAACTTTTGAAAAACACAATCGCTAATCAAATTAATGCAATTTCTTATGGGTCTTGATGACTCCTATGTTCCCATCAAGTAATATTTTAACTAGAGACCCTTTGCCTAATGTCAAACGCTTTCTCTGTTGTCTCGGAGAAGAATCCCACGAAATGTTTCATCCGAAATAGCTCGCTAAACCCAATGCTACCGCTTTTCTTTGCAAAAACCTTTGATGGTGGAAAAATTTTGATAACAAAAAGGATTTAACAACAACAATTTCAATAAAGGTTCGGTTTTAATGCGGTAACTCAAACAACAGAGGACCAAAATGAATCTCAAATGTACTAAGCGCAAAAACACGGTCACACTGTTGATAGATGTTATGATCTTGTTGGTTATCCTGCTGGATATGTCAAAAGGAACTTTAATACTAAACCTTTCAAAGAAGAACAATGTTTCCACCGATGCTAATCATGTCACCGATAATAGAACTAGCACCTCTCCTGCCTCTTTGTCTAATGAATGACTCTCCGGACTTATGAGTCTTCTTAATGACAACAATGTGTCTTCGCTAATGCCAACATGGCGGGTAAAAAATTCGTGAACTTTCTTTAATGGTAGTGTCAAGTTTAACATAAACTTCAAAAAAATTAATAACAACACAAAACCTTATCCGAAACATCGGTCTTGGTTGGATTGTTGACTCTAGTGCAAATCGGCACATGACTATATCTCAAATTTTTAATCAATGTTATTGACATTTCAAATCTTGGTCTAACTGTTGGTCATCCCAATGGTACTCGGGCCTTAATTACTAAAATTGGTGATTTAAAAGTCAATAATGACCTAACTCTTTTGATGTTCGGTTGTTCCCGAGTACAATGTCGGTCTGTTGTCTGTCATAAGATTGCTAGAGACAATAAGATGTTTGTTGGATTTAATGAATCTAATTGCTATATACTGATTTACATCAAAAATGATTGTGGGGATTGGTAAACAATGCAATGGGTTATATATGTTTGATATTGATTCTACATGTAAGATTACTTCTAATAACCGCATATCTGTTTGTCATGTTTCTAGAAATCTGGCATCAAAGACTTGGTCATCCTCCGACCAAGTCCTACATATACTTAAACCCACTCTTAAACTTGATAGTACATCCGAATCGACCATCTTTGTGATACTTGCAATAAAGCTAAACAAACCAGGGAACCATTCCCTCTAAGTGAACATAAATCAACTAAAATTGGTCAACTTGTTCATCTAGATGTATGAGGACCATATAAAATCACTAGCAAAGATGGTTACAAATATTTTTTAACCATTGTTGATGACTACTCCAGGGCTGTCTGGGTTTATATGCTTAAGGGAAAGGATGATGTTTATGTTTCCATTGTCAACTTTACTCATATGCTATCAAATCAATTTGAACACAATGTTAAGATATTCAGAAGTGATAATGAGACAGAATTTGTCAATAACAAACTCCAACACTTCTTTCATGAAAAAGGAATTTTACATCAAACCTCTTGTGTTTATACACCACAACAAAATGGTATTGTAGAAAGGAAACATAGGCATCTCCTTAATGTGGCTAGATCCCTTATGTTTGTGGGAATTACCTCTATATCTTTGGCTTTGAATGTGTTCTAACCGCTTCCTATGTCATAAGCAGTTACCATCTTCGTGTTGTCGGCAAGTCTCCTTCTCTCTTGTGTATGGGCATGACCCTTCACTCTCTCTCCTTAAAGTCTTTGGTCGCTATGCTATGCCACCATTCTTAACATCTCGATAAATTTAGTAGTAGGTCCGAAAAAGTATTTTATTGGTTATTCAAATGAGAAAAATGTTATAAACTTTTAAGTTTAGAAACAAAAATATTTTTACTCCGGAGATGTCAAATTTTATGAAACTGCTTTTCCTTTCAAAATGAAAAATTCTTTGTCAAAACCTTTTGTTGAAACTTATGTGCCTAAAGATTTAAATCACAAAAATTTCTTTGACTCACAAATAAGTCCCAATGATGAAGGAGAGTGACATCATATGATGATGGCACGGTGTTGGGTCATCCTCACTGGGATGATGAACTCATTACAACATCCATAGATGAAAATACACACCACGAGGGCACCATATCACATGAATCACATTATCTCGATACATCTTCGATTCTGGCGATACATCCTCCGATTTAAATCGAACTCGAACAAGAAGAAGGCTTGCCACCACTCGCTAGAAGGTCAACTAGAGTTTCCAAACCGCCCGAGAATCTTAATGACTTTATTGTTGAAGGAAAGTTAAATATAGTGTTGAAAAGGTCGTTAATTACTCTAATCTTAACAAAGATAACTACTGCTTTGCCTCTAGTCTAAATAAAAGTATTGAACCTACATGTTATGAAGAAGCTATTCTTGACAGTAATTGGGTTGATGCTATGAACTCTGAAATTGAGGCCTTAAATGAAAATCATGCTTGGGATATAACTGATCTTCCACCTAATAGAACTCCCATTGGTTACAAATGGATCTTCAAAATCAAATATAAAGCCAATGGTGAAGTTGATAGATACAAGGCTAGATTAGTTGCTAAAGGTTATAACCAAAGGGAAGGAATAGACTATGATGAAACTTTTTCTCATGTTGTAAAAATGTCTACTGTTAGATGTCTTATTGCCTTAGCTGTGAAAAACAAATGGCCTATTTTCCAACTTGATGTTAACAATGCCTTTCTGTATGGAGACCTTGATGAGGATGTCTATATGACCATCCCTAAAGGGTTCTGTAATGAAAACAATAAGAATCAAGTCTGTAAACTTGTCAAGTCTCTGTATGGCCTTAAACAAGCTCCCAGGAAATGGAATGAAAAACTTGTTGGTGTATTAAAAGAAAATAACTTTGTTCAATTTGTCAATGATCATTCTTTGTTCACCAAAATAGAGAATAACAAGTTTATTGCTTTGCTTGTCTATGTGGATGACATTGTGCTTACTGGAAACTGCATTGATGAGATAAACCTATTCAAAGAATTTCTAAAATCTAAATTTCAAATCAAAGACTTGGGAAATTTAAAATATTTTCTTGGCATTGAGGTTTTAAAAACTGGTAATGACATATGTCTCACCCAAAGAAAATATTGCCTTGAACTTCTCAAAGAGTTTGGACTTCTTGGTGCAAACACATGTCCACTCCCATGGAACCCAACTCGTTCTTCCATACATACCCACTCATCGATGATCCCTTTCTTGTTAACATTATCGGTTATCGAAGTTACTTGGGAAACTTATTTATCTCACCCATACCGGACGACATCTCATACTCGGTTCATTGTCCGGCACAATATATGCATTCTCCTTTGAAATCTCATCTAGATTGTGCCTCAATGTTCGAGATATCGAAAGGAGCTCCGGAAAGGTCTAAGGTATAATTTCAAGAACTCAAAATCATCTTGAAGGGTATAGTGATGCGGTGGGCTAAATGCAAGAAAACCAGAAACTCATGGAAAAGTAAAAACAAAACACCCTTTCAAAATCTTCCACGAAGCGAGTATAGATCAATGTCTCTGCTGCACGTGAAATTATTTGGATTCAAAAATCTTAAAAGATCTAAAATTGATATCAATCTCCTGTTAATCTCTTTTGTGATAACAAATCGCTTTGCAACTTGTTGTCAATCACATTTTCCATGAAAGATCAAAACACTTTGAAATTGATGTTCACTTCATCGGGGAAAAATTTGCAAGAGGTGTTATAAATACCAAAAGATTGGCTCTTCAAATCAAACTGCAGACATCCTTACAAAAACCTTCCATTTATCGGCATAAATTCTTGTGTGAAAATTTGATATTGTTTGATATGTTTGCCCAATGATTAAGGGGAATGTTAGAAATTGTGGTCATAATCTGTGGCAAACATGTCATTCTATCAATTGCTAATGGTTTTCAAGTTATGTTTATTGCGAGGCTTATTACGGGGTTATTCTTGGACAAAGCATAAATGGTTTAAGTTCTCGTCACGATGATTGCCCATTTCTGCTGATTCTTATTTATGACCGTTGAGGGAGTCATTGTGTATCTTTTCCTTCTATTTAATCATCCCCCTAATCTAGGGTTAGATACAACAGTGTGTGCTGTCATTGTCTTACAATCTCTCTTTCTGATCATTGTACTTATCTTATTTCTTCTTCTTTGTATTTGTCTGGTTATTGTCTCATTGACATTAACCTAACCTTGTAACACTTTGGATACTACTGTTGGTTTAATCTAAGCTGACTATTGAGGCTTTGGTTTGAATAAAGTATTATTGTGAATCTATTTGTTGTTGATACTTTCGCACATACATTCACTTCATGATAAGCAAGTTTCAATCATCCTGAATAAACCCAAGCCAGGCTAAATCTTGGTCAAGGGTATATGTTGTGATCAACTGATCACGTAAACTTTGCCATCCACGAAACATTTGATCCTTATGATGTATGATTGATCACGTAAGGGAAATGTGAATATAGTTTTCTTATGAATGCATATTAAACATCAATGTGAATGCATATGGTATATTGAAGAACGGATTATATATATCGAAACTCTTTTGAATTTTTACCGTGAAACTGGTTACCGAGGATTACGCTTTAATTTCTTGCCAACATACACGTTTAGGCATCGAATAAAACTCAATCATGAATAATGAAACCGTGAATACCAATATTTAATTTTGTTGTTGCCTCCCACATAGGATGATGTTTGGCAAAAGCACCTAACGTTGGACTCATCGTATTCTATATCGAACGAGTACGTGTATGGCAAAGTTTTGTTTCAAGATATAAAATACGGACAAGGGACAATACGTTATTAGTAATGTAAATATATTGATCAAATAAAACTTTAATACAATGTCTGGACTATAAAAAGACTTTTAATAATCATTGCAACAAATCGCTTTTACAAAATTCGACGATTTTGAAAATCAATGAAATAATGAAATCAGTGTCATATAAGCATTAACTCCTACACGGTGTGTTTTATATGAAAATTTGATCACCATCTTAGCGCTTTTCATCGAATTCGGAAACATCTTCCCACTCGTCTTCAGATCGGAAGTTCCCATCTAAAGAATCTACAAAGATAAATTCATCACTTTCATCTTCTTCATGTTCATGTTCATGTTCATGTTCATGTTCATGTTCATAATCACATTCATGTTTTTTTCTTGTTCTTGTTCTTGTTCTTGTTCTTGTTCTTGTTCTTGTTCTTGTTTCTGTTCTTGTTCATGTTCATATATTATATGCTCCTCATCATATGAACAGCGTGGAGGCACTCCATCTGCATTCGCTCCCATTCCTCGACACCCATAGCCCACCCATTGTACTCCATACCCCCATCAACGCTTCAAGCGAAGTCCACATGATAGCTAGTATAATTTCTTCTGAAAAAAAGGTTACACCTTAATTAGCTTGATCACCATTACTATAAGTATACACATACTATAACAACAAAACTGATAATATGGATTTAAACCAATTCCGTCAGAGCAAGGTATATATGGTGAGGATATGATGTCGACAGTCGTACCTCTAGTCATATATGTTTATTAGTTTCATTGTGGAAAATAATATAAACACTTTTACAGTCGATCAAAGGTAAACTAGCTTGCTCGTGAATCTTGATCATGTAATTGTTGTATATTATTGACCAAACATATTAACAAATTTGGATATTGATGTATGCGTAAAAGATAACCAAAACAAAAAGAACCCTCTTGTCATAATAATCGAAGCAACATAACAATATAGAATGAATGAAACAAAACTTAAACAATGAGAAAAACGAGAGCTTAAGTCGTGAGTAATGTACCACAGGATATCGATGACTGGAAGCCTGTATGTAGAACCGATTCACCTAATAAGGATTTGTGTGTAACTACAATGGTTTAGATTAAGTCATTGAGTTTTAATACATCTTTTTTTTCAATCTCCCAAGTAATTAAATTTAAGGGCCTAATAAGCAACCCAAATTATCTGCAGTAAGGCCCATTAACCTTTTGGTTCCTAACTGATTACAAAATTTACCAGCCCATTTATTATGTTTACTCAGCGTGGTTATCACTATCAGGTTGTCGGTTTATTCCGTTAGGTTATCTTGGTTAAAATCTTTGGTAAAACCAAAAACCAAACCGAATTTAAATTTGATTAAACCGAATCTGAATTGAGTATACCCACCGTTCTTATATTTATCACAATATCATGATCAAATAAGAAATCCTAAACATGAGAAATTCTGAAAATAAATGTGAAATCATAGAAAAACACGATTCAATGTTACAAATTGTGTTTTCCATGATTTCTCTTACATTTCTTAATTTGTCACCAGAACCATGTTCTTGAATGAGTCCCTATCTTGACATCACTTTATGTGTTTATAGTATTGTTGATCGTTAATTGATTTGCCAGTGTGTTTTGTGAACTGCCAACTGGTATTGCAAATAAATAACAAATATATTAGCAACTCGTGCCCAAATCTTAAAGATTTGCCTGAGAAACTGCTTTTTCGTGTCTGAAACTGCAAGAAACACGTAGTAAAAAAGTGAAACTGCAAGAAACACGTAGTAAAAAAGCCGACTATGGACGGCTCATCTCGCACATCCCTGAAGTTGATGTATGATTCATTAAGGGTATACCCAGCTTATGGCTTATTTGGTTTTGGACTTATGTTTCATAAGCTCACTTTTTGTAGCTTCTTTTGAAACTTTTCAGCTTATATAAACTTATTATAACATAAAAACTTTATATAAGCCGAAAAGTTTCAAAATAAGCTACAAAAAGTGAGCTTATGAAACATTAGCCCAAAACCATACAAGTCATTAAGTCTATATAAGCCAAACAAACACCCCCTAAATAAGCCATAAGCCGAAACAAACACCCCCTAAATAAGCCATTCATTGAAGCATTGATCTTTATAAAAATTAAAAGTTTTCGCCCACATAATTTCACCCACAAGCATAACTGCAAATACCATTTACTTCACAAAACATGTTTCAAAGGCAAACTCTAATCCATATATATGATGAAAATATGATCTGTTAACATAGAACTTGTTTTATCGCCCCCAATAATAAACTAATCAAAACCTGAGGCACAAAGTTCATTTCAACGCGAAAAAGAAAATAAATTTAGAAAATAAATGGTGCACGAATACGTTCCAAAATTAAATAAATACAGGTAATGTGAGTAATTGATGTTGAAGCAGTCTAGCATGCACAGCCTCCACTTTGTTGATCTGACTGGTTTGTATTTGCTGCAGATTTCAAATTCACATCAACCATGTCTTCCTGTTTTGTAGAAGAAAGTTGCTCCATCCCTGGCAAGGCAGCAGCAATCTTTCGGAATAACGGCTGTAATAAAAGGATAAATTCTCTTTGAGCATAACGACATGATTACCATTATATCACCTTTTCAATAAGTGCTACTACATTTGAGATATGTACAAAGTGTGCGCAAATTTTTTTAGGATTTTATGAAAAGGGGGGATATAATAATGTTGAGAGTACGTTACCTTGATATTAAATCCCGCTTTTGCACTAGTTTCTACAAACATGACTCCGTGTTCACGAGCTTTTGCATCCCCTTCTTCAATTGATACTTGCCTGTTTGACAACTAAAAACTCAGCACCATCCAAACCATCGAAATTCTACATCAATTCTAGTTGAAACAGAAACGAACAAAGACTGCCATCCTTGTCCAGTAAAACAGAACTAATGGTAGCATAAGTAGTGAAGAATTAGAGGTGGAAATTGGGTAGCTGGGCAGCTCCATATGGGTTTGGCTAGAAAGGGTTATTTTGCACAAGTCAAAACTGGTCACTTATTGTCCACAACTTTTATCATTTTTCTAGCTATTGTGTGAAACATGATCACAAAAATTACATATAAATGAACCATTAGAGATTTAAAAAAACCACAAATCAGCCCGTGCACAGGTAAATGGGTCCAGATTGCCAAACAGAACAAGACTACCAGATAGAAGTTGCTTATATGGCTAGTGTTAAGAAACAGCAACCTCTTATATGATGATAAAACAAGTAACAAAATGCAAACCTTTTGTCAACAAGATCAGTTTTGTTTCCAACAAGGACTATAATCACATCGCTGCCTCGCTCGGTGCGTACTTCTTCTATCCACTTTGAAGTGTTCAAAAATGACTGTCGATCTGAAATGTGACAAAACTAGCTTATACAAGGGTCCATGTGTTTCCATACAAGTATTGCACCATGCTTAACAAATAAAAGCAGCGATAACACAATTTATAGTGTTCTGAATACTACCAGCAAGAACACGCCTTACTATATATGTTACTTTTTGGTAAAAAGTGAAATGCACTGAAACTTACTGGCAACATCATAGACAATCACCGAACTGATGAATCTCTTATATAACTTGGAATAAGACTTCTAAATCTCTCTTGCCCAGCAGTGTCCCTAAAATGTTATGTTATGAAACATTAAGAGGAAAAATAGTATACATTATTTAGACATAAAAACTAGCACAAACTTACCAAAGCTGTAGCCGAACTGTTCTATCTTCAAGGTACATTGTTTTAGACAAGAAATCGATGCCAATAGTAGCCTGAAATTGATATAAAGAACAATGTAAGCATAAACTCTTAATGCATTGTAGAGGCACTATAAGTATCTGACTCATGAGTCAATCATGATACAGAATCAAGCATAATTGGCACGGGGCATGAGAACACAGGGAGGAGCATCAGACAAAATTTAAAACAGCGAGGAGCCAGAGCAGCTAATATAGATCATGACCATATTATACACTTATACTTAATAGATGTATTTTTCAACAAAGGCGACTATGCTACCCAATGGCAAAAATAATAAATGAATCCAACTGGGTCTCACAATTGGATGTCAAGAGGATGTTTTGATGACTCTTCCTCACAGAATTAATGATGGAGGACAAAATTTCGCCACCATGTTCTAAGATTACAACCGAACTTAAAAAGAAGATACCAACCTTACAAAAAAGAAAGTTACATTCATCAATTCTATCTTAAGTTCTTTAAGCTTACAGCCAATCTAACAAGAAAATGCGAAACTTCTTCAATTTTGTCTTAAGTTCTTAACCACCAATCTAGATTCCACTAAGTTTCATTTTAGAGTATTTGAGATAGCACAAGGTTTGAAAGGGTTGTCAGCAAGCTTTGTGGCAATCTAAATACCTATCTGACCAACAACCATATCAAAGGATATAGTTACGATACATCCTTGAAAGGTAGCCCGTGCTGACTCCCTCAAACTTATTCTAGGACCCTCTTTAACTGAAAAAGTAATAACCATTTCTTACTTTCACTCAAGCTAAGAGCATGGACCCAACACACCACAATGAGTTATGGGATTGATCCAGGGTGGTTCCCAGCACCCTACTCTAAAACTACCCTTCTTGTGTGGTCTGTTAACAGACCTAATTCTAAATACCGAAATTCTGTATGTGCCCATCTTCTGTACATGTTAATTTTGGTGAAACAGCATGTTGAGTTGCACTTCATGTCCACCATAACACACAGCTAAAGAAGCATGTCACCATTTGATCACATGAACTCCTTGTCTTAGGAATAACAGTCCATCTGCAACATTCTCTCAAGTTTTTATGCTTCCATAGCAGCAATGAAACTGCACCTAGCACCCTCAACTTATTCTAAATTAATTTAATACCTATATGTTTGAAAATATTTCCAATGACATACTACCTATAACCTCATGAACAACCACTCCAACCGGCAAAAAGAATACGCAATAGTATATCTTCTAGTATGTCTCTCATATATTCCTCTAAACTATATTTATATAAAAAAAAATGTTCCCCAAAACATCCAGTTTTTGCCTAGTAAATCATTTAGATCACTAGGCCACCCTCCCAGCTTGTCCGTTGGTCAGAATTTCAATCGGTTAAGCCAATGATCTGACCCACTCATATCCAACATTTAGTTATTCACGAGTTGTTTTCCTCTCTCTTTATGTTCGTTGTAGGTTTTATTGTTTTCTCCACATACTAAACACACACGCAGGCCGCAGCAAATTGCTAATGGATACATCGTGTTATTATTGGATTCTTCAACTACATTTTATATCTAATGTATAGAATAAAAAAAATATCTTAGCAACTTATTAAAACTACTATAGCTTGGTATATTTATGACAGTCATACTCAGTGGCGGAGGGGGGGTCCATGGGTGTCACAGGACCCAATGTAATTTCGCTTCGCTATGCTAATTTTTTCTTAAATACGCCCGCGGTCCAAAAGAATTGTGTTTCTAAGTTAGTCCATTGTGAAAAGTAAACTCCATTATTAATTAAACCACACTTTTTGTTAATTTTTTTCCCCTTACATTATAGTTTTGAAAAAATTATGTACCCGATCACTATTAGTCGTGGTTACTCATATTGATATTAAGTGAACGTGATCAACAGTTGAAGCAGCATAATTACTTAATTCTAAAAACATCAATTCTTAAATACTTTATGTAAGAAATTTGAAATAATAAACAATTTTAACATGATCTAAAAAAAATGAACAGAATAATAAGAAGAAGAATTACCTGATAAGTGGTATCGAATTTGTCATACATGAATCTGGTAATGATACTGGTTTTACCAACTGATTGATCCCCCAAAAATACCAACTTATATTTCGCTAGAGGTGACACTACCGCCATTTTTATTACTATTCAGATTCAGATCTCTAAATCTCTGAATGCGTGTGTGTGTGTGTGAAAAAAATAACTGAATTTGATTAAAACTCGGAGGAGAGAGAGAGAAATTAATTAATTAGGGTTTGTCTTGTTTTGTTTAGTTTAGTGGGTTTTTTGAATATTCAAATCGGGTTCTATGATTTCATTAGTGGGTGGGTTGGGTTATGACGACTTGGATTGGATCAAAAAAACCGCCAACTATATGACGACTATGACGCTGCCTGATAAAGTCAAACATATACTTCGTGCCTACCTTGTTTGTTATCTTCCTAAAATTTGTCACTTCAAGTCCTCCTAAGGTGCACATCAGCTTTTTTCTCTAACGACCTGATAATGACCTAGTTATCATAGTAATGACTTAATTATTTTTTTTTAATTCAAATAGTTTTAACAACAAAATGAAACTTCATTAATAATAAACCATTACATAAATCATACAATACGATACGGTTAAAAACATACGAACTAAAATATACTACGATACAAAATATATAAACATATCCTAATCTGAATGTTCCCCGCATGCAGAATCATACAAAGGAGACCGATAACTAGCAAATTCCTCAATGTAAGCCAATCGTTCTTCTTCCGCCTTCTCAACAAATTTAGGTCTAGCAGACGAACTTGATGCACCCACACCAACGGTTGTGTTCTCCCTATAGCTCAAAGTGATTTTGGTGCTGATGTTGTTCTGTATCTGTTGAACAACCCCCCCAACAACATGTCAGCAAAAAAATTTCAATCACAACTTTTCTTTCAGGTGAAATGTCGTTGCAAATCGCGTATTGTTCTCTCAAACGTTGCTTCTCTGCCTTTGCGAGCTCAAACTACTTGATAACGCCGATAATAGCGTTTTGTTGAGCCGCGTCATCTTCTTCGCATTGTTTTCTAACATACGTTTGCATTTGTTCGACGGAATAAGAGAGACGACAAGCCATAATAATTTTGGGTTGAGAGAATTATGTTTGAAAATGTGTGTTTAAAAATGTGTTTGGGGTTGGTATTTATAATGTTGTGAAAGTGGTAAAGTTTGAAAAAAAGTTATATAGCAAACATTAACATTTTTGGCATGTAGTGTGTTCCCAAATCGGTTTCCAAAACAACCTAGTTCGCTTGCAAAGTGTTGCTCGACCGATCATGACCCATCTCCCACAATGGAAGCAACCGAACATGACCCAAAGCAACCGACAGGTTGATCTACCCATGGGTAGCCTAAGAGCAAGCAATATCATGCCCATGGGTTCGACTTTAACACAAAGTCACATCGTCACATCAGCTTTAACCTTTCACCTTAACTCAACAAAAAAACACCTCTTATCATAATTCAACCTTAACTCACTTTAACTCAAAGATTTTCAAATTCAACCCCTAAACTAAAACTAATACTTCATTTATTAAAAAAAACATATCATTAATTCTTAAACATATAACAATGCGAAAAAAAAAAAATAAAAAATAAAAAAAAAATAAAAAAAAAAAAAAATACAACGAAATTAAAAAAAACACAACACAAAGCAAACTATAACATAAAGGAAATGACGAAAATACAATTAAATTTAGTGACGAGGTTGCAAGTTATATTTTTTGATGATTGAATCTTTTTCTTCATTGATCCAAGCTACAACGTTTGGATCTTTGCCGTCAGTGTCAATCATCAAAATTTTCATCTCTTCCAACCTTGTTATCGTTTCATCTTTTACTTGGGCCGCCCGATATGCCGCTTGGGTGGTTTCCGTTTTATACGATACTCGGTTGTCATAGTCTCGGTGAATTGGCTTGACGAGCTCGTTCCCCCGGTGCTTGCTCCCCCAGTACTTGTCGTGCTCTCGGATCTGGCTTCCTTCGAAGCACGCTTTTTGCCCATGGGACGTGGTTGTTCATCATGACCAAACAAATCCTTGTTTTTTTTTCTTGGGACATCGCCGGTTAAATCAACCGGATCCGGATCGTCCCATTTCTTATGACCATGCAAAATCTCCCACGCCTCCTCGTTGGCAAACGACGCAGTTTTGTGCTCGTCACGATACATTTGTTTCGCCCGTTTGAGGATATCCATCTCACTTTCCCCACTTTTCTGTTCCCGTTGCGAATGTTTGTAATACGCGTTGAACTTTGTCCAATCATGGTTCAACGTTTTCCACTTGCTTTGTATCATATCCTTGTTGCGTGGTTGAAAATTGAGTCTATTGAACTCATTTTTACTTGTCGCCAAACGTATCACGATCTTGTGCACGCCCGAAGCGGATCCTCCATAGCGGCTACATAAGAGGTGGCAAGTAATTGTTCCTCTTTGGTTGCCAACGTGTAGGACGAAGTTGGGAATTTCTTCATCGAGCGTTTAGTGTGTTTTGTTGGCTTTGTTCCCAATATAGAAATCGGTGAATGTTGTAGGTAAATTCTTGGCTCGACAAGTCGAGTGGGTTAGGAAAAGAGATGTTGGGTGATGATGAACTCGCGTCGGGTTTGAGTTATTCCACCCATCGAGGAGATTCAAGAAAGAATCATCGTTGTTGTTGCCTCGTGACATTGTTTTTAGCAAATGAAAGTATATGATAGATTAGATTGAGTTATGAAAGTGTGAAAAAAAATTATGTGTTAATTGGGTATTTATAATGGTGGGAAAACGGTTTTTTTTTACCCAAACTAGCCATATAATCCAAGGTGGTGTAAGTGATTTTTTTTTAACTCAACTAGTTTTGCCGTTTTAGACAGTGTTTGTGATTTTTTTTTTTAATTTATTTGAATGTAAGTTTAACGCTACGTTAAGGGGTTAACGCACCCTCGTTACCGCACCCTTAACGCAAATGATGGTGTGGTTAGCGCACCTTAACGCAACGAAGTTAAGGTTTAACGCCTAAGGGGGCGTTAACATACCATTTGCTCTAACTATACATTATCATATTCACATGTTGCAAATAAATACAAAGGTTGAGATGATTACTGAGAATTTTAATTTTAAATATAAACTATTTTCAGAAAGCAACTACTGTTCAGTAAATACAAAAGGCAAAAATAGCTTTTTAAGTTTACTTGTGTCGCATAAACTGTCACATAAAAATTATGAAAATAGTCCTTTTGGTTAACTTGCAATTGCAGAAACAGTCGCTCAGTTATACCCGAGGACTGTTTTTGTAACAAAAAGTTGCATACACGTTCCATCTACTTACTAGCGTTGCAAAAATAGTCCGAGAAAATTTATAGCCGTTACTTGCATTTACCGAACAGTTCCACAGTTAAACATAAGGATTGTTTGTGTAACAAAACATTACAAAATTAGTCCATGTAGTTAACTAACACTTTCAAAAACATTTCTTGCTCGCGCCCCGCAGTGGAGAACGGATAAAAAAATAATCGTGAATCGCATGAAATAAGTTCTATTGTTAGGAAGATTTAGGAGATATCATTACTCGCCTTAGAATTACATCGATCGTCGGCTTAGCGGATAATGTTCTTTTATTTATTTATTTAGAAAAATGTGAGTTTGTTTCAAATGTCGTGGCTACTTTTGTCCCTTTCATGGTAACGATGTATCAAGTCCTTTTTAACCCAAACCGACCTACCCTAAGCAAAATCCAAACAAGTAATCCGAATAAATAACCTAAACCACATTTGGATTTCTTTTCCAGATCATTGAAACGGTTCCACCGAAATGCCTATGATGGGACGAAAGCAATGACCGGCAATGAACTCCGATCCGTTTGATATCCGCGTGATCCGACCCATCAACAATGTGTATGGATAAACGTAATTGATCATGAATGGATAAGGATATGAATCATTATTACTGGATCAGATATGGATGTAAAAAAATTCATCCTTGGATTGCCATTTCACCCGATAAAACGTATAAAAACTCATTTAAAAAAAATTGTAACTCGACATGTTTAATTGGTAATATAACTTTGGGTTATGGTACAGAAAAGTTACTAAACTTTCCCAAAATTTGTCCTAAGTTATTATAGTTTCATTTTGTTCATAATTTAAATTTTCAAATGCAAAGCATCCTTCATTCTCCTCTTCAACTTCCTTCAGTAGACTCACTCAGCTCAAGTTTTTGGATTCCTAAAGCGAGAAGTAGGTTTTTGCAATATTTAATTTAATCTTTATCTAAAATTTATGATTCTAAATTTGCAATATTTTGTAGGCCCTTTGCAATATATTTTTAGCTTCAACAGTCGATTACCATCGCGAGAGGATATCTTGTGAGTTTTGCTCAAGTTTTTTAGCAGTTTTGACTTTTGAGGTTTGAATTAAAGGTTGAAGTGGTTGCTTGAATTTAAACTTTATATAATGGTTTGATGTGGAGCTCATAAAGTTTTTTGTTTAGTGAAGTGTGTTAGTATCAATTGATAGCTTTATTAGTGAAGCTTTTTGTTTTGGCTAATTCTCTTGATAATAATCTTTGAGCATGTAGTTATGCGAGTTATCGAACTTTGAAACTTTGTTCACTAAGGTTACCGAACTTATAAAAGTATACATTCGGGTTACTAAACTTTGACAACTGCTCACTCGTGTTAAATTCTTGAACTATCAAAAAATATACGTTCAGGTTACTCGGACTAACACTGAATTTATCGAAGTGTATGCTCCCGAAAGTTCAGTAACCTAAGTGAACAAAATGAAACTATAGTAACTTAGGACAATTTTTTAGAAAACTATAGTAACTTTTCTCTACCATAACCCTATAACTTTCAATAAATGAAAGTTTATTGCAGTTATATGATACTTATTTCGAAGTTTAGTTGAAACTTAGTGCCTTTTATATAAGATAATTACTCAAAATGCACAAATTAATATCATATTATTGGAATAAAAAAAAACTATTATAATTTAGTATATCATTATATCTATTTGGTAATAAGCCATTTTTAAAACTAACAATAAATCAATACGAATCTTATTTGTTTGATATCAAATGGATATCTATTTAGCCGATTATCCATTGAATATGCATATGGGTGGATGATTTAAGTTAAATGGACACGTATATGGTTATGGTAGATGAAAAAATAAATTGATATGGATACAACCTCACCTGGTTTATATACGATCCATTTTCGTCTCTAGCGACGTGTCTAGAGAAAAAGACTAGCACGGATCAACATGGCAGTTTCCTGTTTATCACTGAACGTGTCGATTAGTGTTTAATAGGTCAGGCATGCGATATAAAGTGGTTCAGATTATGAATCCGACAAAAGCCCAACTAAATAAGCGCATTATTCGAGCCGAATTAAGTATTATAAATAGACCTAATCATCCAACGAGTTAGTGATTCAATTCTTGGTGGGGACATCGAACATGCTATCACCGGATCGTGCACATTCTCTTATTGTACATTCGTCTCATCTTAGTGCACGTTCAACCTATTTTAGTATACATTTACTTTGTTTCACATCCATCGCATCTTTTCAAATACTTATTCTCACATCGGAGTTGAGTCTCAAACCGAAAACATGAAGTGAATCTAATATGTGTTGTTTGTCTTATTATAGTTAAGAGCGCATGACATGACCCAAAGATGTCTGAATGTTTGAACCTCTGAACTCTCAACATTGAAACATGTTATTGCCTTGGACACTTAGCCACCATAATATTTTTAGGCATCCTCTACTGCGGCACCCCATATATCACTTGCCAGGCACCCCATAGGCCATGGGGCCTATCCGTCTGTGGCCATGCAGTACCTTTTCTTGTTTTTTTTTTTTTTTTTTTTTTTTTTTTTAATTTAATTGTGTAGTGTTTATTTGTGTGGTATATTTAATTTGTGTAGTGTTTTTATATGTATAGTGTATTTATTTTATTTAATTGTGTAGTGTTTATTTGTGTGGTATATTTAATTTGTGTAGTATTTTTATATGTATAGTGTATTTATTTCTGTAGTGTTTTTATATGTAGAGTATATTTATTTGTGTAGCGTTTCCATTTAATTAAACAATAACAATAAAACATTAGACATTAAAACATAAACAAGTACAACAACAAATGTTACTAATATTACAACGAAATCTACTCCACATGAAGATTATTAATGTCATCAATAAGCTCATAGAGTATTCCACTCGACCGACATGCGTGATCAACCTGGATTTCTTGCCAATTCCGTGATGCCTCAACGCCTTTATTCTTGTCTTCAACAAATTGTTTTGAGCCAATAGCATGTTGATCGTTTTATCTTTAGTTTCGCAGCTTGAGCCTTTGCGTTGAAGAAGAGGCTTGACCAAAGTACTTTTGTTGAAATACTTCCTTCCACATAAAGTATCGACACCCATAGTCTTCATCCCCGGTCATACATGATGAAACAATTATAAGAAATGTGTTCTTAACAAACATGTTATTGATATATTTACGTAAATAAGCAAATGTTTAATTATTTACCTTTGATAAGACACGATAATAATTCTTACCACAAGTTTTGGTGTGGTGGGATGTTTCTTTCAATTATAAATCCATCGTCGACAACGACACAAGAAAGGATTTTCTTGTTGCATCCGCCAAAAGAATTTGTATAATTATTCACAACATAAATCAAGAATATCATGGTTCACAAAATTAGAAGCTTTGAATACATAAATAACCAATCTTGTTATAGATTAATAGTTGATACATAGTTCACAAAATCACAATATAACTAGAAACTAAGATCAATCACGCTCGAGGCGTAGTCGCCCAATGATGCCGCCATCCGTCCCACACGAAACTCTAACTCGAAATGCGCCTCCTCGGTCCGGCAATCTCTCGCTCAGACTCGCTCACGCGAGACGGTCAGTAATAAAAGATGAGGAAGAACCGGAGGACGGTGTATAAAATTATCCTCATCTGCAATGGAGATATAGCCGGAGAGGAGGCACATAAGATGGAGAAGAATGCACATAACTGGACTCTCAACACGAGCGGTGTGTTGTTGACACAATGAATGTCCCTCATCGAATGTCATCCGATTCACGTAACAAAGGTGAGGAAGAACCGGAGCAGAGCGTAAATCAGAACAAAAGATGACGAGTCGCTCACTATAAATCGAATCGCTTACTATAAATCGAATCCGTAATCGCTCATACATGTTTTGTCGTTTACAATATAAATCAATAATCGCCTATAAAAAGGCAATGATGATTTTTTTTAAAAACTTAAGAGTTTTGGCATGGCAAACCGAATTTGCACCAACATGAGCTAAAAAGCTAATAATCTGAGCCTATTCGATAAGTTTACCTCTTTTGTGTCAAATGGTGAACTAGACATGGTTGTTGCTTGTGGTGTTGTTGCTTGTGCAGCTGGACTGTGACACTTGTGGTCCTGTTTTAGTTCTTGCTAGTTGTTGTTTGTTGTGGTTTTTGGAGATATTGCTAGTTGTGTTGTTGCTTTCTTTGCTAGTTCTTTGGGTAATGTTGTTGCTTATAAGGTAGAATGTACACTGTTTACTTTCTTGTGAACTTTGCGTAAAGGAATCGCACTCTCTTGCACAATGAAAACGTGTTTGTGCTTGGTTGAGTTGTGCAGCTTTTAGACCTGTTGTGACTTGTGCAGTTTTGAGACATGGGTTGCTTGGCTAGATCATTGTGAACTCATGCGCTTTGAGACCGAGACTAGTTGTTGTGATTTGTGACTTGCAGGCAGCTGAGACCGTTGTGACTTGTGCACTTTGCAACCTTCGAACTTGAGCCTTTTTCAAAAAAATTCCGAGGCGATGATGATTTTTGAGCCTTATAATTTTTCGAGGCGATGATTAAAACCGAATGGACGGTAAAGTGAGATAAAATCTCACTTTGCAACTTTCGAATCTGAGCCTAAAAAATTTTCCGACTACGTTTTTTTCTAAAAAGTTAAAAAAAAAAAAAAAAAAAAAACTTGTAAAAATGTAAAAGTTGTAAAAAAAAAACACCAGAAGGTAAAACTAAAATAAAAAAACTTGTATTTTATATTTTGCAAACCAAAGCAAACCAAGCACACCAAACCTAAACTTTTTATATTTTCGCACGAAATCAAAAATATTCCTCAATCATCGACAACGACGGAACCTCCCTACATTCTCACTGTCAAGACCCCACAAATTTTTCGGGTGCCTCGAGATGACTCTATTTTTATTTGTACATAATAGGTTTATCATGGGGTTTGACCACTAAGCCGCAAAGTAGTTGTCAACATTTTATCCGATTTGTAAAATTTAGTTAATTACATTTATATAAGTAACAAAGACAGGTTTGCCAAATCATTTACTCGTATACCTATGTTATTCAAGTTATATCAATTGTCATGCACTTATTCACTTTTATCGTATTTATCAACAAGTTTTCGTGTTCATTCAAATTTTTAGGCTTATTTCCAAATCTATTAATTATCATAAAAACAACTGTTCTTTTTATGTTAGAACACACATTAGGGAATGAGATATGGGGCCGGCTTCGGTGTTGCAACTCGCACCTTGGCGTCTTACAGCAAGCAACGTACCAAACTCATGGAGGAGTCAAAACACTATTAGTGAATTGATAGATTCTGATGTTTAAGAAAAACATGCATTATAATATATTTTTTTAAATAAAGGTGACAAGAGTTAAAAAAAAAAAAAAAAAACCATACTACGATATTTTAAAAATCAGACGAAGACCAAGACAAGAACAGTGATTATATAATACCGATAGTTTTTGTGATAAAAAAAAGTTTATGAGTTATAAACGAAAAATAATAAAAGTTTAAGGATTTGGGGATTAAACATAATGTCTTGAAACCCGGTTCGACCCGGGTGGTTCAACCGGTTGAACCATTCCGGTCGAAAACGGGTCAACCCGACGGGTTTGGTCGAAAAAAATTTCAAATTAAACCGGGTCAACCCGGTTTTCGATGTGTATTAATAGTTTCATTTTGAAACACATGTTTTCAACATTTCCTTTATTAGTTTCAACTTTTCATTTTTTGATTTTTCCTTTATATATAATACTAGACGAGTACCAGCGTCTAGCGGCAGCGATTCCTAGCGGCAGACAATTAACGATATGCGATATTGTCGTAAGTCTTTTTGCGTACGTTCAAAATATAAACGAGTACCTGTGCACAACAATGCGATTTTATAATGACAGATCGCTTTGTGTTAAAAAAGGTTTATGGGTTATTAAACGAAATAATAAAAGTTTGAAGATTTGGGATTAAACATAATGTTTTGAAACCCAGCCGACCCGGTGGTTCAACCGGTTGAACCGTTCTGATCGAAAATGGGTCGATGAACCGAGTCAACCCGACGGGTTGGGTAAAAACGGTCAATTAAACCGGTCAACCCACCGGTTTGAAGCGTCCCGGTCAACCTAGTTTCGATATGTATTAATAGTTTCCTTTTGAAATATATGTTTTCAACATTTCATTTTTTGTTTCAATTTTAATTTTTACTTTTTCCTTTATATATATATATACCAGGTACCAAGGCATGACGACATGTGGCACTTCGTGACGATTAACCGAGAAATAGACCGATGAGACTCGATTCACCGCTTTATATCGGATTCAACGGTCCTCTCTGTTCGTTTTGGATGGCTTTTATTGGTTAGTCGAACCGGTGGGGACACCGGCTCCCAATTGAACCCTTGGTCCTGACGATTTTCAAAACTATATGTGTCATCAACTTGATAACAGAGTAAAAGTTTTCATGTGTTTTATTAATTTGTATAATAACTTGTACTTTTCATTTTATGGTGTTTTAAAAATAACATTAATTAATGTGTTGTATTATGTTGTAACTTGTTTAAATTGTACATTGTAAAATTTTAATATACTTTTTAGTAATTGGTGTTTTAATTAGTTTTTTTTTTTAATTTGGTAGATATGTTTTTAATTTGTTGTATAATGTGAATAAATTATTGTACTTTTAAGTAATTTGGTGTTTTAATAAGAGTATTAATTACACCATACATTTCTCTCACCATTGACTTTCAACATTTCAATTTTCAAAGTTTGACCATTTTTCTATTATATGTAATATAGATAGACTAAAATACACTGTTGGTCCCTAAACTTGTCAATATGCTTCGCGTTGGGACAAACATGGGCATTATCATCGCCACGTGTCCAAAACATGGTCTTTATATGCCAAATTAGTCCCTTGACAAAGTCAATGTCTGATTTTGTTTTCTAGTCGAGGGTATTTTAGTCCATACACATTTATACTTTGATAACACATTTATATTTTAGCCCTTTATCTTTCATCCCGGGCTAAAGTTTTTAGCCCCTTTTATGGGGCTAAAGTTTTAAGCCCCTTTTAGGGCTTATGATTTTATAAGCCCGCATGACAAACGAGACTTATTTTATAAGCCGACTTATTTTAGAAGCCCAAGCCCCATAAGCCCCTCATAAGCCCGCTGCCAAACACAACCTTCATGGTAATGATGTATCGATCGAGTCCTTTTTAAAGCAATCCGACCTACCCGGCCTAAGCAAAATCCAAATAAGTAATCCGAATTAGTAACCTAAAGCACATTTAGCTTCCTTTTTCGGATCGTTGAAACGGTTCCACTGAAATGCATATGATGGCACGAAGGCAATGACTAGGGATGGAAATGAACTCTGATACGTTGGATATCCACGTGATCCGATCCATCAACGGTGTGTATGGATAAACGTATTTGGTCATAAATGTATATGGATATGAATCATTATTAGCGGATCAAATATGGATGAAAATAGTTTCATCCTTGGATTAACGTATAAACACTCATTTTTTAGAAATTTGTATTCCGACATGTTCAATAATATAACTTTCAATAAATGAAAGTTTATTGTAGTTATATGATATTTTACTTCGAAGCTTAGTTGAGTCTTAGTGGCTTTTGTATAAGATAATTACTCAAAATGCACAAATTAATATCATATTATTAGAACTAAAAAAAAAAACTATTATTATAATTTAGTGTATCATTGTATTTGTTCGGTAATAAGCCAATTTTTTAAGCTTAACAATAAGTTAATACAAATATTATTTGTTTGATATCAAATGGATATCCATTTAGCCGTTTTGTCCATTGCATATGCATATGGGTGGATGATTTAAGTTAAATGGATGTAGATATGGTTATGGTAGATGAAAAAATAAATGGATATGGATATGGATACAGCCTCACCTGGTTCATATCTGATCCATTGTCGTCTCTAATGACGTGTATGGAGAAAAAGACTAGCATGGATCAACTGGTCAGTTTCGTGTTTATCACTGAACATGCCGATTAATGTTTAACAGGTTAGGCATGCAATATGACGTGGGTCAGATTATGTATCCAACAAAAACCCAACTAAATAAGCGCATTATTCGAGCCCAATTAAGTATTATAAATAGACCTAATCATCCAACGAGTTAGTGATTCAATTCTTGGTGGGGACATCGAATATGTTATCATCGGATCATGCACATTCTCTTATTGTACATTCGTCTCATCTTAGTGTATCATCTTACTGTACGTTCATCCTATTTTAGTACACATTTACTTTGTTGCATATTCATCCCATCTTTTCAAATACTTATTCTTACATCGGAGCTGAGTCTCAAACTAAAAACCCGAAGCGAATCTAATGTGTGTTGTTTGTCTTATTATAGTTAGGAGTGCATGACATGACCCAAAGATTCTGGAAGTCTGAACCTCTCAACTCTCAACTCTCAAGATTGAAGCAGGTTATAGACTTGTACACTTAGCAACCCACAATATTTGTACATAAAGGGTTTAAACCTGAAACTTGTGAGAATATCGTGGGGTTTGACCACTAAGCCGAAAAATAGTTGTCTTATATCACGTTTTGTAACATTTAGTAAGTTACATTTATATAAGTACTACATATAGGTTTGTCAAATCATTTACTTATATACCTATATTATTCAAGTTATTTCAATTGTCATGCACTTATTATTTTTTATCGCATTTATCAATCAAGCTTTTCATGTTCATCCAATTTTTTAGGTCAATTTTTAAATCTATTAATTATCATAAAACAAGAAAAATTACATCGCTTTGGTCACCACAGATATTCCCAAATAACAACTTTAGTCCCAAGTGCTTTTATTACACCATCAAGATCTAAGTTTGAAACTATGCACGCTTTTGGTCCCTATTTTGATGGGCGTTAGTTAAGTCCGTTAAGTATTTTCACGTTAGTCTTTCGTTAATAATTTTTGCACCGTTAGTCCTTATTTTCTAAAATATAGTTTTCCCGCCAGTCCTCCGTTAATAATAGTTATCGCTTGCTTTTACGCTTTTGTCGGCCGCTCGCTTTATCCGCTTTCCGCTTTTTTTTCGTTTTCATCCGCTTTTTACGCTTTTATCCCTTTTAATACTTTTATATGTTTTCGTCCGCTTTTCTGCTTTTATCCGCTTTCGACTTTTTTACGCTTAACCGCTGTCCTTTTTACGTTTTGTCCGCTTTTATTCGCTTTTGTCCGCTGATTTGTTTTACGCTTTAACCGTTGCCTATTTTTACGCTTTTTGCCTCGCCTTTATCGCTGCTCGCGTTTTTAATCTTTTCGCCGCTTTTACGTTTTCTCGTTTTGTCCGTTTTATCCGCCGATCGCTTTTACGCTTTAACCGCTCTAGTCTCGCTTTTACGTTTCGTAGTTTTATCCGTTGCTCGCTTTTAATCTTTTTCGCCATTTCTTTTCGTTTTTGTCCGCTTTTTCCATTTTGTCCGCTTTTCTTACATTTTGTCCGTTATTCTTTTGTTTTTGTACTATTTCAACATATTGAAAAATTTTTCCAAAAAGAAAAAAAATTTCCAAAAAAAAAAATTGGAAAAAAAATATTTCAGAATTTTTTTTTTAAAAAGTAAAAAAAAAATCAAATTTCAAAAAAAAAAATTTGAATAAAATGTTTCAAAAAAAATTTCAAATCTTTTTAAAAAATTTTTAAAAAAAATATGTCCGTTTTTGTTTCAATATTTTTATTCAAAATTTTATTTTAAATTTTGATTCAAAATTTTTATTTTTTTCGAAAATATTTTTTCCCAATTTATTTTTCAAAATTTTTGGATTTTTTTTCAAATTTGTGAAAAAGTCCAATTTTTTTTTGAAATTTTTGGGAAAAAACAAACGAAAGCGGATAAAACAGACAAAACGAAAAAAAGACGAAAACAGATAAAAACGAACGCAAAGGAAAAAACATACAAAACGTAAAAATATGGGCGAAAACGTAAAAACGGACAAAACGAAAAATCAATAAAACGAATAAACAACGAACTAAAACGGATAAAAAAGCATAAAAACGTAAAAATGGGCGAAACGAAAATAAGGGACGAAACGGATTAAACGTAAAAGACAATGAAACGGATAAAACCGACAAAACGGATAAGAACGACAAAACGTAAAAAGGGACGAAACGGATTAAACGTAAAAACAATGAAACGGATAAAACAGATAAAAACGGATAAAACGGACGAAAACGTAAAAACTGGACGAAAACATAAAAAACAGATGAAAAGGATAAAAGGACGAAAACGAAAAAAGGGGAAACGGATAAAAACGAACGAAAACGGATAAAACGGATAAAACGGACAAAACGTAAAAAACGGGCGATAATTATTATTAACGGAGGACTAACTAAAAACTATATTTTAAAAATAAGGACTAACGGTGCAAAATTATTAACGAAGGACTAACAAAAAAATACTTAACTGACTTAACTAACGCCCATCCAAAATAGTGACCAAAAGTAAGATAGCTTCAAAATTAGACATCACGCAGAATGAAACGACGAGGACTAAAGTGTTATTTTGACAAACCATAGCGACCAAACGTGCAAGATTTTCTAAAACAACTATTCTCTTAATGTTAGAATACATATTAGGGAATGAGATATGGGGCGGCTTCGGTTTTGTAGCTCATACTAGGGGTTAGAATACATAATAATATCAACGTACCAAACTCACGGAGGAGTCAAAACACTATTAGTGACTCTTAAGAAAAACATGTTCTCTTTTTTTTTAGTAAAGGTGACGGGAGCTACAAAAAAGGATCATCCATTTTAGAAAATAGGCGAGTTGTGTATAACGACGAGATTTATAACGGCAGATAATTATAGTCGTTGTATTGTGATTTACTATTTCATGTAACGTTTATACATATCTTTTATATAATAAAACAAAACCCCTAGTGGGAATTTTTCATTTAAAAAAAATCAAACCATACCTTTTTAAGTAATAGTTGAATTATTATTAATTTTTATTTAAAAAAGTTTGACTTAAAAAATCTTAAAAATTTCCTAATTTGGCAAAGAAAAACTATAAATTCGTTTTTAGTTGAAAAGTGAGTATAAAATTATATGTGTCAAAAATATGAAAAAGCAAAACTTTAAAAAGATGGGGTAAATCTACAATAACCTAAGGGGTCAAACTTTTAAGTTTTAGAAATCAAGTAAACTGGAAGTTCTTCTCACTTTCAGGCTCTAGTATACGCTCCAAAAAAAAAAAAAAAAAGACGACTAAGAAATCCTAAATTAACACAGATCAAAGGTAATTTTTCAGTTAATAAATTCAAGGTATACTATTGATGATCTTATTAAAGTATGATTGATTTGCAGGTTTTATTTTTTTTTTTTTTTTTTTTCTTTATGTTGTTTGGGTTTTGTTTTAGTGAATTTGTTGGGTTGTATATGATTTTATTGATTTAGTTGGGTTATGTGTGTGATAATATGCTTTATGTTGCTTTGGCTATCTTCTACATGTTGGTGTATCTATTGACTTAGAGCTTTTGGTTATTCACTGTAACTAAATTTTAGGTTTAAGTCAATGAAGGTAGCAAGTTTGTCTAAATGAAAAAAGGTTCCATAAGAATTGGGCAGAAGAAAACAAATAAAAGTTAAAGGCATTGGTAGTAGCAGATTTGCAACAACATATCTTTATAAAGAACAGTCAATTGGTAAAAAAAATTTTTACAAGTTAATAGTTAAAATACTCCAAATTATGGTCAAAGAAATTGTTAAATTAGTTGCTACATGAAGATACTAAATTTGTGCATTTGGATATGGAGTATTGTGAAGGAGGTGAACTAGATGGAAAATGGAGTCAAATGGTAGATTTAGCTAATAAAATGTTGCACAAATTATTAGTTCTATATGGAAGTTGGTCAGGCTCACGGTAGGCAAAACAAAATAAAATCAAGCGTGTATCCAACAAAGGAACTCTTATATTGACTTCACCTATGTGTTTCGCAAATATATAAAAGATCAATAGGCATAAGCATCAGTAACAATGATACAAGTAAGCATCAGTAGGCAAAAAAGCATACGTAGGAACATTAGCTAGCTCAAAATTTCTCTGCAACAATAGTTAAAAGCTACTCTCAGCAAATAACTCTCGATACCACTCTAGGCCCTATAGTCAATTCAGTAAAGATTTCAAAAGCAATGGCCTTACCTGATCAAGAAATTGAACATGTGGAAGCTGGTGTTCGGTCATTCGGTTATATGCTGGAGAATCCGATTTGATACCCTGGCTATTATTGTTGAGGTCGCTGAGTTAACGATATATCCATCTATTACCTATATAATCCACTCTTTTCATTGCTATAGTTGTTAAAGTTTTTTATATTGTATAGGCAAGTTTAAACGCAATTGTGAAGGTCACACAAGGAGCACTTTCTAACGCTGGTACTATGGAGATCCGAACATCAATATACAAGAAACTAAAGGGTAAGTTCCATCCTTTGAGATGTAAAACCAATGTTTTTATTAATTTGACCGAACTCAATCAAAGGATATTTGCATATGTATAACTCTAACTATGTTTTCATTAATTTCTTAATGTATAGGAGAATGATATTTCATACGCAACCGATTTACATTGCAGTTAGTAATGGGGCTAAGCAGAGTACATTACAAGAAGTCCTTGCTATTTATTTCCCAACGGATGAGGTTGAGTGTTATTTATTTCCATGATATAAGAGTTATGCTGATAATTAGCGATTTTAATTTTCATGTGTTGTTGGTTTGTTTATTAAGAAAGCTGAAGTTGAAATTCGAGTTGATGTCGTATTAAGGAAAGGTTATGAATCGATATAAGCAACTGAGCAAGGATACATACTCACATACTTTCTTTTATACTTGATGGATATTGTATCCAAGTCATCATATACATTGAGCAAAATTTTATTATACAACTTTTTATATAAAAAAAAGTAGTGGTCCATTTTTAAATGCTCTTACTACAGGAGACATGAATCGGGTAGGGAAATGTGGTCAAAACCATAGGTTAGACGCCTTTTCGACCTGGGCCATTTTGGTCTATTTGGAAAGAATGAATAATGAAAGACTATATGTAACTGGCCATTGCTATGGTGGTGGCTTTGCTTATTAGGAAACCCACAACGAGGCATAACCATCTTGGACAATGTTGGCGCATTAAGTGTCCCAATGGCATTGAGATGGTAATAGACTTGGTACGACTTGATGGGTGCCTCAAGCACCTCATAAAAATGATCTTTTTTAGGGTCGGAGATGTTTGGGTTAGTCTGATAGTTTAGGTATTCGAAATGACTAAGATAAAGTTTAAGGTCGTAAATGCCTTTCACATCCTTGCCTTTTAAACACCCTTTCACACCTTTGAGACTCCCATAAGGTACACGTGGTTATTAAAGCCACTTTACATGAGCTTTAACTTTAACATTCTTTTTATTGTTATATAATGTAATGCATCCAATGTCCAATTTGAGTCTACATGTTCGGGTATGGGGGTGTAATTCTGACACATGGCGTTTGTTGTTTGTTGGGTGAATTGAGTTTTTCCATCCCACTTATTGTTTAGTTTAGCTTTGGGGTTGAGGTTAGCTCAGCCTTTGAGCTGTTTCACCTCTTCTTTTTTCGGCTTCAGATTGACAATTAGGCGGAATATTCATATCTTATATTATTTATTGATCATTTCAGAAAAGAAAAAAAAAGTGATGTCAAATGAATTTAATACTTCTGTGATCGATTCAACAACTTTCTTGATGGCGAAATAGTGTCTCTACAATAATCTTTGTTCAATGCCAATTAAACAGAAAAATAAAGGCGAGGATAAGAGAATGAATGAAGCAAATATGCTTCTAAAAGCTCTTTCCAAAAAGGCTAAAAAGGATCTCAGTTAAAATGTTGTGATTGGTTCTTTTGCAGGTAACTACTGAGGCCTCATTATGTTATATCAGTTTTATCTTCTTTATTCATTTGTATCTATGCTCTTATCCATGGAACTCAAACTGCCTGACGTCACATAACCATCTTTTTTGTAGGTACAAGCACAATCACCTGAGCTGTTACAACACCCCTAGATGTAATAAAGACTAGATTGATGGTTCAGGTACAATAAATAAGTTTAACTATTTACACAACTCCAGATCTCTGTGTGTGTGTGTTTTTTTTCCCTCGCGAACTTGGTATATTGCCAATATGGTGAGTGGGATATTAAGCGCAAGGGCAGAACAGTCACTTTTCTAAACATAAACTAAATTAAGTGCAACCGTGAAAGTATAAGATTCTGGAGTGCAAAAATGATTTTTTTCTTTTCCTGTTTTCCTTTAAATCTTGGTATATTGTATATACGCTCGAAGTATATGATAATAATATCGTTATAAAATAGAAGCCTTATGCCCACTAGGCACTAGCATATGATAAAAAATAGAACACACAATTTATATTGTCATATTTAGATATTTTTAACATTCTCTATAATGGGACATATTGTGCATGAGTCGAACAAAGATATATCTGGTAAACCCAACACAGCCTGTATTAACCTGTACCACCAGAAAGTACTCATCAAGACCTGTTACCAACACTACCCATGTTGACCCGTTTCAAAAATACCATTTTTACCCATACTTGATGTACCCATATGACGCGTTATCTACCTCATACAATCATACATGCTTTATTAAAATCTTTGACTTATTATAGTAAAATAGTTTCATAATCATATTCATTATTCTTATCAAAATCTAAAACAGGACGTAAATGTGGTATAGCAGTTAGCACTATAGCCACCTGACCCATTTGGCGATTACATAGTGCCTTATATAAAACAAAAAATCTTTGTGTGATTGTTTAGTTTTTTTTTACTTTCCGCTTAAATCTCTCATTTAGCAAGCTGATATATTTTTTTTGCATTTCAGGAGTTTGCACCTGATATTCCATAAAAGGATGCAGTTGGGCTCACTTGGCAGGTTGCGCATAACATGGTTCATGTGACTCTTAATCCACATCCTGGTCAGCCACTTGGGCAGTCATGGTTTCATTCATGTGGATACCTACTTCAATATGGTTTATGCTCATATTGATTCAAACCTCTTGCTGGTCAGTTTCTTATTTCATTTCTGTTTACCCGTTTACTGTGTTAAGAGGTTTCAATTACCGGTTTAGAGTTGCAGGTTCAGGGCTTTTGGTTTGGTAAATTGTTGCTAAGATTTTGATTTTTTTCGCAGTAAATCATGATGGGAGTTTAGTATTCAGCTTTTGCAAATTGCAATGCATATGAAGTGGTGAATGGAAGAAATAGACATTGGATCTTCTAGGCCTCATATTGAAGTAAGCTGGTTTCTTCCATAATCTATATATGACAATAAAAAGTAGGTCGGTTTGTTACATAATCTGATAATCTTAGAACAACCTCTTGCTGCTTGGGCTAAAGAGGTGTTCTCTACAGATCACAATAAGTGAGGTGCATGTATCCACATTTTCAAAAGTGTTCAGAGCAAAAACATAACCCAAATTGGCCCATTATACATTAACGGATTTAGATTTCTATTTGTAGCGATTATTACGTGTCACAATATTGAGCAATTGGAATGTAAGTTGTACTTATTACATGACAATGCATGAACCATTTCCACTTGCTGTTGTTTGTGGCAATCAATGGGAGAAGACCAGAAGCACGGCTTTTCTTTCTGAAGTATGCTATTTCAGTTGAAAATACATCACAAGGTGGTGAAGTATTTGTTTCACCTGATTCTAACCAACCAATGGATATTACTTTTTATGGTATGTATTAAACCTTTTATTCTCATACCTTGAGAAGTCGGAATAATTAGTTTTTGGGAGTTAAATGTTAATAAGATCATCTCAGTATTGCCATTACTTTGTTGTTCATTGTCACTTATATATTCCAAATTTGCAGCTACGCAGTGTGGCTCAGAGCTCGGTGGAAGTGTCTATGTTTGATTGTCCCCTTCTTTGCCTATAATTTCGTTTACCATTGGTGGAAAAAAGATTGGACCTTAAACCTGACCAGGTATACTCGAATTTTATATGAAGTTTCGCCTATTAATGGAACGTCTCAAATGCCCCTGTAATTTCTCATATGTTGGTTTTGCAATACATACTTAAGGTTAGCGACGACTAGCTACACCGTATTAATGGTTTCATATTGATGGATACACCTTTACCACGTGGCCTCTCTGGTATGTGCACAACACATAGGTCTTCTAGGCGCACTTAAAACTTATCAAATTATTATCTAAAGCCACACTTATAATGATAATACTACATTAGTAGTTGAATGTTACTAGAATATTTCTTAAATTGATGGATCAATAAAGTATAAGTGTTTAAATTATATAATTAACATATTGATACTCAGGATATATTAACATTGGACTTTTAGTGATATCACTTTTCGATAGATAGGTTCTTATAATTAATCTAATTCTTTTATGAAAAATGACCAGTTAGATATACGACGATAAGAGGAAAAAAGGTGTATGATTTGTCTCGTCAAAGCAATACCCACGAGAAGAGATATATTCCCTTTTTTTCTATTAAAAGGTCAAGACATTTAAATGATAAATTTCATCCTTGCCACAATGTAGAACTAAATGTGATAACTATAAAATGTCTTTCATATACACAGCAGAATGTTAAGTGAATGCTTAAATAGTTATTATATTTCATTTGTACATATGATTCTTGAGATAGGACTGCCGCTTGAGCCATATTAGTGGTATCGCAACAATATTAGGGACTTATCCTTTTTGCAAGGTACCACGAAGAGCATATCTTTGAAGATACAAGGGACAATACAGATACAAACTGTAAGAGTTGCGTTAAGAGAATTGATTTCGTAAAAAAAGGTTGTGGACATATAACAACATGGTTAGCTGATAGTAATTTATTCTACTTTTTGGCTTATATAATGTAATAGATGAATGCAAACAATGCTTCTGTAGTTGAGTTCTTTCTACTAAAAGATTTCATAACATGAGTTAAAATTACTAACAATGCTTTTGTAATTTTAGTCTGAAAATTGAATGAATTTTGATCAAGTGTGGTTTCTTTAATGACAACTAACGACATCAAAATGTGTACATCACATATTTATCTTATGTCTCAAGTAAAATTTGAATTCGCGACCGCTTAGTTAGAGAACTTTTCACACAACACGCGATACATTTGGGACACACGCTCATTGAGTTTAGTTTTGACTTTTATTAACATGCAAACGACATTTACTTAATAAAACAAATAGTGGGTACGTTTTTGTAATTTAAATAGCTAACATGCTACCGCTATGCCTACATTTAAAAAATACAAGTTTGTTCAAAAGTGCTTGGAAACTGAGGCTAATGTGAAAATTTTATATTTTTAATCTAGTGAGTAAACCAATTTAGAACACGTTAAGGTGTTTACCTTAAACAGAAATACCTTAAACTTCATTAGTTTTTAATGTTAAAGAACATCTGAAATCTTTATTTTAACTATCTCAATAATAAAAAATAAATAAACAAAACACTTTTGTTTTAAAAGAAAAAAATGCACTTACCAATAATAACGAAAATTTAGAAAAAAAAAGTATGGATTTATAGAAACAAAATGCATTAAATATAGCTTTAGTCAATTTCATTTAAAATTCAAAAGATGATATATCTACAACATATTATATCGGTGTTTTTTTTTATTGTGTAACTATAAAATATTATAATAGCTAAACTTACAAAAGTGATCTTATAACACAACCATTAATATTTCGGTACAAGATTAAAAAAAATTGATCTAAATTATCGATACACAAACACAACATGTGGTAGTTAAATTTTGTACATAAAAAATGCCCATTTCTATGAAAATACTATATATAAACTTTTACAATACATCAAACATAATTATAAATCAAAATTAAGAATCATAACATAAAAACAAAATTTAAGGTATTTGTTTTTAATAAATAAAATACATTATTAAAACTTTTAGAAAAAAGCATGTACATGCAAGATTATAACTAGTATTGTAAAATAATCAAATTGTAATTGTAAATTGTTGTAAAACACAATAATTCAGTTAAAGAACATATCTTAGAATTTATCAAAAAACGTAAAAAAATATATTGAAACTGAAAATGAAAATGACTTCTTTAATTTTGTATGGTTCAAGCAGTATTTTGGTGTTTAAACAAACCATTTAAAGTTTAAACATTAAGATTAAAAAAGTATTTTGAGCATAAATAAAATTTTAACTTTAAGGCTTCGGGGTCATGAGCTTAGAGTAATAGTAATACTTTTTCTATGACATTGTATTTGTTATAATGTTCATACATGAAAATCTTGTGATATGCAATTAACATTTACATTACCTAATTATATGTGGTTAATATAAGACTACAAAATGAGCATATGCCTAAATTACCCTCATTCTCTCTCCGCCCATGCCAACACCACTCTGATTTTGACGTCGTCTTTGTTAGATAAAGATAGAGATATTATTGATTGTGTTTTATGTGTCATTATAGAATGAGATTTCATGTCTATTTATAATAGAATATGACTTGAAAAATAAGTTAAGATAACCTTAAACCTAATGGATCCCAGGTCTTTAGGCTTGAGCCTTAACCTATCATCTAACACTCTCATGCAGTTTAGACAGGAGGTTTTCGGACGTACAAACTAGATAGAAGATTGAAATCGCCTTGTTCTTCTCTTTTTCTTTTATTTTCTCCTCTTCTTTGTCGTTAGTTTGCACGGAGATGGACTTGTATTTGGCAATATAATTGTATACTGCTCTGTGGTTCCCTTCATTTTTTATGACGTTTGCTATTTTATTTTTTATTTTTTTAATTGATTATCCCATCAATAATATCTCTATCTAACATTACTATGCAAGAGTAATCATCCATCAATACCTCCTATAACGAAAAGCAAAATGATCTACCAAACTTTCAAAGTTTGTATCACTTGTTTATGGAATGGTAGTTTAATAGCGAGAGATTTGGCGTAAAATAAATGTAATGAACTTAAATCATGTTCTTATATCATACTTGTTTAGAGAGTTACGCATTTTTAGGCTATTAAATACCTATTCAACGTGTCGATATAGACGCGTGTTTTTTCCTGTCGGAAGCCATCTTTTCAACGCATCGATACACACGTCCAACACGCACTATATCGGTACATTCGTTAAAGAGCTATTTAAATTAAGAAAAAAGACACGCACTATATCGACAACTGAAAGAGCCTATTTAATAAATTTAAACCCCACCGATGACTGAACTATGTTATAGCTACCTCGGCAATCTTGATCATAAAATCAGCAATACACATACATTTAAGTTTTAAAAATCTTGATCATCAATTCTCTTTACACTCGTATCTACACAAATATACCAAAAAGCCAAGCAACTAAGCAATACTTTGAGATTTGACCAAGAGTTGACTTTTGTGGCCAAAAGGTTGTCGTATTCCATATAAGAGTATCCAAATATAGTGGTTTATGAAAAGTTCTAAGAAAATAGGAAAATGTTTAATATTTTTTTAATTATAATAAAAATGTATTTCATGGTTATGTGGAATGAAAATGTCTAATATCTTGAACATCTCCTAAATTTAATGCATTGATATTTAATGAGATTTTTATAAAGCTTTAAAATGTTTATACATGGTAAAGAAAAGTTTATAATGAGAAGGTTTATAAATTGGTTATATAGATATTATTGAGCTCTTTTAGAAAAACGGTTATATTGCATTTAAATCTACAATTTCCTATTTTACTTTAATGCCATTTTGGTTAATTGTCAAAACCAAAATATGTGGTGATGATTGAACATCATTCTTTTTCACCGGATCTTAGATCTCATTAACTTGCGTTGTTTCGTGTATATATAACATAGTGAAGTGAAGTTGCAAGTTGTTAGAAAACAATATGGACGAAAGAAAATGTCATATTGCAATGTTTCCATGGTTTGCACTAAGCCATCTTACCCTTTACACACACCTAGCCAACATGCTAGCCAAAAAGGGTCATGTAATATCGTTCTTGGTACCTAGAAACACACTATACAAACTTGAGCCACTTAACCTTCACCCGAAACTCATTTCATTGGTGCCAATCACGGTCCCTGACGTCGAAGGTCTCCCTCAAGGGGCCGAGACCACTTTAGATGTGCCCCCATCGTTACGACATCTTATCATGACTGCCATGGATAAAACCGAAAAGAATGTAGAATGTATTCTACAAGATCTTAGAGTGGACGTTGTTTTCTTTGATTTTGCTCATTGGATGCCTAGCCTCTGTCGTAGAATTAGGGTCAAGTCTGTGAATTATTGTGCTATTACTCCAGTGACCGTTGCTTATATCTTCTCTCCAGCACGACAAGTTGATTGGAACAAGGTAGTTTTGTTACGAATTGATGTAGTTATATCATCTTTTTTCTTTTAAGAATTTTTTAAATTATATGCACGTCCATAAGGTCGCTTATTGGATCTTATAATGTCTAAATTTAAGTAAGTTGTCAGTTGCATGATATGATTGAGTTTTCTTCTTCACTTAGGGCTTAAGTGATTCCGAGCTCATGCATCCACCAGCTGGTTTTCCGTTATCGTTGATCAAATTCCATACCCACGAATTACGCAAATTCACGGGTCAATCTAACAAGAAAGTTGGCTGTGATATGACTTTTGTGGAGCGTATCTATATCGGACTGAGTCAGTCTAATGCTTTAGCATGCAATGCATCTCGAGAACTTGAAGGACCTATTATTGACTACCTACAAACTCAATTCAAAAAGCCTGTTTTACTCAGTGGCCCTACCATAACCATTCCACCAAACTCCACACTAGCCGAAAATCTATCAAGTTGGCTCGATAGATTCAACCCTGGTTCAGTCATTTATTGTGCATTTGGAACCGAGTGTGCTCTAACCATAGCTCAAATTCAGGAGCTCTTGCTAGGATTCGAGCTCACAGATATGCCTTTCTTAGCAGCATTGAAGCCACCAGTGGATGTCAAAACAATTGATGACGCGATCCCAAAAGGTTTGCTTGAAAGACTGGATGGAAGAGGGCTGATAACGGGTGAACTGGTTCAGCAAAACTTGATCTTGAAGCACAAGTCCATTGGGTGCTTTGTTACACATTGTGGCTGGGCTTCGTTATGCGAGGGTTTAGTTAACAACTGTGAGTTAGTTCTGTTACCAAATGGAGGTGATCAGATCATAAATGCAAGGCTAATGAGTGAAGTTTATAGGGTTGGAGTTGAAGTGCAAAAAGGAGAAGAAGATGGTACGTTTACAAAAAATGATGTGTTTGATGCTGTGGAAAAGGTGATGGACGAGAATAGTGAAGTTGGGAAAGAAATTAAAGCAAACCATGAAAGAATAAGGGAATTTTTACTGAACAAAGATGTACAATCTGCACACATTGATAGCTTCAGTCAAGAGCTACAAGGCATTGTTGAATCATAATAAAGATTGAACCAAAACCTCCTGATATCGGCCACATAATATTAAGCGTGTATCATATTCAGCCCGAGTAGTATTTTATCTTTTAAGCGTGTTTGTGGTATTTAAGTATGTTTGTGATTGTAATGTCGATTTGTTAGCATGATTGGTGTTTGATCAAAATGATGCATGTAATCATCCGTGTAACTTTGTTTATCAAGAAGTCCGTACTTTAAACTTTAACTTGTTCAAGCAGACAGAGGCACGGAACTCTCCACCACTACCACACACACATATGAAGGGTTTTGTGCACAAATTGTACCAAGTTGGTGCAAACAATGTGATAAAATAGCTTAAGATCACTCTTGATGAGAAACAAAAATACAAAGGGAAGATACTACCCCTGCCAATCGATCTCACAGCCAACCTCGGGTGTTGTCCAGGCTTGACACCTCTGTTATGGATTCACGGCTCCTTACCGCTAAGGCAACACGTGGAGACAACATATAACTCTTAAAATGGCAATATGAAGACATGTTTTCCATATAACACAAAACCCTTGCCTTGTAAATCAGTAATAGTAAATCCAGAAGTTGTTCATATCTGAAACCGAACAATCCAAGTTGAGCATGCCAAAATATATACAAGATGAAGGACATTTCCCTTCATTGGTTACGCTACCAACGACAAATCCCAGGAGCCTCTGTTCTTAACATTGATATAGTATCTTCATACTCCGATGCATATACGAAACCCCACAGCTGCAAATATTCAACATCATATTTACATCATCATGCACAACATATGTATTTCAATGAACTTCATTAAACGAAATACACACTATATTTAAACTACACTTTGTATGAGAAAGAGAAAGTACCTCAATTTCCTTCACTCCGAACTCTTGAGTGTGTGACAAACAAGAGTTGCCATACGTTTCTGAGGCCAAACTTGACCCGTTCAATCTGAAAAAAAGGAAATGTAAATTGCCAGCTAAAGAGTATGACGTTCTCAAAATGAAATTAAGCCAGGAGAGCAAGAGTCTCTTACAAGTCACTATCAAGATACAATGCAAAATGACTGCCACCGCCAAGGGCTAGATACTCGGTTGAGCACAAAGTGAAATAGCGATTGGCACCTGCTTAATCTAAAAGAAATTAGGCTACACAATTATTTAAGCTCATATTATGTCAAAAAAATGTCAAACATTGCAATTATCATGGCACAGAAAGAGTCCCACTAAAATGATATAGCGGATATAAAAAAGACTTGCTACACTATAATAAACCAAATACAAAGAAGCAGCATATTCGTTTCTAACCGCTTAGCTATAAAAACCGCAGAAAGCTAAACGGTTTATGCGTATTAGGAGGAAAATGCAGTACCTGTTGGACGAAATATAACAGGAGGACCAGCTGCATTTGTAAAAACGAATGTGTTATTTGATCCCTGCATAGTAATTAGGGAGTATATCAGCTAAACATCTAAGTTAGGAATTATCAATCAATATATAGTAACTGGGAAGTATCTCAATTTAGGATACCTGGTATCTTTTCTTTGTTGATGGTCTCAAGGGTGCCTCAACTAAACCACCAAACACAGCACCTTTAGTATCCCCAACAACCTGAAATTTGTTAAACAAGTTCCAGCATTAGACTCACCTCCATTTAACACGAGACAACTAATCATAAAAAAGTAAAAACCCAAAACCAACAATAAATGTGACAATTCGACCCGTTTTCATATGAATTGGTTGATTCGGGTTGTTATTTATCTAAAACCCATCAATTCCAAAAAAATAAAAAGTTGAACGGGGAATGGTCATAACTCATACGTGTTGAAAGCCAGCCAAAGTCTTTCTAAAACAGTATCAACTTCCTAAAACGTTTTATTCAAAGCTTTAGATTATTAAATAATAGTGTTTTTAAATCTTAAATTAACACATCAACTATTCATACAAAAATACCAAAAATGAACAGACAACATTAGTTAGTCAACCCGGCCCGACAAATATAGGCCCGTTTTGACCCATTTCAAACCAACCCATTACAACCTGTTTCCAACCCAACCATCTTGCTACCTTTAGTACAAGTACGAGTTCATAGTTACTCAAGACTTACCAACAGACTTAGCCCAGAGCAAAGACTGCTTCTTCTATATAAAGTCGACAGAGATATGCCATGCCTCCATGTACTGCATACGAAAACCAAAACATATGAAAAATAGTGAAAAACACTAATGCTTCCCATACCACAAGAAATTGAATCTGCCATATACCTATAGAGCAATACCCATTTCTTTCCTTGACTGAGAACCGGTAGTGCAGCATAAAGAGCAGCCCGTGTACATTCGGTCATAAGCTGTGAAGGTTCTGACATACTCGGAAGTATAGACTCACTTGGATTTTTCACAGGAACTCCCTCAACTTTCCCAACTGTGGGCCCCGTTTCTTTCCCGTCCTCAGTTTTTGATTCATTATTTACCTTTCCAGATGCATACCGATACCCACCACCAAACCTAACAGCCTGAGTCAGAGCCTTGCCAATTGACTGTTTTCCCCTAGAGATTAGACCTTTCTTGCCACTGTTTTCTTTTACGTTTGGGGATGGTGTGTCGTTTCTATTGCCAGCTGCCGATTGATTATCTTTCCATTCTGCATACTCAGACTCCTTTTCTGATCTTCCCGGGGATAAAAATGAATAGAGAAATGCAGTGAAAGAGGAAGTATCGGGACCATCAACTAAGACTGGTACATCTTCTTCTGGATTACATTGTTGTGTATTTCTTCTTGGTTCACCAGTAACTTCTCCCTAAAAGACCCAAAAAATAATCCATGTAAGACATTTTAAGATAGAAAAGAACACTAAAAGAAGACGTGTGTATGTGTGTATTTACATATACTTCAATCTGTTAAAGTCGCTTTATGCACCGTTAGTCAGTAAACAGGCAATAACAATGTTACAATACTGAATGAAATTTTGTAATGTATGATTGCTTTGATATTCGATTAGGGAGATACAGGTTATGTTTCTAGTCGGAATTTCTTTTATATTTTATGAAACATTAGTGGCATCCTACCACAATCAGTCTATAACGCACATCAAAGAATAGACGCAGAAAAAAAAACATTGATAATCAATTGGGATAGACGGCTTAATGTGCTCCACTTAAGCACCTATTCGGCTCAATTAGTAGTAATATTGACTTCTAGCTTCATGCTGCTAACACGTGCTCTTCCTCTGTACTTACACGTGCTGACGTGCATCACTTATTCACTTCACTTCACAGAACATGCAACTAACCTAAACCACTCAAACTAAAAGATACTAGAGTACTTATTTTGTACTTTAACCTCTTGCATTATTTTTGTACTTTATATAACGTGTTCCAAATTTATGATGGCAAATCCAATGTAGGGTGTTTAGGTTATGAGCTTAACGGCTTATGAAATTAGGAAGAATCGATAATCTCACTTTTCAGTTTATAAGGCCAAAAGCTCAAAGTGATAAGCCCATAGGCTAACAAAAAGTGCTTATCCGCTTTCCAAGATCTCAAAAGCAAACAAGTTAGTAAAACACCCACTTACTCTACTTACTGCCTTTTGGAACAACATAGTTTAGGGGTGTTTGTTTAGCTATATAGCGGACTTATGGCTTATTTGGTTTTTGCTTATGTTTCATAAGCTCACTTATTGTGGCTTATTTTGAAACTTGTAAGATTATATAAACTTATCATGACATGATAAGCGATATAAGCCAGAAAATCTCAAAATAAGCCACAAAAGTGAGGTTATGAAACATAAGGCAAAACCAAATAAGCCATAAGCCGGCTATATAAGCCGAAACAAACACCCCCTAAAAAAACAGCTTATTTCACTAGCAAATAATCAAAAAAACTTTTTCAGATAAATAATCCCAAACACTAGCTACCTAATGCATCAAAACACAATAAGCCAACAGGCATATAATCAGTCATACTAATAAGCAATTCCAAACACCCCCTAAACCCTAAATCCTAAACCAGCGTAAATAAGTCTACCATTCCACGTAATTGACCAATTAATAGTCAAATTCAAATAAAAAAATAAAAAAATAAAAACTTACAGAGGAAGGTTTATCAGAGATGGGATTAAGAATAACAGTAGTAAGATCAGTTACAAAATGAGCAGCTTTACTCCTTATCGAACTACCACGACGCTGATTCTCTTGCTGCTGCTCTTGTGGCCTGCTTAATTTCATTTTTTTACTTCTTCAAATTGACCTTTGTTTTCATGAGAATAATGATTCGCTGCTGGTGAGATGAGTAGGTTGCAAGAAAAAATTTAACAAGAATATTGTATTGTCATGAAAGTATCCGCAACCAAATTTGGATGATGCAATTCATGTTTGTTAGACAAGACTATTCATACAAAAGGAAAGGGTCGTACCTTTTTTATTTTGGAATTAAGATTTTTATTTCTTTTGTGATAGTATTAATATTTGTTTTGGTAAAGATTGTTAAAATATTTATGTTTATCTTTTTGAGATTAAGATTCGTTCTCCTCCCAATTTATAGTTCGAGTAAATTACATTTATTCACTTTGTGTTTTGTTAATTACTTGTAGATGTCTAAATATGGTTGTATATGCTAAAATGTTGCCGATGGAATCGAGGTATAATGTTTACCATACGATTTAGGATTATGCTTATTAAGCTTTGATCTTGAGTTTGGATCTCAGTTTTCAGTAAGATATCGCTTTCTAAGCACACTTTTGAAGGTAAATTTTTGTTATGTATTTTTTTTTTTAATTCTTTTAATGTTCTATTTCGTTCTTTGCTACGCTTAATGTGTTATTCAAGTAGTACAAATATTTATTTTAATTTCTTCTAGATTATGATTCTTTAAGAATGTCCACGAAAGTCTTGATAATTTGAAGGTAACATGATTCCATCACTTTATTTTGTTGTAATTGTTTGTCGGAAAACTTTGTTAGCCATTAAATTTAAGGGGAAATCTTACCTGCATTACAATGCAGGTAAGTTACGTGCTTTGCTTTGTAAAAGATTTAAAAAAGTTATAATTAAGTCCCTACACTTTCATGGTTCTCTTTGTTTAGTCCTTGTCCCCATCTTTTTAACAAAGGAAAGCAGGAAACTTACCCGCAGTGTAATGCAGGTAAGATTTCCCCTTAAATTAATCACTATGGTGTTTGTTGGTTGTAAATTTTGAATGGATGTGATGAGAATTCATGCATATCAAATGTTACAGAGTTAGTTTTTTACTTGACACCCTCTTTTGTTGAAGTTGTAACGCATATTTGAATCTTTTATGGATTAAGATCTGTTGAGTGTTCAATCACATTATTGAATTTTGTTTAGTTATAAACTAATCGGTTAGTTATAAACTAATCGGAGGTTTATGATCCTTTTCTTTCATTTCATGTTTAGCTATTGGGGTAGCTTCTACTCAGATATGATATCAAGGTAGTTTTGATGTAATTAATGATTATGAATTCTCTTTTTTTGGCTAAAGTTTTTTTTTTTTTTGGTAAACATGAAGATGTTCATGTTACTATGTGGATGATGTTGCTTTGCACAAAACACTGATTTCACGCCTAAAGTTTATGTCCCCATACTTCAAGTTTGCCTCTTTTGTTGTTTGTTCATATATTCAGAGGCCACCGATCAAAATTATATAAGTTTCTCTTTATTTTTCTAATCATGAGAAACTCAAGATCATCTATTTAAAGGATAAGCAATTGATCACTTTCTTTGCGCATTTGTGGAATAGAACTACAAAGGTATTAGTGAAGCCAGTCAAAGAGTTCGGTCAAAAAGGAGTCTACACCTCAAATGTCGTCTACTAAGAAGTTTTACGCGACGTGAACGTGCATTGTTAGTTAGTATCTCATAATTGATGTAATGTTTTCTTTATCAGTCTCATTATTTATTTTTATATGTCGTTTGATACATGTTAAGAATTTTTGCTAGAGTTGAATTGTCACATGTTACAACCGTTTGCAATTACATTTTGATCTTTTTAGGTTCTATTTTGAACGTTATACGAAACACTTACCACAATATATCGCATATCGTTAATTGTCTGTCACTAAGAACCGCTGCCGCTAGGCACGGGTACTCGCCTAGTGTCTAAATATGGTTGTGTATATAGGGTGAAATTAAAGTTTGTCTTTTTAACCCTGTAAATACACGAGGTTGTTAACTATTCATGTCATGTTTTTGAAAATAAAAAAAATTAGTATATTATACTACATAGCATTTGTTGAAGTGGAATTTGGGAGCTGGTACTGTTGTGAAGCCGCGGGTTGGGAGGTCGGCTGCAGAGAGGAGGATGGCTCGGGTGTAATGTGGAGTTGCGGCTCGAGCCGACACTGTTTACACGTTAAGCCGAGCCGTTAGCTATGAAGATTAAAAAAAGATTAGTTGGTTTTCCACTTAATTGGCACTTAATTGTTGGGGTTCGCTACATGTTTTAAACTGTTTTCCATTGTCCTTTCATTTGCAGTTAAATCTTAGGGTTTATTGCATGTTGTACACATATTCTACATTATATCAATGTTAGAATCATTTACAAAAGCAATCGGCTGTCCATTTGTTTAGTCTGTAATTTATCTCTCTAAACACACATATTGGTTGTTGTTGGGTTACATATGAGAGAGTGGTGAAGTTTAGGGTTTCGGTGTATGAAGAATCGATAGCGAAGTTTCATTGCCATATGATTCGTTAACGTAAGGTATTTCAGTTCATTTTTTTTTGTTTTAGTTTGTGGGTTTGTGGATATGTGTTTGTGTTTGTTTAATCTTTGTGATAAGTCTGATATGTGATCATGAGTGGCATGCTTTTATATGGTTTGCTGCAAGTTGTGGTTTATTTGGCTGTCATGATCTTTCTATATATTTTTTAGTTTGTATGCTGTTAGAAGATTTAAGGATATGTGTTTATGTTGGTTTAAGCTTTGTGTATGGAAGTACTAAAAATTGGATTGCGTGAAATGGAAATGTTTTTTTTGCAGCTAAACGTATTTTTGGCGTGCCGAGAACCGTATGGCATAAATGTACTTTCTTGGCAATCTTTTGTTTGCAATTAGGGGTTAGAGAAGGTGAAATTGAGTATTTGGTTTGGAAGGTGTAACTATGTAATTTACTTCAACTGTTTGGTGATTTATTTGTTGTAGGTTTTTAGTTTGTTAGTGCATTAGGTGTGTTATTTTCATGCAACTAGGTGTTACAGTAAGGGAAATTTAGCAACTTTACATCAAATGTTTGATGTTTTGGGATGTTTTTTGATGTGAACGTTAAATGCGTGGTTGTTTTAGGATTTGGTTGTTTGATATTTTGGGATGTTTTCTGATGTGAATGTTAAATGCATGGTTGTTTCAGGATTTAGGTTTGCTGAAGTAACATTGCCATCCGTAGTTTTGGCATGACGAAAACCATATGGTATAAAATGCAATCGTATTTTGCAGTAGATTTGATATCTGAGCCAGGGGTACTAGATTTGAGAGATCAATGACTGTCATAAAGGAAGTTGTGTAAAAACTACACGTGAAACAGTAGGACCATGAAACGTTTGTTAGGCCAGTTGATGTGTCACTCATATCTCGTGTTAGTAGAAATGGCGGACATGAGTGGCATATCAAGTGGTCTAACCAACATTTCATAGGCATCTAGCTTACCTAACTTCAACTTTTATATGTTGTTTGGATAACAGAGAAAAATGGTGTTTGGACATGATTTTACAGCTTCGTAACTCAGTTACCACTTAACCTTTGGGGTTAGCTGCGTGATTTAAAATTGTTTTCCATTATCAAAATAATAAACAAAATTAATTTGATTCGTGACGGGGCAAGCTTACTAAGTTTTCATCCATGGCGGTTGTGTCCTCTTTTTTTGACTGTTTACCTATCGAAAGTAAGTCATAATTTTGGTCTAGCAAAAATCAGGCGGCATAAAATGCAATTGTGCTTTGCAGCCAACCTTAGTTTTGGCGAGGCAAAAACCATATGGCATAAAATGCAACTGTATTTTGCACCCGATTTGATATTTGATCCAAAGCTAGATGTGATGTTTCATATGACTGTCATATGTATTGTAGATCTAACTTGAATAGTATTAAGAGTCTCTTCTTATATCTAAATTCATGTTTTCAGCTTACCAGTGATGTTCTTATCGTGGAAATTTTGTGCACGACGCAATCAAATGTTTTCACCACACATGTTAGCTGCAAGACATACAAGTATTAATTTTAACATTGACACTTTACATTTTATGAGGTAATACATGATTAGGCAATATACATGTGTTTCTGTATTTTTAAGGTTTCTAGTATCTTTTTGTTAGCTTTATAAAGTGATGGTCATTTATCATTTAAAAACTTGTAACCATGTAATAGCTTATTATAGATTAGTATTGGGCTAATGGACTACACATGGACTAACTTAAGCTAATTGGCTATATGTTAAGATAGTATAAGGCTTGTAAACTATCAAGTCCATGTCCAATAGACCAAGTCCAAGCCCAAGCCCAAGCCCTAGCCCATCAAAACCCACTAAAGGTCTCATCCATGTACTTAAATGCCGCACCTTGCTCATTTGCAAGGTGCGAGTGCTCATTTTCTAGTGTGTGTGAAACATTTGTGTGCTTACCTTTCTCTTCATCATCTCTCTACCATCTCTTTTTCTCTCTACACCCTCTCTTCTCTCTCTCTCCCTCTCTCTAAACTTCTTTACTATCTTTGGTGAATGATTACACTATGTAATAGACCTTACAAATGGTATCAAGAGCTAAATGATGGTTTAGATTGTGTTTCTATTGTAAAAAACTTGTCCTTTTTACGGAACTCAAAACTTGTCCTTTTAACTTGTGTTCTAGCATCTAAAAATCTCTTATATAGACGTATAAAAGTTTAGTGGTGTTGTGAAAAATGTTTCATAAAAAAAATAAAAAATGTAAATTTTTTTAGCCAATCTTCAAAAGTGTCGACATTTGCATTTTCCACATAAAACCTCACATTTTTCACATTATACTTTTGTTCTAGCAATCATAACTTACTTTCACAGGCGTGTAGGAGTTGTTTGAGTGTTTTAGGACATTTTGTGCCAAATATCTTGATTGAAAAATCAAAAAACGCAAGCTTTTTCACTTAAAACTATCGATATATACTACTGTCCCAAGCAACACCTATTTCTTGACCTTTTGAGCTTATTTTTTTTTGCTTATTTCTTGATCTTTTTCATTTAAAACTTCACTAAAGAAGATCCTTTATGAAGTCTTTAATGTTTTAGATCAAGATTTTGTAAAAATCTTTACAAAAAAATTCGCGAGTTTAAGTTGTTTTTACACGTTTTTAACTGTTTTGAGTTCTTGTCAAAAAACACAAAAAAGGTCCACAATTTACGCTTAAAATCTTGCAAGTTTGGATTTCTATGAAACAAAAATCGTCATAGAGTATATTAGTGCAAAAACGTTGAGTGTACAACAACAAATTCTCGTGCTTTAATCGCGTTTTTTTTATCTTGTTTCATTTGCAAAACTGCCGAGATTTGGAGAAAATGGAGAGCAAAAATAGGTAGTTTTAAGAAAGTCAAAACCCTTATTTCTCCCTACATTTGACCAAAGACAAAACTCCCTACATTTTAAACCCTAACTTATCGACATTTACTCATGTGTTTTACCCATTTTTGAAGCTTAAAACTTATCGATATTTTCTTAACACCTAAAGTTACCGATTTTTTTTTGTCCCCTAATTTGAATATTGTTGAGATTCTCTTTATACTCATTGTCGTGATTCTAGAATTGACCAAGAATTACCAACATTTGACCAAGAACAAAATTGTCGAGATTCCGTTTTAGATTTTTGTCGAGATTCCATTTGTCTTTTTGTCGATATTATAAGGGTTTACCGGATTGATTTTAGGGTTTTACCAAGGTCATTTTAAGAACTAATATCGTATTAAGGGTTTACAAATATCAACTTAAAGGATAATATATTGAATTTGTTAGTGATATATCCCGAGTTCAACACAACACACAATCATATCTCTACCGTCAAAGATCCGTAATCATTCTCCTACATCAATCATCATGACTTCAAACACACTTAACATCATGACTTCACAAATTACTGCACAAATGATGTATGCTTCTCAGATATATATCATTCAAGTTGGTTCAGATAACCGTCCACCCATGCTTTCTCGTGGTTTATTACACTCAATAGGCGAGTCGTATGTGACGTTTCATCGAAGATAAATGTCACACCCCAACTAGGCGAAAACACGAGGCGTAACGAGAGAGGAATTGATGTGTTTCAAAAGCTTTAAATTTATAATAACTAGTTCTACCGGTTATCTTATTATCAAAACACACGGGTAAAAGTATAACCCTCGTTTATAGTAAAGAGTTTTGGTAAGACCATGTCGTTCCACAGGGACTGAAATTATTCTATATATCGATTAACTACTTAGGATGATTTAGAAAACTCTTAGACAATTATGCAAGAACTAAATGAGATTCAAATATGAGACAAATATGATTACTTGGATAGTTACTATAACTCAGTGAATGACTAATGATAATGATATCAATGATGAAGTAGATTCAACCAACGATTAGTCATTTTTGTCAAAATAACGTTTTCACGGATTAACAATTTTGATTCAAGACTGATGGGTTCAGTAAATACCCAAACCCTTTCAGTCTAGGATTTGAATAGAAAATACCCCAAGTGTTTAATCCTTAAACATTAACAAGTCATCGAGCGCATAGTCTCTCGGTGAGTCGCCTTCGAGATACTCGAAGAGACAAAGAAGAAGTCTCTCCACCCGCAGCGCGGAACTTATCGGGTGAAGACCGAGTCAAGAAGAAGATGATGGATTCAAGGGTGATGACAATAACTCACCAATCCTCGAACTCCTCATCAACTACATACACTAAAGACAAACCGATGTTGAAGACCAAGGCTAAGAAGACTAAAGAAAGAGCGAGGACAAGGCAGATAAGTTTGAGCAGATAAGACGAAGTCCTTATCAACCAAAGTCAAACTTTCCCCGAATAGCTAACTATCGTGTTCGATGTCATCAACGACTAAGAAAGCGACCTTGTCATTTACTCAATATAGCCAATATAATGAGACAAAATACATCAAGATTTTGTCTTCAGAATCCGATTTGTCCTCTAGGATGAGTTAAAACCATACTTGTATAAATAGCATAAGAGATAGAGGAAAGATTTACGCTTGTGTATTAATTGTAAAACACACACAAGCCATCTTTCACCCTCCAAATCTAACTCGTCCCCGAGATAGCTCGATGGTTCCTTTGTAGTTGTGCTCGACTTAGCCTCGAGCTTAGTGAGGAGATACCAAACTTTCTCATTTCAATCCCAAGTACTATTCCGCAAGTACTTAGGTAATGTATTCTTTTTTATTCATTTCTAATAAAGAATATAAACGTTGAAATTATTCAGTGTGTTTTTATTTACATTACTTTTAGTCATTGTTCACAATCTGTGTGTTTATTGCTTTAAAACTGTTTATATACGATTGTGAAACGGGAACAACAAGTGGTATCAGAGCAAGGCTGATTATAAATTTTTTTAAGCCGCTCTAGGAGTTTTTAAATCAGGATCCTAATGGCTGAAATTGATATGCCCCAACTTGTCGACAAAAAGGGTAGAGCTTATTCATTTGTTCACCGACTCAAAGTTGGTAAATTTAACAAATGGAAAAGGCGAATGCTTTGCTATTTGATTGGATGGAACCTTACTACATAAAGTGTATTAATGAAGGTCCATTTATCCCAAAGATCAAGGTTTGCCTAAACTCAAGCTCGATGGACTCGGGATGAGAGTAGTGGTCAACCAGACCAAAGTCTCAAAAGTATCATCATATCTTGTCTTCCGATGATATTATGGAGTCTGTTATAAGTCGTAGTACAACTAAACAAACACAGGATGACTTGGTCCATAGTCATGAAGGTCCATCGATACCAAGAAAACAGGATAATGGACACGAAACTTGAGTATAACACCTTCGGGCTAAGGACTCGAAACTCGTCTCAAACTTACACCTTGTACAAAACTTTGTTAAATGAACTATCAAATGATGGTGTAAAATTGTCCAAGCACGAAATCAATGTTGTTTTTGTCAATAGTCTCCCGAGAAGTGGTTGAATTTATCTCGTGGACTCGGGAATGCTAACCATATCCGTAATATTGAACATCCCGAAATATATGGGAAATTTGTCTATGAGGAAAACCTCATCAGCATTTATACCCTAACTTAAAGAAGTCTCTGAAGTCAAGTCCCTAACCACCACTTCAATACCAATTTCTCGCTTTTATTCTAACAAGGTGGTTCAAGATTTTCGGAAAATTCGGATGATGAGGTCGATGAGAGGTCAAGATAGAGTACCGAACGATTTAAATATTGAGTTTCGTGAAAGAGCACTCCTTGCTAACTCTAAAAGGTTTATACGAAGAAACAAAAGTTTTCAAATGCTAAAGCTAATGAGGACACGAATGTTTTAAGTGTCATAAAAGAGGTCATTTGCCAAAGACTGTTTTCAAAACAATTTCGAACCTTCTTACAAACCATCGTGGTCAAATCACCTCATGCTTTAGCAAATTTCAACCAAAATCTATCACCTCATCAAAATTTTTAAAACAAATATGATCAAAACAAAGCAGAGATTTTGAAGCTAAGTACAGAAAGTCAAAGCTAAGCTAGCACTACTTGGGGCCGATCCTCGAAACAACAAACAATGTTAAATCATGGGGGTAAAAAAAGGCACAGGTCTTTGAAGTCTTCGACCGATGAAGAGCTAGTCTCCTCGACGATGAAATGGTGCAAGTCGAATGCATGGCTCTCTCGAAGAGGACAAGCTAGTTGTTGGGGAAAATCATGCCAGGAATGGAGAATGGATCAACATCACAATGAAGAAGGTAAATATCTTGCTTTCTATGGATGATGACTCTGATTGGCAGTCTTATATGAACTATATCAATGTTGACCTTAAGTTTGTAGAAGAGCAACGATTAAATCTTTTTCAAAATACAACAAGTTAAGTTTTGAATTAAACAAGTGTAGGGATGAACCGCTTTTAAAACAAGCTAAGCTTAAGGTTGTCACACCGCAAATTCAAAACATCGAACTAGTTAAAAGAAATCAAGCTCTTCGTGAAGAACTTAAAAGGAAAAGATATCATTGAAAGTTGATCTAAGAACCCTAGGGTTTTTGATGTTATGGGAGCCCCAATGACAAAAGAGAGTCATAGGTGAAGATCATCTCACGACTCTCACAACAAAAACCAAAGTCCAAAACCATTTGTGTCTCGGCGGCATGATTACCAATATGTTGTCAATTCTCAAGCCCAGTGATTGGATTGAACGGTTAACCACGAGTAAGTTTCAGATTTCGATTACGGAAGGATTCTAGAGCACAAGCCAAGCTCTAAAGAGCATGCTTGGACTCACGATGTGCCCAGAGTACCGAACACATCTCCGAGTCTGAAGCCGAATTTCAAGCACCGCTTCCACCTTTGAAACCTCTTCGTGGTGCCGCACCTAGCTCGAGTTTACTCCTTGCAATTCAATCCTCACTCACCAAAAGAAAGGTCCGACTTGGTAGAACCATCCCGAAAAGACCCTCAAAACCAACCCAAGTAGAATCTGCTCCCACCGAGACTTCAACATCCTTAGTTCCCTCTCAAGGCACTCAAATCCAAAGAATCGATCGAACTTGTGAGAAGTCGATGATAAGATGGAATCCATTGAAAAAGCTCCTGATTAAATCAAGGAAACTAAGTCAGCCTCCTCTAGTTCATCAAGGTCAAAATCTACCAACAAACCCAAGAAGAAGTGTGATATGTGCCATTATACCAGTCATACCACTGACAACTGCTACATAATCCTTTTTTGCATGATCTGCAAAAAGGAGATAACGTCTAACCACTTACAATATGTAAGCTCTTTCAGTGAAGCAACTTACACCAAATTTGGTCATCAGTTTGCTTCATCCTCAAAGCAGGGTTAAAGACCTAAAGCTAAACCTTTTCCTACTTGTCCTCATTGTGGCTTTAATGATCATCTTCCTGATGATTGTCTCATGAACTCTTGCTATGATATATGTGGAAATACAGCTCATGAGACATCTCAGCATGATAAAATCATCCAGGAAAGGAGAAGTGCAAAACAACCCCGAATCACTGAGTCATCCTCAGTCATCAAATACAAAACCTGTGGTAGCATAATGCACTCAACCACTGATCATGAATCAATTGCTAAGTTCAAACAGACCATGAGACACAAACCCACTAGTAAGTGGGTCAGTAAGAGAAACTAATTCAGTTTACTACTTGTGCAGAGACACGCTAGGGAGCCTATTTGGCATCTAGACAGTGGATGTTCAAGAAGCATGACTGGTGTGAAGGAGTATCTGTACAAATATGTAAAGGAACCAGGACCCAATGTAGTATTTGGTGATAACTCATCATGTCCCACTGAAGGTTATGGTTCAGTAAATTGCAATGGAATAGTTTTCTCTAGAATAGCTTATGTCAATGGTTGAAATACAATCTTATCAATGTGAGTCAGTTATGTGATGCTAAGTACATTGTGCAATTCAATGACAAATAAGGCACCATCTTCAATGCCAACAAAGAAGTTGTTTTGATAGCTCCTAGGAGAGATGATGTTTATGTGTTAGACATGTCAACACTCTCTCAAGATGGAACTTGTCTCTTTTCTAAAGCCACTGAGACTGTCAACTGGCTGTGGCATAAGAGACTCTCTTACTTAAATTTCAAAAACATCAACAACTTGGCAAAACAAAAAAAATTCCTTGGCTTACCATCACTGGTTTTTGCAAAAGATAAACCATGCTCAACCCAGGAAAAAGGCAAACATCACAGAGCATCGTTTAAAACAAAACAAAATTTCTCTATCAAGAGTCGCTTTCACTTCAAGACATGGATCTCTTTGGACCAACGGTCCAAGATCAATCCAAGATGAGAAGTATACACCGTCATTGTTGATGAGTTCTCAAGATACACTGGGTATACTTTCTTTCCAAAAGAGTCAGCAATGATACAATAATGTCATTCATTAGGAAGATTGAATATCGTAATGACATTATTTTAAACAAATCAGAACCGACAATGATATCGAGTACGTAAATCAAGAGCTAGAGATTTTTGTGATGAAAAGGAATTTCTCAAAATTTCTCATCTCCATATACCCCCGAACAAAATGGGGTTGCTGAAGGAAAAAGAACTCTCATTGAGGTCGCTAGAACCATGTTAAATGGCTCACTCTCTCAAAGCATTTCGACCTCAAGCGTCAAAACAACTGTTACACTCAAAATAGGTCAATCATTGTCAAGAGACATAACAAAACCCCATATGAGATCTTCAAAGGAAGACTTCACGATATCGCCTACTTTCATGTGTTTGGGTGTCCTGTGTTCATTCACAACCACAAGGATCACCTAGGCAAGTTTGATGCAAAAGGCGATGATGGGTATTCCTTAGGTTACTCATCGATCTCTAAAGCCTTCGTGGTGTTTAACACCGAAGACAACAAGTTGAGAAACCTTTCATGTCACCTTTGATGAAAGTTCGTAAAGCATCATGTTTACCAACACCTCGATGGAGGAATAGAATTGATGACTCATCAAGATATCCTCCGATGAGTTCATCATCGAAATCAATTCCTCATATCAAGGTGATGCTGACATCTTATATTATGTCTTGCCCCACAATCTTCCTTAACCAACTATCAGTGAATTCATTGATAATCAATCAGTCCCTACTGGGATAGGTAATACTGAACCAAATGTTCAGGAACCTGTGATTCAAGATGTTAGGAATTAGAATTTCTAGGTATAAAAGAGTCGGTCACCTCAAGTATATGTAATCGTTAGAAAGCTCGTAGTCGTAGTTCTTTTAAGATAAGTAGTATTTAGTTAAGTAACACCGTGGAGGATGGACGGGTCTTTACCCATTGTATGCCTGATCCACAGCCCGTTGTGTGGCGTTTTATTGTAAGACTATAAATACTCTCTACCTTCCAAGGTAGAGTTGGAGCTCATAATAAGAATTTTCTCTCACTAAAGTTCCCTAAACCTCTAACTTTCTCTCTAGAATTCCACTTATACGCCACCTTTGTGTTATGGTTTGATGTGTATGTGAAAACCAATATCCTACAATTGGTATCAAGAGCCATGGTTAGATCATATCTTGCACATCTTTGGATTTCTAGTGGTTTTAGGTGGTTTTGAGTTTGAAAAAGTTTAGTGGTTTGTGCATCATTTGGTTGATTTCTTGTGTTAAAGCTTGGATTTTGTTAGTACTTTTATGTTTAGAATCATCACAAGTGTTTAGGTTTTCATTTGGTAAGCTTGAATCATCTTGGTTGGGTTGTTTTGGATTGAAAAGTGATGTTTGTGAAGTTTTCTTGCTAGCGACTTGACCTCGGATTATTTTTCTTAGTAGCGACTTGCTTTACATTTTTGTAGCGAGTTGCGCTTTTGGAGCTAGCGACTTAGGCTTAGCGACTAACAAGACAAGTAGTGGACTCTCCACTACGGGTAGCGACATGGTGTTAGCGACTTGGTAAGTAGCGAGTTGCTATTTAGCGACTTGATTCTTTAGCGACTTGAATCTTAGGGGATGTTTGGTACGGTGGAATGGAATAGAGAGAAAGAGAATGAGAAAGGTTTCTCGTATTTGTTTGAGTCAAGAATACAAATGAGTAATCAAAAATTGATTCTCTTTCCATTCTTTTGATTCTTTAAAAAAAGTGAAGAAACACAAAGAATGAAACATTTCAAAGAGAGCCTTTCTCCGTTTAGCCAAAGCGAGAATCATACATGGCAGTTGAAAAAGGACGCTAAATCTAAAAATTGTCATGTGCTATGCACATGCTCCTAAAAATTGTAAATATTTTGAAACCCTATCATCTTTCTCTGGCGATAGTCATGATGTGACACTCATCTTCTTCGTCAATTTATGTAATTGGTTATCTTTTGATCCCAACTTTATTTATTAATAACTTCAATCCACGATTACACAACACATGTTTTTATTGTTACATATTCTTATTTTGATTACTATAAAAAAACATTGATTGTAGCTTCCGTTCCGCCGAATTTTCGTTTAATGTAGCCGACAATAAGAATTGCAAACCCTCCTGGTGAAAATGAATGATTATACTTTATATTATAGTACAAAATAAATGGATGAACAAATCATAAACCGACTGAGAGTGTTTATACATTATATTATACCGGTAGTTTTTAAAGATCAATTCTTGAATCACTTTTCATTCCATTTCTATAATACTATCAAACAAGAGAATCAAATTTTCAGTCATATTTCTCACGTTGATTCTTTGTTTCTGCCAAACAGCGGAACAATAATTTTTCTACGAGCTCATTCCTTTTGTTTGTAATTCCATTCTTAAAAGCGATTCCATTCTTTATCATTCCGCCGTATCAAACATCCCTTAGCGAATTGCTGCCAAAATTTTGCTAGCCACTAGAGGCTTAGCGAGTTGCTATTTAGCGACTTGTCTTTTGTTTAGCGACTTGGGACTTTAGCGACTTGGTGGTATAGCGAATTAGTTGTTAGCGACTTGGTGCATAATCTTCTAGCGACTTGGGTGATTTTTTTACGGTTTTCTTGATTTAGTAAAATCCCGTGAAAGAATCTATTTCCGGTTTAATCATAGAGTTATAAAATCCGTGTAACTGTTAACATGTCTACCAACATTCCTACTATCATATCCATCGCTGCAGGATGTTCAAGTCTTGGCTCGGATACTCGTCCACCCATGCTCGAGCAGAATCGACTATGACTCTTGGGCTCAACGAATCGATTGTACTGTCTTGGAAAAGATAATGGGGTCAACATTCTCAAATCAATTGATGAAGGACCTTACCGAGTTGAGACTACTAGAGATGTACTTGATGTCAAGATGGAACTCGATTTACGGAATGGACGGACCAAAAATGTATGATGAGCTTGATGATAAGGAGAAAAGAGATTCGATGCGATATCCGAGCTTCTAACATTATACTACAAGGTCTACCAAAAGACATCTACAAGCTTATCAATCACAACACGAGGCAAAAGCTATATGGGATAATGTCAAGATGCTTCTCTCGGTTCGAGCTAACTGTTGAAGACCGAGAATCGCACAGTATGATGAATTTGAGCACTTCAAGATGAAACCGGATGAGAGTGTCTATGAGTACTATGTGAGATTCCATAAGTCGTGAATGACATGAGGAACATTAGAATGACTATGCCTAACATTCAATTTGAACTCAAAGTTTGTAAACAACATGAATCCCGAATGGCACAAATTTGTCACTTGAAGCTCACTAAAGGATTGAAGAATACGAATTATGAGCAACTCTATGCCTTCCTTCTTCAAAATGAGAGGCATGCCATGTTTGAAAAGAGGATTCTTGATCAGTTCAAAGCTCAGGGAGAAGCAAGCTCAACAAATGATTCAATTGCCTTTTACTCAAATATTGGGATTACCACCAAAGCTTCTCAAGTTGTACCTTTGGGTAATGGTAATCATAAACTCATTCCTGATCCAATGTTCAAACAAGTCGACAATCGATGCGCATAGGAAACTTCATCAATCAACTAGCACTTATGATAAGTCAAAACATGAATTCTCCCACAAACCAACAACAACCTCGAGCGACATCTAACCCACACAATCAAGCTACTGTCATCGAGATGGGAAGATTGTTGTGCAACCAGCCTCGGAAAGACAGATGATCGGGGAAGAGGTGGAGTTGGTAGGGTTATCTTGCAAATCATAATCGGGTAGAAATGGAAATCAAGGTCAAGCTAAGCCGATCAAATGCTATAACTGTGGTGGTGAGGACACATTGCAAGGAACGCACATCTCCAAAACGTCCACGAATCGCCGAGTACTTCAGGATAAGATGTTGCTAGTACAAGCTCAAGACAATGGAGCGACTTTGGATGAAGAGGAGTTATTTCTTTTTCAAGGAAATGCCAAAACCTATGATGCTGATGTTGATGAACAACCGATTCAAGAGATAGGTCATAATCATCAGAATGCTTTTCAAGTGGCTGATTGTGATGCATACGATTCTGATGTTGATGATGGACCTTCTACATAAACAATTTTCATGGCTAGCATTTCTCCAATGGTCTCTCCTAAGGTCTCTTCTTCACCACCAACTGGACCATCCAAAGACAAAATCATCTCAGAGGTATTAAAACTATATGATGATATTGATGAGCAAAAGATGCATCATGAAGTACAATCTTTTGAGACTTACGACTCAGATATTGATAATATGGGTAATAGTAATGTTGTCCCACACGATCAATATGTGAATCAAAGTGAAATTAAGGTTGTACCAAGTAATGCATCTTCTGCAGTCAATGATGACTATGTCGTTGATGAATTCACTGCATGTACCCCTGATGATTCTATTGTTTCTGAACTAAATGCCTATAAAGAACGGGTTGCCATTTATGAACAACGTGCTAAGTTTGAGTTGACAACTCGTGAGCAGGAAATGGATGACCAAGTACGTACAATCATTAGAAAAAGTAATTTTAGAGAAGAAGTATTGAAACAAGATCTAAATTCCTTGCAAGAAAAGCTTTCTAAAACTGCTAAGCAAAAACAGGAACTTCAAAAAAATGTGAAAATGCTTAAGCAAGAATTTAATGCAAAGGAATCTAAATTCTTGAAAGATTTTTCTAATCTGAAAACCTTGAAAAACAAACTTGAAAACAAGTTGTACATACAAGGTAATACCATTCAGATCGCTCACATGATCACTACGCATAGAGTCTTAAGCGATAAACACAAGATTGCTCTTGTTGAGGAACCTAATCTCGAGGTCATCAAAAGGCTAGAATTGCACATAAGGTAATTTATGATGGTAATGAAATCCTTAAACCTAGACGAAACCTAGTTGCGTTGAGTGTTGTGAGGAAGATAAAAATCGATGAAATCACTAGGGAAAAGATGAACAAGAAACTAGTCGATCCAAATGTAAAGAAAAGAAAGTAATCATCACACCCCATGATTACAAAAGGAGAATTGGATTGCCTTAAACAAGTTTAAGCCTCAAACATTGTTGACTCCGAACAAGTGTTACGGAAAATGGATTTAGATAAGCGTAAAGTCGAAAATATTGTTGAAACCAACCCCTTTAGGAAAATGCCTAGAAGACGTGTGTCGATAAGGTTTTAAAAGGTACCTTTTGGGGGTCATTTAAGCCCTTATTCGATCACTACAGATCCGTTATTGCTTAATATCGTTCCTTTTCACTTTTTAGGTCTCTTGAAGGCAAAATCTTGGAATGATGCTTATTTGGACGAAAAGTAGCGAATATCTAAGAAAATGGCCAAAGTCGAATCGAGACACTCAAAGTCTGAAACATAAGGCGACGGCGTCATCTGCATATCTCTGACGCCGTCGGGAAGGAATTTTACGACGGGTCGAGCGAAATTGCATGTTTTCAAGGGACGACGTCGGTTCTAAAGGAGTAGGCGTCGTTACTCGACGGCCTAGATGCGCCAAGACGGCGTCGGTGAAGGGACGGCGTCACAATCATAAGGTGACGCCGTCGAAGGTTTACGTGGCCAAGACGAAACCCTAATGACGGCGACACGACGGCGTCACGAAAAATAAGGTGACGCCGTCGCAGATGTAATCTTATATATAGAATCAATTTTCGGTTTTGTGTGTAGTCTTTTGGAGTAAAACCCTAAACCGAACCAAGGCTTTCTTGTGCAGATTTTAGGGTTCTAAACCCTATTATACATCAAGATAAGTATTTACTTCATTAATTTAATTATGTCTTTGATTATTTGTGTGTATGCTTGCATGTTCTCCATGTCCGCTAATTTATTTGTGTGTTTGCTAGGAATATGAAACTTAATTATTGAATATTGATTGGTTGATACTTATCTTAGTTGACTAATGATCTAGAGTGCGCTAGATTATTCGTTGTGTACTTAATGCTTGACATTTCTTTGTGAACTTTAGAATATAATTATCTAGGTAATTGTAGGATAAAGTATTCAAGGACAACCGTAGAGTAGGCGCCTATAAATCACTAGAGGATTTGTAAACAAGACCCTTTGGTAATTTCAAGAGTTAGGAAATAAGCACGCCTATAGCCTTAGAATCACAACGCAACTAGGAATAAGGACGTGACAAATCAACCATCAATAGGAGATAATTAAGGAGTAGTAAAACCTAAGTAAACACATCTTTAAACTATCATACAGTACACATCAATTAGACATAGACTATCACAACCTTAGCTTAGATAATTAGATAATAGTAGAGTAATCGGTAGCAATACCAACCCCCAAATCCAATACCGAGATTCGTACCTTTTCATTTTCTAAAAACATAAAAAGATAAAAATAATCTTCCTCAACCTCAACCTTAGCGTAGTAACTTCTCACTAGCATTCCTATTCCCTGAGAACGATATCAATACCGTGGCTTACCCTAATTACTACACTACAACGATTAGGTTCACCGCCTAGGGTGTTATAAAACTTGCTCAAGAAAAGGAAGTTTCCTTGACCCCGAACGACGCGTGTAGCGTTATCAAGTTTTTGCGCGCTGCGGGAATAGAATAGCTAGTTAGTAGTCCACCTCGTTTAGGTTCTTTGCTTGATTCCTATCAAGTAAACTTTTTCTCATTTTAGCTTTCTTAGTCTATCCCCTTCTTCGTGACCTTCGCTCAGAAAAACCATTACTCACCATGATCCGTATCTTCCACGAAGATTCTTCACCTACCCATTCCCAACCCCGAGGTTGAGAACACAATCCCACAAAACCCTTCACCCACTCACCATTTTGATAACCACCCGTGGCATAACGAGGTGAATTGGCGACAACAAAGTCCTTTCTATTACTCGATTCGATGAGGAATCGATCATGATGAAGAACTTGATGGCGGAAAGGTCATCAATAAGGATAGCTTTGAAATTAAGGAAGATCCTCCCAATACTTTGACCCTAGATGTAGGATTGAGAAGATGGCCCATTTAACATGCAATTCCCATGCAAAATAGGACTAGAAGGGTTCGATGCTTATTTGAATTCATTCTTGCCTTTAAACTTAATCTCAAAGGATCTATACAATAAAATCAAGGTCAATGAGTTAACCTATCATGGGAACAATGTTGTTAAAGCAGTCACTCATTTGCACGTGTTTGTTGGAAGTTTTGCCTACTTGGTAGAATTCATGGTCTTAGAAAACCTAGGAGAATTTATCGACAAGGACCTCACTCAAGTAATTTTTGGGAAACCTTTCAAGAATTTGACTAGGTTGAATGAACGAATGATTGACGGTCTAATCACTTTCTCTGATGAAGTCGAAGATTTTGTCTATCAAATGCCACGCGCTCATCCCAGATTTAAACATAGGGACATTAAAGCTTGTAATAGAATGACCCCTATTTCATTGCTTAGTGAAAGAGATAAGCAAAGTGGGCTTAGGTACCCATATGAGAAAACAAAACGGTATTACAAAAATGCCTTGAATTAGGAGATGATTATAAAAGAATGAAAGAGAGTTGGGTGGCTTGGTATGAGCACGCGAGCGCACGAGGCAACGTGAGGGGTAGGACTACGAGTCTAGCTACAAGACTCTTAAATAAAGAAAAGCGCTTCGTGGGAGGCAACCCATGCTTAATTGTTTGCTTGTTAGTGTCATATATCTTTTATTAATTGTTTGTCCTCATGTTTGAAATTGTAAAATGCTTTATTTTGTTTTTAACCTCGCCTTAATTACATATAAAGGTATTTTACATAAAGGATAAGTGTAGGAGGATTACACACGTTTTCATAAGAAACGTGAACATGAGAATAACAATTAATTAAAAGATATATATGTTTGTTTGTTCGAGTCAAATGCTTGTATCGAGTCATAATGGATGTTTTGTAGAAGTTTTCCGATTCTAAAGATGTAAATTTTCCGAATTTTTCCGTAAAATCGCACCGCTTTTATCAGGATAACTTTGGGCGTCAGATTGCAACTGACGGCGCCGGGAAGGAATAAAAACTTCACCTTACTTTTTCTCGTTTTCTCGAGCTACTTGTAAAATTTTGGAATTTTCCGGATCTTAACTTTCAAAACAAATTCGTAAACATCCATTCCACAAGCATTATATCCTAGTTTAAATCGAGTCTTATGTATATTATTACCGCCGATTTTACGCGAAGGTTTCGTTTGTTTTCTTCTAGTGTGCGTGTTTAGTTTGTCAAGAAGAAGTTACACAAGTTTGGAAGGAGCCTTTCACGCAAAACTCTTCTTGGAAAGATTTAACCACCACTTTTACGGATCCTACCGAGCTAATCGGGGAGTATTAGTTTCTTTCATTTTTAATTACCTTCTATTATCATAACTTTGATATTTCGGGGAACATTGGGACAATGTTCAATTTAAGTGTAGGGAGGGAAAATAAGCGGAACTTTGAAACTATGCTTATCCTTGATCGCTTGCTTTGTCCAAGTGTATTTGTGTAATAAACCATGAGAAAATGTAGGTTAGGGTAATTTTAGCCAAATTTAAAATTTTTCATGACGTATAAGAGTGGGCCATTAGTCTTAACAAAGCGCCTCATGGATAGGAAGTTGCATGACTAGCACAAAACCCTTACCACCTAAATTCCACCCAAAATGTGAGGATCGCCACTTAGATTAGTAGGAATTAAAGCATTCATCTTTAATGCTTAGAGTGTGAACCGGTAGTATATTAGATTCTAGAACTTGTTTTGTGATGCATTCCGAGATCGCAAGTGAGGCTACACTTGTGTAGTTAGGAATAACTAAATGATAAGAGGCATTAGGATAAACCCTTGTTTGATACATTGTAATATAATTACTTCTTCCATATCGGTTGAGTAATTCCCCATACCCTTTGCGTTGTACTCATCTTTAGTACACGATACCCCTAGTTAACCCTCGAGCCTATCCTTTTCGCGGTTCTCGTGATATTTCGGTTTTCCGAATATCAATGAAGACATTGTTTACACCCCACCCCAAATATACACCCAAATCGCCTTAGCCTACCTTTATTGCACTCACTTTTAGTGCAAATTTATATTATCACCCAAAACCCTTAGTTCAATTATCCGGTTGCTTGCATGAGTTGCTAAGTCGAGTCATATCCCTTGTATCTGCTTTGGGATGATTGGGATTCATGGGAAAAGTTAAAGTTTATGAAACATAGGAAAGAGAACGTTAAACTCAAATTCCTTTGTTTGCATAATAATGTACTCCAAGTGTTTTGATCTTTTCAATTCGGGTCAAATTAGTGTTAGAGTAATAAAAACTCAAGTGTAGGGATGTGTCTATAAATCCCTATCATTTTGATGTACCGTAGAGGATGGTAGAGTAAAAGTGTATGCACAAAAAAAAAAAAAAAAAAAAAAAAAAAAAAAAAAAAAAAAAAAAAAAAAAAAAAAAAAAAAAAAAAAAAAAAAAAAAAAAAAACCATACGGGCTACCATCCTACATCTATCTTTTAAATTATGTTTGTTTATTTTCGTTGCTCTAGAGTTTTAGAGTGTCGAGTCTTGGCTTAGCAACGCATTCTTCAGATACTTGCAACATAAAGATTTTGACTATCCACCACTATATAGCCTATCCCAAACCCTTATTTCCCTACCGTAAGCCTAACGTTACAACCCTTTAAAGACCTCTTTGATAGTCTTTCCTAGGTGCTTCACGCCAAAGCGACTGGAGGTTTGATCTATTCTCAAGCCTATGGTAATCTATGTACTAGGACCGGTTAATGAGTGTTTATCTTCCATTTCCGATTTGTTATATTTCATATATACACCGAGAGATGTGAGTATCCAAACACCCATGTGAGGTGCTAGTATGTAATTCCGTGCTTGTTATGACTTTCTTGGGCTTATATGTGTGTGGACCGCTTTGAATGGATGCTTCATGACCCTAACTTATAAATTAATTGGCTAAAAGCACATTTGCTTGAGGACAAGCAAATACCAAGTGTAGGATATTTGATAAGGTTTTAAAGGTACCTTTTAGGGGTCATTTAAGCCCTTATTCGATCACTTCAGATCCGTTATTGCTTAATATCGTTCCTTTTCACTTTTAGGTCTCTTGAAGGCAAAATGTGGAATGATGCTTATTTGGACGAAAAGGCGAATATACGAAGAAAATGGCCAAAGTCGTAATCGAGACACTCAAAGTCTTTGAAACATAAGCGGCGGCGTCCTTGCATATCTGCGACGCCGTCGGGAAGGAATTTTACACGGTCGGCGAAATTGCATGTTTTCAAGGGACGACGTCGAGTTCTAAAGGAGTAGGCCGTCGTTACTCGGGCGGCCTAGATGCGCCAAGACGGCGTCAGAGTCAAGGGACGGCACACAAATATAAGGTGGCGCCGAAAAAGGTTTACGTGGCCAAGACGAAACCCTAATGATTTGGCGACACGGCGTCACGAAAAATAAGGTGGCGTCGCGGATGTAATCTTATATATAGAATCCGAATTTTTCGGTTTTGTGTGTAGTCTTTTGGGTAAAACCTAAAACCGAACCAAGGCTTTCTTGTGCGATATTTTAGGGTTCTAAACCCTATTATACATCAAGATAAGTATTTACTTCATTAATTTAATTATGTCTTTGATTATTTGTGTGTATGCTTGCATGTTCTCCATGTCCCGCTAATTTATTTGTGTGTTTGCTTAGGAATATGAAACTTAATTATTGAATATTGATTGGTTGATACTTATCTTAGTTGACTAATGATCTAGAGTGCGCTAGATTATTCGTTGTGTACTTAATGCTTGACATTTCTTTGTGAACTTTAGAATATAATTATCTAGGTAATTGTAGGATAAAGTATTCAAGGACAACCAGAGAGTAGGCGCCTATAAATCACTAGAGGATTTGTAAACAAGACCCTTTGGTAATTTCAAAGAGTTAGGAAATAAGCACGCCCTATAGCCTTAGAATCACAACGCAACTAGGAATAAGGACGTGACAAATCAACCATCAATAGGAGATAATTAAGGAGTAGTAAAACCTAAGTAAACACATCTTTAAACTATCATACAGTACACATCAATTAGACATAGACTATCACAACCTTAGCTTAGATAATTAGATAATAGTAGAGTAATCGGTAGCAATACCAACCCCCAAATCCAATACCGAGATTCGTACCTTTTCATTTTCTAAAAACATAAAAGATAAAAATAATCTTCCTCAACCTCAACCTTAGCGTAGTAACTTCTCACTAGCATTCCTATTCCCCAGAGAACGATATCAATACCGTGGCTTACCCTAATTACTACACTACAACGATTAGGTTCACTGCCTGGGGTGTTATAAAACTTGCTCGAAGAAAAGGAAGTTTCCTTGACCCGAACGACGCGTGTGGCGTTATCGATCCTCCAAACACTCCAATGCATCTAGTTCGTAGAACAATTGCCACTAAAAGCAAGACCTTAATCACCAATATGTTATCTTTCAACTATTTGTTGATTCCGAAAACTTGCAAGAAAAGGATCACACCCACCGGTATTCTCAAGGAGAAAGAGGGTTTGAGCAAACTAAAGAATCTTATTTAATCAAGTCATGCCTTTCTTTAAACAACTAAAGGATCACTTTGAGAGTCTTAAAAAGGAATGAATTCGACATTAAAGAAATGGAAATGGAATTTGATGCAATGATAGTTGAGGTTAGTGATTATGAGCGAGCATTAAAATATAATGAGATTGAAAGGAAGAACTTGCATACAATCGAATGATAACATGATTTCGAATGTATTGCTCAAGATGTGTTTTTATCGCTACAAATTGCTCCATTAATGCTTCCCAATTTCATGAACTATCTGTTGCTCGAAAGTCTCCCATGATCGTGTCATTGAGCTTGAAAAGACTAATTCTAAACTATCTCGAGAAAATTGAACTAGATGATCACGACAATTTGGTTAAACATTTTCTAAGCTAGAGGTTGAGCATTTTAATTTACAACTAAAATATCAACATCTTAAAGAAAATGTAAAACTTCAAATATCAAGACATCCTCGGATGCTCCGAGTTTGATGCGCTTTTCAAATAAACAAACGAGATGAACAGATTCGTGCTCATTGTAACACGATTAGAAAGTTGAAAGCAAAAATTTCTCAATTGAAGGGTGAAAAGAAGAATGTGGTCGCTCCCAAATGCCTCCTCCTTTAGATTCTCGAATTCCCAAGCGTTTCATCTTCAAAACTTAGTAAACACATTACAAAGAAGAAAGCGAAAGTTTTCTTGAAGAAAATAAAAGGTTAAACGTCATTTCAATGAGTTATTTGAATCAATAAAGGTCACTCGTAACAAAATAACGATCAAATCGCTTCATTACAAAAGGAAATTGAGAATCAAGAGCCGTGTAAAAGGGAAAATGCCAATGATCAATGGGGAATGATGGACCAAAGGTTCCAATGGATAACAAATATGCTTTGTCATGAAATATGTCCTCCTCATCTCGTGAATAACAAACTTGCTATTCAAACATACTTCTCATCCCTTAAGGATTGCCTAGAATGTCTGCGTGAGATTGTTGAAGAGGATAAGTTAGAAAACCACATGATAATGCAATTGGGCATGCATGCTTATATGCCAAACGATCTCAAGAAATCCTAGAATGCTTAATCACAATATGCCCTAAGTCATTAGGTGAGAGAGTTAATCCTTTGATTCCATGTTCTATTCCTAGTGCCAAGTACGATATTCATTCGATGCCCAATGTGTTGAATGTGAACCTTAGTGTGCCTTCAAGTAGCTCGATTCCAGATCCGTGAATGCTAAAAGGCAATCTCTAGTGTGGACTCTAGTTCAAATCCCGGTAATTCTAGTGATAACAAAGTGAACCTTAGTGTGCTGCATGTAGTTCGGATCCTAGTACATCTAAACAGTGAAGCAAAGAGTAGTAAAACCAACTAATGTTCTCATTCCTCTACAGGAGTAATCGGTGACATTAAAGGGAGGAGGTCAAAGTCTCAAGACAATACAAGGAATGATAGGACCTCGCATGCTAAGAATGTGCCTTTGGAAAAGAGTAGAAGAACAATCTAGGAACTTTATGTTTGAACCTAATAAAATGAATCGTATTGATTCTAGTATTAGCCTTAGGCGTCTTCGTAATTAATTCAATTCGATACTATTTGCAAACCTTGTAATGATGATTGCTTGAATTCATTATTTATCATGAATGTGGTATGAATGCTTTGCCTAATCTCACGATTGTTCCGTGAAAAATGTTAATGCTAAAAACGCTAAGAAGGCTAAAAGGCAAAACGAAGAAAGCTAGGAAGCAAAGGAAACCCACAGGAAGAACCTTTAGTAAGGTAGGATATAGATGGATTCCTTTTGGTCAAAAGGCTAATCGATCCCGTCCTCAATATGCTAAGTCAATGCCCACTAGTAAATGGATGCCTACCGGAAGAACTATCCCTTTAAGTGAACATACTTTGAATAGGTCAAATACGAATACCAAGATTGCATCTATTACCAATGATTTCATTGACTCTATCTCGATTTAAATGTTTCCATTCACGATGTGGGTGTTCCAATCATCACTAACCAAATGGAACCCATTCTCGCATGGGATCCCAATTATCCAGCTTATCCATTCTTATCCGTGTTCAACCGCAGATCGCTCAAATCGTTCTATGGTACTGGACTCAGCCGCTCCAAGCATATGACCGAAACCGGTCATGCTCATGAACCGTGAGCAAATTCATCGGACCGTTAGATTCGAAATGATCATTTCGTTGCAATCATGGGTTATGGAGATTACGTTGTTGGTGATAGTGTCATCTCTAGAGTATACTATGTGGAAGGTCTTGGTCATAACTGCTTTACATTGGTCAATTCGTGATTCCGATCTAGAAGTAGCCTTGAAAACATACTTGTTTTGTTAGAGAACTTAATGGTAAGGAACTGTTAAAAGGAACTCGTGGTTCAAATCTTTACACCATCTCTATCGATGACGTGATGAAGTCTTCTCCAATTTGCTTGTTGTCACAGAGCTCGAAAACAAAGTCATGGTTATGGCATCGCTGTCTCAATCACTTAAACTTCGACACCATTAATGATCTCTCGTAAAGGACTTAGTTGTAGGTTTACCTAGACTAAAGTATGAAAAGGATCATCTTTGTTCAACATGTCAATTGGGTAAAGCAAAAGTATGCCCACAAACCCAAACCTACAAACTCAATTACGTAAGTTCTTCATACCCTTCATATGGATTTGTGTGGACCAATGAGAGTGCATAATATCTTTGGGAAGAAATATGTGTTAGTTGTGGTTGATGACTACTCTAGATTCACCGGGCCAAGTTCTTAAGGACAAAGGATGAAACTCCGATATCATCATCAAACTCATCAAACAAATTGCAGTTCGACTTAACAAACCGCCGAAATTATCCGAATGACAATGGAACCGAGTTTGTTAACAAACAACTTAGTGAATTTTATGAAAGCATTGGAATCACCATCAAAGAAGTGTTCCACGAACTCGTCAACGAACGGTGTAATTGAAAGACAAAATCGAACCCTTGTGGAAGCCGCTAGAACAATGCCGATTTACTCAAAGGTTCCAATGTTTCTCGGGTCAAGCTATTGCCACTTGCATGCTACACACAAAATCGTTCACGATTCACATATTCATGGAAAGACACCATATGAACTTGTCCACAACAGAAAACCTAATCTCTTTCCTTCGTGTGTTTGGAGCATTGTGTTATCCAACTAATGAAGGTCAAGACTTAAGGCAAACTTAGAGCTAAAGGACATTGGAGTATTTGTAGGTCTGCACCAAACAAAAGGGATACCGAATCTACAACAAAAGAACCCGAAATATCATGGAAACAATTCACGTTACGTTTGATGAGTCGACGGTCAAACGGCTCTGGACAATCCAGCTCGGACCCTCACTTCAAAATAGTCCCATTGGTTCATCCTTGTACCATTTCCTCCCCATCGCCTTCATATGTACCTCCATCAAGATGAATTAAGAAAACTGTTTGATCCTATGTTTGATGAACAAGATGAGCCAAGTGCTAATGATCATCAATTCCTACATCGAGGTCGCTCTGTCCAATTAAATGTGACAACTCGCAATTTCAAGTCATTTCTCAAGTTTCACAATTTCAACATTTATCGTAAACTAGGTTTACGTGTTCCAAATTGCGAACCTTTATGGTTTAGCGGCGAATTCTGATCATATCATCACGAACATTTCATATGGACTAAGTTTAGTCTACATTTCATTAGCATCATTTGCATCATGTTAATTCATTCATGACATTACATTTCACATTAAACGCGTAAATTTTATATTAAATAAACGTTATCGCGTGAGTTATTATTTTGAAAATTTAATCCGCTACTTCCAAAAATGATCCCGATATATTTTTATACTTACATTTAGTTTATAAAAACTATAATTTGAGTTTACCTAGTGTTTTAAATTTATTTCGTATATAAATTGTTAAATTTATATTATTACGGCGTTTTTCTTAAAAACTCACGATAATTATTTTATCACTCAAATTTTACAAGGAATGTATTTTACAATTTTATGATCTCATTACATTCTACTTTGATCTATTAAAATCTCTTTCACCTAAAAGTTACCATTTACCTTACAAGTATTATTAACTACATACATTTACTTACATTTTTCTCACAATAATTACACAAGTATTTATACAAGTATATATAAAAAAAAAAAAAAAAAAGATATTTGTTGAAAATCATCCCATAAAAACCGCCATAGTGATTGCATTAATTGGTGGGTGAATTATTTCTTACATGATATATCTTTATACACAATCTTGATTTTCACATTTCATTCATTTACAACACACATTCAAGTTCAAGTCAAGTGGTTTTTTTTTCTCTTGTTTCTTTCACTTCAAAACCGGCCAAGCCAAAGGATTTTCAAGAAATCATCAATTTTTCAAGATCAAGTTAATAAACAATCTAGAATCACACTCTTAATAAGGTTTTGAAATAAAAACCTAGGGTGTTTAGGCTAAACCTTGTTCTTTGCACCTCATCATATTAACTTGTAAGCATATTTCTATCATTTTTCATCTTTTCTTATCATTACATAAGTATTTTATCATTTTTATAGCAAACATGCAAGACTTGTGTTAGTTATACCATTTTTACATGATTTTAGAGTTATATATATATAAAAGTCATCCTATAATTATCCCCTTGGTATATGTTGGTCTTGATGATGTCTAGGAACCCATGACACCCTAAGAAGGTGTATGGTAGGATTAGATTAGCTTTGGAGTTGATTTGAAGGGATTAGAATAGGTTTAGTACGAGAAAAACTATTTTCGACTAGTATAAAATGTGTTCTGTCCTTGTTTTATTTTTCTGGAAAATCCGACAGTAGGCACGACTTTTGGCCTTAATATTTAGAAAATATACTTTAAAACGAATCCGTGGCGCTTGAACGGATTAAAACGGAGTTATAACGAAGAAGTTATGAATTTTTAAAGTTTGACGATTTAAATATATTTTTTCTCGAAATTTCAGAACATGTTTTTACTTTATACGAGTAAAAACGAGTCCTAAGCTTTACAAATTATTTCGACTTATCAAAAATATATTAGTATACTTCGATACGGCTAAGGACGATATACGTGAAAACGGATTTGAAACGACAAAGATATGCACGTTTTCATAAAATTGCCGTAACTATTATTTTCGGAAAAACTATATTAATTTTACGAGATAAGTGTTACGGTAACTACAATGACCATGTTGACGGTGTTTTTAACTATGATGTAGAACTTTTGGAACGAAATGTCTTCTAGTAAAATCAAGATCACCAAGCATATTTTTCAAAACGACCAACCGTTTGTGTAGCGGAGTTTTAATAAATTAATTACGGTTGCTCAAACTTTGCCGAAACTCACTTTTTACACAACAATTAGACAAAATCACCATCTTTAACCCTTATTATCTTTATGTTCGAGACCTCGGTGACGAAAACTTATGAACTGAAACTTTTAGGTTTTGATACAAGCTTTCCAAAACCGTCGAGTCCGTTTCCTAACGATCGACGTACACCATTTTACGACTAGTTTTTCGAAGCCATTTTTGTCACTTTCATGAAATTTCCGACGACATTATTTTACTTACGAAAATGATAATTTCACTATAAATCATTACGAAACCATTGTAGGATGACATTTTGACGTAAATACTTGTAAAGTGATTTAATAATGGTCAAGACGTCAAAAGAGTATTTTTCGACGATAAGTATTATTTTCAAAACTCGCAAATGGTATAAATAACATACGAAATGCATGCATAACATTACATTGCAACTTATTACGTATCATACCATTCATAATAGGTCATTTTCGAGATTCACGCTACATTTCAGTGTATCCACTTTTGCCATCGCATTATTGTCCAAGTGAGTTTCATAGCCCCTACTTTTACTTGTTTTCATAACTGTTTTGGGGGAGATACATGCTCAATTATTTTTTTATGACTATCATGCTTATTTGAAACTACTTGCTTAACTAAACCGAATGTTTAGTCATATCCTATATCATAAATCATTGAACCGAATGTCTTGGGATTATCCCGAACCGAATGTCTTGGGATTATCATTGAGTTGAATGTCTTGGGATTATTATTGTGCTAAATGTCTTGGGAACATCATTGAACCGAATGTCTTGGGATTTTCATTGAACTAAATGTCTTGGTATAATTATGTCAAGTAACTATTGATACATTAAGTTAGGCACTATTTTGTGAATTCATTTGACGATGTGGGCTTGAACATAAACTATATTACATTTTGGCAATGGGTTGTGAATACACAAGTTGCAAGTTTTGTATGGGCGGAACTTGAACCGAGTGGATTTACAATGCCTTTGTCAGCATAAACGATTTTTGAAAGGCTTTACATTTCAATACAAACCCTATGAACTCACTCAACCTTTGTGTTGACACTTTTAGCATGTTTTATCTCGTATCTAAGGCATTCACTTCATGGCATGCATTTGGACACATCATGGAGTCGCGATGACGACTCGCCTCACTGGGTTTTACGCACTTTAAAACATCGCTTGAATTGTAACAAACTTTTTCCGCACAAGTTGATTTTCATTTGGGACCTACTTTGTAAACTCGATTGTTTTATTAAATCAAACGATGTTCTTTTCAAACGACACTTTAGGTCGCTCAATATAATCGTGATTGTGATGCTATGACCAATCCCGTGAATTCCATTCCACGCAAAATGTAATTGGGGAGTGACATTAAATGATGTCGATTCTTCAATCTCAATATCATTAAGCCAAGAAGCGCCGATAATTCTGTTTCATCAACAAATCATCAATCATCGAGTGTACATCGTGGAATGGTATCCGTATCAACAATGAAGAAAACCTTTGCTACTCGTGAAGATGTTCCGCTTGAAAATATATTTTCTCCTAATCATCATCGTAACCATCTTCTTCGAAGATATTAACTCGCTACTTCAGTCCCCAACCAACGCCACACGAACACCTCAAAAATGGACTCATGATCATCCATTAGACAACATCATTGGAAATCCTCTCGTCCCATATCAACACGAAACAACTTGCAACCGATGCCTTGTGGTGCTTCTTCAATTCATGCTATCTAAGATCGAACCAAAGGATGTTAAAACCGCCATGGATGAAGACAAGCGGTTCAATGCCATGCAAGAAGAAATTCATGAGTTTGATCGACTTGATGTATGGGAATTAGTACCGCTCCAGATGTGCTATGATCATTGCTCTAAATGGATCTTCAAAGTAAAACTTGATGAGCATGGTGATGTGTTAAAGAACAAGGCTCGATTGGTTGCTAAAGGGTATCGCCAAGAGGAGGTATTGACTTTGAAGAATCGTTTGCTCCTGTTGCTCGTGTCGAGGCAATCGTAATCTTCTTGGCTAATGCTGCTTGTAAGAACATGGTAGTCTATCGATGGACGAAAGACGACATTTCGAACGGAGATCTTAAAGAAGTCATCTATGTCACCAACCCAAGGCTTTGTGAATCCCGAGCATCCGACTCACGCTTATCGCTTGAAGAAGGCTCTATACGGTTTAAAACAAGCTCCAAGGGCATGGTATGATACGCTATCAAAGTTTCTTCTATCAACTGGATTCAAAGAAGGAGCGCTTGATCCAACATTGTTCACCGTGAAGTCGTGCAAACATTTAATTCACGCTCAAATTTATGTTGATGATATCATCTTTGCCTCGATCGACCCAAATGAGTGTGATCGTTTTTAATGAAATGAGTTCAAAATTCCAAATGTCAATGATGGGACAAATGTCATTTTCTTGGGATTACAAATTTCACAAAGTCCGGAGGCATTTTCATAAATCAATCTAAATATGCAATGAGATCTTAAAGAAATTTGGATTTGATTCAAGTGACCTGTTGACACTCCCATGATTGATTGAACCAAACTAGATGAGGACCACTCGGGATCATGGTAGACCAAACAAAATATCGTAGTATGATTGGATCACGATGTACCTCACCGCTAGTAGACCGCACATCTTGTTTGTTTGCTTGTATGTGTGCTAGATACTAGGCTAAGCCTACCAAAAGCACCTTGAAGCAGTTAAATGGGTCTTCGGTATCTCCAAGAACCATCAATATGGGACTTTGCACCGAAAGACACCGGTATGTCACTAACAACAGATATGCGATGCGAGATCATGCAGGTGTCAAGATACTCGTCAAGCACGGCCGGAGGTGCTCGCTTTTAGGTGATAAACTTGTGAGTTGGTCATCAAAGAAGCAAATGAGTACTTCTATTTCCTCTACAGAGACGGAATACATAGCCATGTCATCGTGTTGTGCTCAAACTTTGGATGAGATCTCAATTAACCGACTATGGCTTTGTATTCGACAAAATCCTCCATCATCGTGATAATAAAAGTGCTATTGCTCTCTCATGCAATAACGCTCAACACTCAAGAGCTAAGCATATCGACATTCGACATCATTTCATCGAGAACAAGTGGAAAAGGTGTAGTGGAACTCTATTTGTGAGGATCGAATACCGCTTAGCAGACATCTTCACCAAAGCTCTTCCAAGAGAACGCTTTGAGTAAAGGTCTATCTTCATCTATCTCCACGATATATCTATTCGAAAAACAAAATACAAAATTATAAAACCCCAAAATCAAATAGAAAAATATAAAACTTTCAAAATCCATAAAAATCAAAATTTCAAAAATCTTCAAAATATTGTCTATTTGTCATGTTTTCTCTGCTCGATAAATATCTACGGTCTTTGTCTTTGTCATTCAAAGAATGACACAGACTTTAGATATTGTTCGAATTTTCTTAAAAAAAAAAAAATTAGAAAGAGAAACATTGGTTTATTGTCATTTCGTGCAAGAACTCCGCTTTTCAAAGAAAGAACAGAGCCATGCTTTATCATGTTTTCAAATTTCATGCTCGATTCTATAAAAGTTATCTCAATAAAACTAATTGTTTTGAAAAATAACTCGGACTCTATTTTTTGATAATCATCTGGACTTATTTGTCAAAATAACTAACTCTCAATCAACAACCTATGTCATTGATCGAGGGGGAGAATGATTTCAATTAAATTAAAATGTTATTTGTCATTCAATTGTTTTCAAAAGATAATCATGCATGTTCAATCAATAGAGTTTAAAAGTCTTAATATCCGATCCATATCGCTTAAAACGTTTTCATAATCAAGTCACAATTCTCCTTAAAGCTTTCAAAATCAATTTAATTCTAAAGAGATCACATATCTCAAATGATTTGATTATTGTGATCGGGGAGAATTTGTGATTTAAATTGGATTGATATTGATAAATCGGTAAATGGTTTTATATGATATACAAGCTCTCCTTCCCACATGTGCCAAACGATTTTAAATTTTTCATGCACATGTTAAGGGGGAGCATCTATCTTAAACCAACATGTGTTGAAACGTGATCATTTTTCTCAATGTGCAGGTTCCCTCTATTATGTGCAAAACTCTTTTCAAGCCTAGAAGCACATATTGAGGGGGAGCAAAATCATGAAAATCTCATCCTTCCCCAAAATGCTTTATCTACTTAATTCGATTAGGGAAGTGATGTTGATATCTTTTAAAAATTGGTAATCAAAGAAGTTAATTCTTTCTCTTGCCTCCGTGTGCAAAACTATTTCAAATACTGGATGCACATGTTGAGGGGGAGTTCTCGTTCTAAAAATATCAAAAACAATTCAGGTACAAAATGCTTTGATAATATATCATAAGTATCTGGATTAATTTTCAAATGGTGGCCGATGAACAATACCAAATAGACCGACCAACTTTACTTGATGTACGGTGATATAAGGATGATAAGGTTAGGTACTTGTTCCCATGATCCACCGTAACGAGGATCTACCGAGGACTATCCACTAGTTAGTGTAGAGTTCTTAGGTATGATGATAAAGGAGAAAATGAGATATGGAAGAGTGCGGACTAAGACCGAGCTAGTATCGAATAAACCCAACAAGGTTCTAGCTATGAAGTCTTGGTAAGCAAGGGGTTGAAGAATTAAAAGAATTGAATGAGAAAAGGGTGAAAACAAATAGCCCTCCATTGATTCAACCTTAGGGAGATACGGGTTCAATTCATATGCTATCGATGGTAACATCGGTATTGAATACAAGACTTCATGGACCCAGTGGTGCACCGCACTTCAACTTTCCAAACCACTGTTCCTCTTAAAAGGACTTGTTTCATTCTCATGGGGAACCGACCTTATCTATCGACTTTCTCTTAGAGATCGTTGATATTGAAGAAGAGACCCTCTCCCAGTCTCGATATAGGATCCAAATATGCACAAATTGAGTCTAGAGCTACGAGATCATCAATAAATCTTATTAGGACACTTTCAATGAAGACTCTCGCTTCACATAATGTGGAAAGAGATTATATCTGAGTCCCACGATTATCCTTGTGGTATTGCTGTAACATCCGAGTGATATGTCGACATATTCACAATGAAGATGGAAAGCCTCGAGCCAACATCAAACAAGCTCCGGTAGGTGGCATGTGAGATCTAATCATTAGATCAACCATGTGACAACCCAACGTAAACAATGGGGCGATTCAATTCTTGAATCAATCCTCGTTCAGTTATGGATTGACGGATACCTTTGAAAACCGGTTGTTGTGCTCAAAACTCTTTCTTTAGCACATTGACCGTATACGAATATTTCAAATCAAAAGGTGTTTACGATTGATAATTGATTATTAAAACCTTCGTTGTATTGCAAAACAATTTCTATTGAGCAATACACACGTTTTCAAATCTCTTTTCATCAATCGTTGAATCTCTATTCACCACTCACTCCGTGTTGTCTTCTTTGTGACGCTCCGTTTGAGAACGAGAGAGCGACTCTGAAACCGTCAAGAAATTCTTCGAATTTTACCGATCACAGCAAGATTTGTATTGATCAACGGAGAACCGTGGGCGGCACCTCAATTCGGTAAAGTGATCAAAGACACTTTTGCGCTTTATTTCTAAATGTTTTATGCAGTACTCCTACGCTTGCACCGATCGAATGAAGCGGTCAATCCATAGTCGATGCTCACTCAACACATTCATCTCAAAAGAAATCATGATTAAGGCATCAATGTCTCGATATTTTCACTCCATGCTCGCCACACTGTTGTGTTAATATCTTGAATCAACGAAGCTTCGCCACTCGATGAGAAGATATCATGATCCGTAATGCGAGCATGCCGGTCCAATGTCACAACTTCACATAATACCAAACCACAATGGATGTCTCGTAGATTTTGTTATCGATGATCTCAAAGATGGCTCAATATTATTATCACATGGATCAAGAAAAGACCTCCACTTGACTTTCCAAACATGCAATGAGAAGAATCAATGACTACGAGCTTGAGCAAAGTACTACATCAAGAATGCAAGAACAATTTTTAATGTAATAACTGCTTGTATTCAATGTAATTTTAGTACATGTTTGAGGTGACCTCCTTAGGGGAGATTGTTAGAATTAGAATTTCGGTATAAAAGAGTCGGTCACCTCAAGTATATGTAATCGTTAGAAAGCTCGAGTCGTAGTTCTTTAAGATAAGTAGTATTTAGTTAAGTAACACCGTGGAGGACTGACGGTCTTTACCCATTGTATGCTCGATCCATAGCTTCGCTGTGTGGCGTTTTATTGTAAGACTATAAATACTCACCTTCCAAGGTAGAGTTGGAACTCATAATAAAATTTTCTTTCTCTCACTAAAGTTCCCTAAACCTCAACTTTCTCTCTCTAGAATTCCACTTATACGCCACCTTGTGTTATGGTTTGATGTATGTGAAACCAATATCCTACACAAGAACCCCAACTGAACAAAGCATCTCAACAGATGATCTTAATGATTCTCAGAGTTTTGCACCGAACTCACCCCGAGTTTCAAAGTAACATCTTGGATTTCACAAACACATCAAACCATGATCATAAAGGGGCGTACACTATATGAGTTTTGAGAGAAAGTTTAGAGGTTTCGAACTTAGTGAGAGAAAGTAAAAGTATTATTATGAGCCCAACCTCTACCTTGGGAGGTAGAGGTATTTATAGTATCTACATAAACGCCACCTACGGGTCATGGATCGTACATGAGGTAAAGACCCGTCCGTCCTCCATGATGTTACTTAACTAAATATTACCTTTACATTAAATAACTACGACTACGAGCTTAACGATTACATATACTGAGGTGACCGATAATTTAATAACCGGATTTACTAAATCCTAACAATCTCCCTATGGAGGTCACCTCAAATTACATTGAATACAAACAGATATTTCATTAAGATTGTTCTTGGATTCTTGTCAATGAACTTTGCTTTGTAGCCCGTAGTCTTTGATTCTTCATGTTTTGCATGTTTGGTTAATCCAAGTGGAGGTCTTTAACTGATCCACGTGATAATGAGTTTTGAGCCAACTTTGAGATCATCAGCCACATTAAATCTCTGACTCATCTTTTGCAGTGTTTCCATTATGTGATGTTGTGACTTTTGGACCGACATGCTCACATTCGATCATGATTTCTTCTAATCGAGTAGCGTGTTTTAGTTGATTCATGATATTTGCAGCAGAGAGGTAAGCATGGAGTGAAAGTATCGTAGTTATTGATGCACTTGTCATGATTTCAAGTGAATGTGTGTGTGAGCATGTGGCAATAGATTGACCTCTCAATTCGATCACCGCAAACGCCGGGTGTTCCCGCATAAAACAAATAGCAATAAAGCGCACGAAGTATCTTTGATCACTTTTGTTGAATCGAGGTACACGCCCACGGTTCCTCGCTGATCGAGACAAGCACCGACGTGATCCGTATAATTCAAGAATTTCCTTGACAGGTTTCACAAATTGCTCTAGCTGCCTCAAACCGGAACGCCTCAAAGAAGACAACACGAGTGAATGAACCAAATAATCGAGATTCACCGATTGATGAAAAGAGATTTGAAAACAATCGCATCGCTTAATAAAGTGTTTTTGCAATACAACGAAGGTTTTAAGGAAAACCAATTATCAATCATAAACACCTTTATTTTGAAATACATAATACACATGACGTGCTAAAGAAAAGAATTTGTGAGCACAACGACCGGTTTTTAAAGGTATCCACAATCCATTTTCTTGGACCCGGATTGATTCAATATTGATAAGGTCCAGATGTCACAAGCAAGTCTTGGCAATACCACAAAGATAATACGTAGGACTCTCAAAATATGTAATCACATTCCACATTTTGTGAAATTGTGAGTCTTCAAGAATGATGTGTCCAAATGAGATTTATTGAGGATCTCATGGTCGAGACTCAATAGTGCACTTTTGGTTTCCTATGTCTGAGACTAGTGAGAGGGTCTCCTTCTTCAATATCAACAATCTCTAAGAGAAATTGATAGATTATGTAGGTTCCTCAGAGAATTAAACAAGCCTTTAAGAGGAACTGAGTAGTTTGGGAAGTTTAGTGCAGTGCGTCACTAGGTACATGACGCTTTGTCTTCAATACCGGCTACCTTAGTAACCACCAAGAGTATATGTATTGAACCCGGTTTCGCTTTAAGGTTGAATTATTGAGGCTATTTCTTTTCACCCTTTTACATTCCAATTATTTTCATTCTTCAACCCCTTCAAGCTTACCAAACTTCATTACTATAACCTTGTTTGGTTTGCTCCAAGATTAGCTCTATCTCATCCGCACACTTCCCATATCTCACTTTTCTCCTTTTTTTATCATACCTAAGGACTCTACACTATCTAGTGGATTGTCCATGGTAGATCCTCCGTTCTCATGGATCTTAGGAATTAATACCTAACCTTATCATCCTTATATCACCATGCATAAAGTAAATCAAAAAAAAAAAAAAAACCCATGCATAAAGTAAAATTGGTCGGTCTTTTGGTATTGTTCTTCCGCCTTGAAACCAATTGAAAACAATTTGAAAACTCAATCAAGATACTTGTGATGTATAATCAAAGCATTTTGTATCTTCATTGTTTTTGATATTTTAGAAATGCTCCCTCAACATGTGCTTTCAAGATATGAAATTATTTTAGCATATGGAGGCAAGAGGACTTTGAAATCTTAGATTGAGAAAGATCCAATCTTTGATTAACATTTTCTAAAATGCTCATCATCACTTCCCGATCAATTCAATTAGATAAAGCATATCGGGAAGGATGAGGTTTTCATAAGATTGCTCCCCTCAATATGTGCATCGAGATTTGAAAGAGTTTTGCACATATAAGAAGGAACCCGCACTTTGAGACAAATCAATCACGCTTCACTCCTTTTTGGTTTAAAATAGATGCCCCCTAACATGCGTGGAAAATTTGAAATCGTTTGGTACATGTAGGAGGAGAGCTTGTTGTTATATTTCTAAACCATTTATCAAATTATCAGTTTATATCCAATTTAAATCACAAATTCTCCCCCGATCACAATTTTCAAATCATTTGAGATTTGTGATCTCTGTAGATTTAAATTGATTTTGAAAGCTTTTGAGGAGAATTGACACTTGCTTATGAAAACATTTAACCGATAAGGATCAAATCTGAGACTTTAATCTCCAAAGATTAAACATGCTTGAATATCTTTTGAAAACATGACATAAAACTTGGTCTCGAACCAATTGTATGACAAATAACTTTTGATTTAAATGAAATCATTCTCCCTCAATCAATGACATATGTTGTTAATTGAGAGATAGGATTTTGACAAGTGTTAAGTCCGATGATTTTCAAAAATTGAGTCCGAGTTATTTTTGTTAGTTTTCATTCGTATAACAAATATTTTTCTTAAGAATTTATAGAAGAAAAATATTTGTGAAGGAAACATTTGTCTTTTTAGTGACAAACATATGTTTTAGAATCGAGCATGAGATTTGAAAATGAGATAAAGCATGGCTCGTTTTTTCTTTTAAAGAACGGGTTATAGACTCAAATGACTATAAGCCTTCGCTTTACTTTCTTTTTTTTTCTTTTTTAAATGAATTATGTACATTCGAACAACATCTAAAGACCCGTGTCACTTTTTGAATGACAACACAAAGACCGATATTTTATCGAATAAAGAAAACATGAGAGAAAAAATATTTTTAGCTTTTTCAAAGATTTTCTGATGATTTTTTTTAATAGATTTTTAAATTTTGTATTTTCTATTTTCTTTTGAGGGTTTTATAATTTTTATTTTGCTTTTTGAAAAGATATTTACAAGAGATAGATGAAGAAAACCTTTAATCCTCGCCTTCCTCTTTGAAGACGCTTGAGTGTTCCGATTGTATACTCTTTAGACCAAGTCGGGAGGATAAACTCAAACGCTTTCTAGGAAGAGCTTTGTGAAGATGTCCGCTAATTGGTATTCACCCTCTCAAAATAAAGTTCCACCACACCGCTTCTCCACTTGTTCTCGATGAAATGATGTCGAATGTCGATATGCTTTGCTCTTGAATGTTGAACGTTGTTGCATGAGAGAGCAATGGCACTTTTGTTATCACAATACGTAGGGATTTTGTTGAATTCAAAGCCATAGTCGATAATCGGGATCTCATCCATAGGATTTGAGCACAACAAGATGACATGGATATGTATTCACTGTAGAGGATATAGATGTACTCATTTGTTTCTTTGAAGACCATCTCACGCTTATCACCCAAAAACCGAGCACCTCAAGACGTGTTTCGACGCAGTATCTTGACATCCCGCATGATCGAGATCCGCATAGGCTATTAGTGACATACCGGTGTCCTTCGGTACCAAAGTACCATGTTGATGGTTCCTTGAGATACCGAAGACCCGCTTAACCGCTTCAAGGTGCTTTTGGTAGGCTTAGCCTCGTATCTAGCACACATGCATACAACGAATATAATGTATGGTCTATCGGCAATAAGGTACATCGTGGATCCAATCATACTGATATTTCATTTGATCTACCATGATCCCTGAGTGGTCCTCATCTAGTTTGGTACGCTTCCACCATGGGAGTGTCAACGTGTCACAAGAGTCAAATCCAAATTTCTTTAAAATTTCATTAGCATATTTAGATTGATTGATAAAATGCCTCCGGACTTTGTGAAATTTGTAATCCCAAGAAAATGACATTTGTCCCATCATTGACATTTGAAATTGGAGCCCATCTCCTTAAAAAATGGTCACATTCATCGGGGTCACCGAGGCAAAAATAATATCATCAACATAGATTTGAACGTGAATTAAGTGTTTGCTCGACTTTCCGTGAACAATGTCGATCAATCGCACCTTTGTCAATCCAAAGAATAGAAGAAACTTTGATAGCATATCGCATCATGCCCTTGGAGCTTGCTTCAAACCATAAAGAACCTTCTTCAAGCGATAGACATGAGTAGAATGCTCGATTCACAAAACCTTCGTAGGTCAATGATATGACTTCTTTAAGATCTCCGCTAAGAAAAGCCGCCTTTACATCCATCCGATAGACTACCATATTGTTACTTGCAATATTAGCCGTGAAGATTCTCGATTGCCTCGATACGCGCAACTAGAGAAAATGATTCTTCAAACTCAATACCTCCTCTCGACGGTATCCTTTTTCAACCAATCGAGCCTTGTTCTTTAATACATCACCATGCTCATCAAGTTTTACTTTAAAGATCCACTTTAGAGCAATGATCATAGTACGTCAGGAGCGTGTACTAATTCCTATACATCTAGTCGATCAAACCCATGAATTTCTTCTGTATGGCATTGAACCAACTGCCTTCATTCATGGCGCTTTAACGCCTTTAGGTTCGATCTTAGAGGAGTTGAAGAAGCACCATAAGGCATCGCTGCAAGTTGTTTACGAGTGGATACCGGAAGAGAGGGTTTCAATGATGTTGTCCAATGGATGGTCATGTGTCCATTTTCTAAGGTGTTCATGTGGTTGTTGATGAGGAACCCAAGTAGCGTAGTCATTTTCTCCTAATGAAGATGGTTCCGATGATGGTTCAAGAGCAAATATGTTCTCAAAGGAGCATCTTCGTGAGTATCGAAGGATTATCTCCATCATAGGTGCCGTAAACAATTCCATGAAGTACACTCGATGATTGAGGATTTGATGATGAGATGAGTGATCAGCAGCAGTGCTTCTTGACTCAATGACATAGAAACCAAGGGTTATGTACGTTAGAGTCGGCAATTTCGACACGACCATTAACACGACACCCACACGACCGCTCTTAACAGTTTCGTTCGACCTAATCAGCCAGGTTCTCTTAATGTGTCCGACCGTTAAGACACTAATAAAATTAATGTTTCGTGGTCTTAACAGTCCGGACTGCTAAGACACGTTAAGAGACTCGTTAAGAGGTTATATATATATATATGTTCAAAATAAACCCCACCCTAAAACACTTTCTTTCTTTTCATATTTCGCTACTTCTTTCTTCTCATTTTCTCCAAATCTAATCAATTTCATCTCATCTATTAATCGATTATCTCAACATATCTAATAACAAACCCATCAAGATAATCATCTCATTTAATTGTGGTTCAGATATATTTAAGCTTCAAGTTCTTGTAAAAACGCCTGCCCTGTGGGATCTCGATGAATCTTTCGATGCTTACTCCATGTGTGTATGGTCGCCGCGCTATACCTTGTCGATCCTAGCCGCTTCTTGTTAAAACCGCTCAATTTATTTGGGTTAAACCAAAGCCACCGCCATCATTGGATGAGTTAAACCACAAGTTTTTCAACGTGATACATGCTTCATATATCGATTATGCATGTTTTCGATTTTGGGTTTTGTACATATATTAATCGCGGCCACCGACGGGTTAATGAAAACCTTACTGTCGAAACCATACCCGCTTTATATAACGGGTAAATGGGATATATGCTATATCGCTTAGTTTTATATACATGTTGGGATATTTTTGGTTCATCGGTATGTTTTTATGTTAATGGATCTTGTTGGTTTATTTTGAGTATTTGGTGTTTTGTTAATGGATCCGCGTGTTTCGTTATGTATTTGGTATTTTTGTTAACGTCCCTTAATGTTCGTGGTCGTGAAACCCGTAATGTTCGTGTCGTGTTCGTGTTCGAAAAATGACACGATTTGTTATCGTGTCGTGTTCGTGGTTCGACCTTATGTGTTCGTGTCTTAACAGTTCGTGTTCGTGTCGTGTCGTGTGGATCTCATATGCCACCTAATGTACGCTGACAGGATAGAGCAGCCTCTATTGATTGATTTGATGATCAAGAGCAATTGGCTCATAGTGTTCATCAAACATTGATCAAACAATTTCTTCAAATCATCTTCTCAAGGAGGTACATAAGGTGTTCTTGGGTGAGATATTTTGTACAAGAGAAGAACTAATGGGACTACTTAATGAAGGTTGTGATGCGGGTCCGAACTTGATTATCCTCGAACTACTTGCCCGGACAACTCATCGAACCCGACGTGAATAGTTTCCATGATATCTCGAGTTCTTTGTTGTAGATTCGTAACCCTTCTTGTTTGATGCATAACCCACAAAACTCCAATGTCCGCTTTAGCTCTTAATTTACCTAAATCTTGACCGTCATTCGCTGGATAGCACAAAGCACCAAATACACGGTATAGGAGAGATCGTGTTTTCGCTTATGGACAAGTTTGTATGGAGTTTTTCCATGAGTGGTGTGTATGAGGGAACCATTTTGGGTGTAGCAAGAAGTGGCAATGGCTTCAAATTTCAAAGAAACATTAGAACCTTTGAGTAAATTAGCATTGTTCTTGCACTTCAACAAGAGTCCGATTTAGTCTTTCAACTACACCGCTCGCTGAGGCATACGTGGAACACTTTTTGATGACTCGATTCCAATACTTTCATAAAATTGACTTAAGTCTTTGTTAACTAACTCCGTGCTATTGTCTCGCCGAACAATTCTAACAAAGATTGTTAAGTCGAACTCAAGTCGCTTGATAAGTTTGATGATGACATATGGAGTTTCATCCTTTGTCCTCAAAAACTTAACCTAAGTAAATCGAGAGTAGTCATCAACAACAACTAATACATATTTCTTCCCATTTATAGTTTGCACTCTCGTAGGTCCGGACAAATCCATATGAAGGTATGCGTAACTTCCATAACTGAAGTTTGTGGGTTTGGGTTTGTGGGCATATTTCTTGCTTTTTCCCAATTGGCATGTCAACAAAGATGATCTTTTTCATACTTTAATCTGGGTAAGCCTCTTACAAGATCCTTTCTGGAAAGATTATTTATGGTGCCGAAGTTCAAGTGATTGAGACGACGATGCCATAACCATGACTTTGTTTTTGAAGCCTTTGACAACAAGCAGATTGGAGAATACTTCATCATGTCTTCGATAGAGATAGTGTATAGATTTGAACCCCGTGTTCCTCTTAAAAGTTCCATGCCATCAAGTTCTCTAACAAAACAAGTATGTTTTCTAAAATCCACCTCTAGATCGGAATCACAGAATTGACCTATAGAAAACAGATTATGACCAAGACCTTCTACATAATATACCCTGGAGATTACACTATCACCAACGACATAGTCTCCATAACCCATAATTGCACCAAAATGATCGCTCCCAATCTAATAGTCCCGATGAATTTACTCACGGTTCATGAGCCATGAGCGATCTCCAAATATATGCTTGGAACAACTGAGTCCGTGTACCACGTAACAATTTGAACTATCTGCAGTTGAACACGCATAAAAAATGGATAATCGGATAATTGGGATCCCCATGCAAGAATGGGTTCCATTTGGTTAGTAATGATTGGAACACCCACATCGGAAGTAGAAACAATGGAATCATCGTGATAGATGCAAAAGGTCCGTGATTTGACCCATTTAAAGTATGTTCACTTCTTAAGGAATAGTTCTACCAAGATGCATCCATTTTCTAATGGGCATTGACTTAGATAATTTAGGGCACAACTCATTAAGACTAAGTTATGCCGAGGGTATCCACCGATAACCTACATTACTAAATTTTCTTCCTGGGTTTCAAAGTTTTCTAACCTTCTTCCACCGCTGCTTTCTAGCCTTCTTAACATGATTGTTGGAATTAACGATTTTAACTGGAGTTTAATGAATTAATCAAATCATTCACGCCACATACATGATTAGTAATAGAAACCAAGCAATCATCATTACATGTTTTATCGATAGTAGCGTAATCAATTAATTACAAAGACGCTTATAGCTAATACTAGAATCAACACGATTCGTTTATTTAACTCAAACTTAATGTTCCTAGGTGGTCTTCTACTTTCTTCCATTGCACATTCTTAGCTCATGAGGTCCTATCTTGCTTTGTATTGCCTCGGAGGCTTTGACCCGCTTGCTTTTATGTCACTGACACTCTGTAGAGGGAATTATGGGAACATTAGTTGGTTGAGCTACCTTTTGCATTCCCGAACTAGAAGTGCAGGGATCTGAACTACTTGAAGGCACTTTAGAGTTCACTTTCTTAACACTGGGCATTGAACAAGGCATCACAGCTTTATCTTTCTTACTTAAAGATTTAGGACATGTTGCTCTTAAACATTCTAACAGCTCTTGAGATCATTTGGCCTGAATGCAGGCAAACCTAATTTCACTATCGAGGGGCTTATTTATGAAATCCTCTTCTACAATCTCACGGAGACATTCTAGACTATCCTTAAGCTGAGAGAAATAGTTATGAAACACAAGTTCGTTATTTATAAGATGAGGAGGAATGTATTTAATACCATGATATTTATAGTCCGCAGATGACTTTGATGCAACATTCTCATTAAAACAAGTGGCATTTTCCTTTTACCGACTCTTCAGATTCTCAATTTCCTTTTGCAACGAAGTTATTTTTTCATTATTTTTGTCACGAGTGACCTTTATTGATTCAAATAACTCATTGAAATGTTGTTTATTCTTTTCATTTTCAGATTGAAAAGCTTCATTTTCTAGTTGAAGTTCATTAATGATGTTTTGAAGATGAAAGTTCTTAGAATTTTGAGAATCTAAAGGAGGAGGCACTTGGGAGCCAAACACATTGTTCTTTTCACCCTTTAATTGTGAGATTTGGGCTTTCAATTTTCTGATCGTGTTATAGTGAGCTTGAATCTGTTGCTCACGTTTGTTTATTTCAAAAACTGCATCAAACTCTGGAGCATTTGAGGATGTCTTGATGTTTGAAATTTTGACATTTTTCTTGAGATGTTGATATTTTAGTTGCAAATCAAAATGTTCAATTTCTAGCTTAGAAAAGTATTTTACCAGATTATCGTGATCATCCTGATCAATTTTCTCATTTAGTTTTGAGTTTTGTTTTCAAGCTCAATGACACGATCATGGGAAACTTTCAAAGCAATGATAATTCATGAAATTGAGAAGCGAATAGAATGCTTAGTAACAAGATAAAACACATCTTGAGCCACATAACTCAATACTAAGTTCTCATTTAAGATATGCGATTCTTCCTTTCAATTTCATTATATTTAAGTTCCCATTCATACTATTGACCTCAACTATCGTTGCATCAAATTCCTTTTCCATTTCTTTAATATCCGAGTTTATCCTCTTTGAAGACTCTCAAATTGACCTTTAATTTTTAAAGAAAGGCATGACCTCGCTTAAATAGCATTCTTTTGTTTGCTCAAAACCCCTTTCTCCTTCAGTTATCCCTGTAGGTGTGATTCTCTTCTTACATGTCTTCTCAAAATCAACGAATAGTTGATAAACAACATACAGGCTAATTAAGGTCTTGCTATTAGTGGAAATAGTTCTAAGAACTAAATGCATTGGTGTATTCAGATGATACACAGTAGCTGCAGGCACTTTCCTAAGGGGAGGGTTTGTTTCAACAAGTACATTCGCTTTTTGCATATCCATGTCTTTCTTCCAAAAAAATTGTTCTGGAGTTAATTGAGTTTGAGGCTTAAACTTGTTCAAGGAGATCCAAATTTCCTTAGTGTAATCATGAGATTTAAAGTTGATGTTATATTTAATGCACCAGGGATCTTTAAGCTTATCATTCAGTTTTCCTTAGTGGCATCTTCTAATTTTCTACCTTCCTCATTGCACTCAACACAACTAGGTTTCTGTCTAGGTTTAAGTATCTCATTTCCATCATAGATTACGTTTTGAGCAACTTTCGCTATCTTACCATACTCAGGATTGGGTTCGTTTACAATGGGAATACTATGCTTATCGCTTAAGACTCTATGCTTAGTGACCATGTGAGCAGTCTGAAGGATGTTTCCTTGTACGTACAAGTTATTTTCAAGCTTGTTTTTCAAAGTTTTTAGATTGGAAAAGTCATTCAAACGTTTTGATTCCTTAGCATTAAATTCTTGTTTAAGCACTTTAACATTATCTTGGAGTTCTTGCTTTTGCTTAACAGTTTTAGAGAGCTTTTCTTGTAAGGAGTTTAACTCTTGTTTTAACACTTCTTCTCTAAAATTACTTTTTCTAATAATTGTGCGCATTTAGTTATCCATTTCCTGCTCACGGGTAGTTAACTCAAACATAGCACATTGTTCATAAATTACAACTTGTTCTTTATAGGCATTCAGTTCAGAGATAACAGAATCATCGGGGGCACATGCAGTGTATTCATAAAAAATATAGTCATCATTGACTGCAGAAGATGCATCACTTGGTACAATCTCACTTTCACTTTGTATCACATATTGATCATATGGAACAATATTACTATTACCCACATTATCAATATTTGATTCATTAGTTTCATGTGATTGTACTTCGTTATGTATCTTTTGCTCATCAACTTCATCATATAGTTTTAATACCTCTGAAATGATTGAAGCTTTGGATGGACCGCCTGTTGTGGTGATGAGACCTTTGGAGAGACCATTGGTGAAATTCTAGACATGAAGATTGTCTCAGCGTGGGTTCATCATCGACATCGAGTCAAATGCATCACAACAACGACTTGAAAGGCATTTTGATGATTGTGACCTATTCTATGAATTGGCTACTCATCAACATCAAGATCATAGGTTTTGGCATTTCCCTCAAGAAGAAACAACAATTCTTCTTCATCCAAAACCGCTCCATCGTCTCGAGCTTGCACCAAGAGATCTTGTCCTGAAATACTCGCATTTTGAGGGCGTTTTGGAGATGTGCGCCTTGCAATGTATCCATCACCACCACAGTTGTAGCACTTGATTGGCTTTGCTTGTCCTTGATTTTCATTCCTTCCTCGATTCTGATTAGCCACATACCCTCCTCCTGCTCCAGTATTACCATAACCTGCTCCAATCATCCATTATTCATACCTTCTTCCTAGCACATTATGCACCACCTCCTTTTCATCTTTGACAGTAGCTTGATTGTGTGGATTGGATGCTGTTCTGAGGTTATTATTGGTGTTGAGTGGAATTCAGATTTTGACTGACCATGAGAGATAATTGATTGATGAAGTTTTCCATGAGTGTGTTTGAATTTGGTGGCTTATATGCTGGATCAGGAATGAGCTTGTAGTTACCATTACCTGTTGGTATGACTTGAGAAGCTTTGGTGGTGATACCTACATTTGTGTAAAATGCAGTTGAGTCATTTGATGAGCTTGTTTCTCCCTGTTTAGATTTAAACTGTTCAAGAATCATTCGTTCAAACATAGCATGTCTCTCATTCTAAAGCAGGAATGCATACAATTTCTCATAGTTAGTGTTCCTCAAACCCTTAGTTAACTTGACTAAAGTGACAAATTTGTGCCATTCGGGATTCATGTTGTTCACAAACTTTGAGTTTAGCCGAATATTTGGCATAGTCATTTTGATATTCCTCATGTAATTCACAAGCTTGTGGAACCTCACGTATATTCAGTGACACTTTCTCGTTTCATCTTGAAGTGCTCAAAGTCATCATACATTGAGATTCTCTCTTTTATAGTTAATTCGTAACCGTAGAGAAGCATCTTGACATTGTCCCAAACCGCCTTAGCTTCAGTTGTGATTGATTAACTTGTAGATGTCTTTGGAAGACCCTAAAGTATAATGTTTGAAGCCCCGATATCAAGATCGATTCTTCTTCTCCTTATCACCGAGCTCATCATACGCCTTTGGTCCGTCCAAACCTAAAATCACCGCACCATCCGCAGCAGCTTTCAAGTGTGTCTCGTAGTTTCAACTGATAAGGTCCTTCAACAATTGATTTGAGAATGTTAACCCCATTTTCTTTTCCCAAACAAGACAACCTAATTCGTTGAGCCCATGAGTCATAGTCGGTTCATCGAGCATAGGTGGACGAGTATCCGATCCACCGCTGAACGCCCCGCCTGTAAGAGATGATTGTAGGCATGTTGAAGACATGATTACGTATATCACGGATTTTATAACTCTATGATTAAACCGGGAAATAGATTCTTTCACGGGATTTTACTAAATCAAGAGAAAACCGTATCAGAAACAATAATCAATCAAGTCGCTATAAACCTTGAGGTCAAGTCGCTAAGTAACAACTCGCTAAAAGCACAAGTCGCTGTGATACAAGTCGCTAAAGTAATAGCTCGCTAAGTAGACAAGTCGCTAAAGAACAACTCGCTAAGTGGGCAAGTCGCTAAAGAACAACTCGCTAAATGGGCAAGTCGCTAAAGAACAACTCGCTAAGTGGGCAAGTCGCTAGAGAACAACTCACTAAGTGGGCAAGTCGCTAAAGAACAACTCGCTAGACTGAACAGTACGGCCACTACTTTGTACTATATGTCGCTTTGTCTCAAGAGACAAGTCGCTAGAGCTCAAGTAGCTACCACAACAACAACAAGTCGCTGGATAATATAGAAGCAAGTCGCTACGAAGAATACTTTACCGAGACTCAATTCGCTAGCTAGAAAAATTCAAAAACAACACTTTTCAATCCAAAACTAACCCAACCACAGTGATTCAAGCTTTCCAAATCAAAACCCAAGCACATACAATGATCCTAAACACGAAAGTACAATCAAAATTCAAACTTTAACACAAGAAATGATCCAAATGATGCAAATACCACTAAACTTTTTCAAACCCAAAAGCCATATAAAACCACTAGAAATTCAAGAATATGTAAGAGAGATGATAAAACCATGGCTCTTGATACCATTTGTAACATCTTGGATTTCACAAACACATCAAACCATGATCATAAAGGGGCGTACACTATATGAGTTTTAGAGAGAGAAAGTTTAGAGGTTTGGGAACTTAGTGAGAGAAAATAAAAGTATTATTATGAGCTCCAACCCTCTACCTTGGGAGGTAGAGGGTATTTATAGTATCTTAATAAACGCCACCCACGGCCGTGGATCGTGCATACAAATGGTAAAGACCCGTCAATCCTCCACGATGTTACTTAACTAAATACTACCTTTACATTAAATAACTACGACTACGAGCTTTCTAACGATTACATATACTTGAGGTGACCGACACTTTAATAATCGGATTTACTAAATCCTAACATCCAAAGGACCTCTTCAAGCTCGCATCCTAGACCACAAAGTAAGTGGAAAAATCTCGGGACATTGAGCTTGTAAACATCATTGGTGAACCCATCGAGGGCATGCTCACTAGAAGCATGGTCGCTAAGTTAACCGCAGCCACCAATGAATGTCTATATGCCGATTTTCATCGTAAATAGAACCCAAAAGTGTCACCGAGGCTCTAAAACATCCAAGTTGGGTTTAGGCTATGCAAGAAGAACTTCAACAGTTTGATAAAAACAAGGTCATGACCTTGATCAAATGTCCTCAAGATGTCGTTGTCATAGGAATGAAGTGGGTTTTCGTAAACAAGATCGATGAAAATGGCATTGTCATTAAAAACAAAGCCGCACTTGTAGCCAAGAGCATATCAACAACAAGGCATTGTCTATGATGAGACATTTGCTCTGTTGTAAGAATGGAAGCCATTAGGATCTTCCTTGCATTTGCAACATACATGAACTTCAAAGTTTATCAAATGGATGTGAAAAGTGCATTCTGAATGGTGAACTCAAGGAAGATGTGTATGTTCAAGAACCTCCTAGCTTTGAGAGTAGTGAATTTCGACTATGTCTCTGCAAGCTTGACAAAGCCCTTTATGGACTTAAACAAGCTCCCGAGCATGGTATGAAACTCTCTCACCTTCCCGATTCAAAACAAGTTTGTCGAGGAAAGATAGACAACACATTGTTTAACTACGTGACAAAACAAGATATGATATCGGGTCCAAGTATATGTTGATGACATCATCTTTGGCTCAACAAATTACACTTTGCAAACAGTTTGAAAAACTCGATGACAAAGAAGTTTGAAATGAGCATGATGGGTGAACTCACATATTTCCTTGACTACAAATTAGGTAAACTGATAAAAGAATCTCCATCAATCAAGAGAAATATACTAGAAATCTCTTGAAGAAATATGAGATATTCGATCGTGTCCAGTGAAGATACCAATGGTCCCTCCTAAAACCTTGGACCCGATCTCACCGGAAAATCACCAATCAAACTCATTTCAGGGGATTGTAGGTTCACCGATGTATCTAATCGCCTGCACTGACATACAATTCTCACCGCCTAATAGCAAGATATCATCCAATCCTAAAGAATCCCATCTCACCGCAGCCAAAAGAATCCTCGACACGAAAGGAACTCCAAGCCTTGACTTTACTAACCAAAGTGCTCGTGGTTTGACCTCAAAGGGTATTCTCGACTGATTATGCAGTTGCAACATTGATGTAAAAGTACCTCGTGGTCATGTCAATTTCTTGGAGGAAAGTCGGTTTGTTGGAGTGCTAAAAGCAACAATCACATATGTCTTCACCGTTTGAGTAAGTGGTCTGTCGCAGGATGTTGTGCCAATGTATTATGGATGAAAAGTCAACTCGGTGACTATGACATCCATTAAAAATGGTACCCATCTTCCGTGACAACACCATATTGCAATCTCCAACAACCATGTCCTTCACCAAAGAACTAAACACATTGATATCGTATATCATTTTATCGGGGACCACATAATGAAAGGAGACATAGAACTTCATTTCATCCCTACTTAATATCAACTTGTTGATATCTTCACTAAACCCTTAGATGAACCTACCTTCGAGACCGAAAGTCGAATTGGGAATGCTTGACATTGAAAGTAAGCAACCGAGAATCAATCCCAATCTCAAAGTGAGTTCTCTCCGAAATGGTCCATGCTCCCCCGAACAAAACCCTAAAACAACCTTCTCATTGTATGAGTAAGACTCATTCGGGACCCCGACCTTGGATATTGAGCATTGAATGAGTAACTAAATGCACCAAGTATCGCTTACTTAAATGTCCTAGGTTAGTCAAAATACCAATTTATTATAGGAATATATGTCTCTTCATCCTTCCGTCACTCAAGTCAAGGGTCCCTCAAACCTTACCTCGTCCCACTAGGCATTAAATGCTTCCTCTCACAAAAATATCCTAAGGATATTTTAAACCCGCAAAATGCACTTTTATGCTGCATCGCAACTGCCCTTGAAAACCGGAAATTATGAATGGTAAGGAGTGGTGGCATTAAATGAGGCAAATGAAACGTTTTCAAAACTAACTTTATAAATCCTCATTTATGCAAAATTTACCCTCTCACCACTCTATAAATAACCCTTTAAAACATCAAAACACACACAAATGTTTTCAAACAAAACGTGTCAAAATTCTTTCTCAAACCCGTAAAACTTGTGTTTTCTTCAAATCTTCAACTGTTTTAACAAAATCTTCTCAGAAACCATTTACAAAAGATTTTCTTCACAAAACTCAAAAGTTTTTCAACTTTTTGATTGTTCTTGTCAAATATTTTTCAAAACCCTAAAAATCTTTCAATGGAAATGGCAAGAACAGAGTCTCTTCAGTTTGCACCTCAGTGGGTAGGCGGTCTTGAAAACGTTGAATTTAAAACAAACAATGTTATAGGCAACTTTGAATACCCACATGATGTCCCTGCCTATAAGGGAATCATGAAATTTTTACTAAACCGCCCACTAAAACAAAGCCTTTACTCATCCCTCAATATATGCATCAAAACCTCCTCGAAGTTTTGGGCAACAACTATGGCCTATGACCGACACCTCTACTCGATGAGTCGAACCTAAGACCATTCAGGGAGTATCTCATCAAGTTCAATCTTTTTAACGGGGAAAAGTCAGTCACCCTAGACTATAAAACATTTTGTACATCTACAGGGCTCGACTATAATTCTGGTAAATATGTTGCTCATCCTGAACCTTCCACATTTAAGGATGGGTTAAAACAAATTGTTTTAGATCCAAAGTTTTGGATAGAACCCCAGTCACCAAGAACTCTTTTCCCGTGGCTTGGAAGATCATTTTCACATTTGTGATTGTGTTCTCGACGGAACTACTCATCCACCGAACAAGTTAACTCTATTCATTGATGATGGCATATTGCTTGATGACGTGGACTCGTCGACATAGGGGAGATCATTTACAAGGATTCAGAACCAAGCCATCGAAAAAACTAGGACGAAACACGCTTGCACCCTAGGTTTGTCTCATGCGCTTGTAAGTGTTATTGGGTTGAAATTATCCTCGAATACAAATACACGCCTTTACCGGTATCCCGAGTCAATCAATTTTCCAAAGACCCATCCCAAGTCATCAAATCGAATTGACGGCCCACATGGTTGTCAGAAACAACCAAAGGGACTCAAGGTCTCCCAACCGTGCTCCCAAAAGAGAATGGGAAGTCCCACGGGACTAAAACCAAACCCAAGTCTCAAGGCCCCGAGGCTTCAGAACATGCCCTAAAAGGCAAAGAAAGCCCAAGACTGATCTGCCACCCAAAGGAGACCAAGCAACATCCACCCCGGTGATAACGAAGGACACTGATACAACAAAGTCAGTGCCCTTGGTTCCACATACTACTCCCCAAGATCTAGAGGGAAACAAACAACCCGCTAGTAGGGGAGGGCCTTCCACACTGCCCAAGGAGGACATTCGCCAATCCACGCTTTTGTCTGAGGGCCAAATGAATGATCCCAAAGACCTGGGGAAACAAACAACCCATCGATAGGGATATCACCGCCACCGCCTAAGGATGGCACCGGAAACACCCACCAAAGGTCGGAAGGAGCACGAGGGACAAATACTCGAGGAAAGAAACAACCCACCGATACGTAACTCATAACCAATCCGACTCCGGCGAAGGCATCGAAAAACCCATCGTTGTCTCGAGGGGTCAAAGGGACAAAGACTCGAGAGGGACAAATACTACCCGCGATACGGAACCCATCATCACCACCGGTTTGTTGACATTGTCGAGGTTACTAATATTTTGTTCTCTTATGAGGAGCTTGTCGACAAGAAGAAGAAATACTTTCAGCAGGAGAAGAAATGGACGCTGATGTTCAAACTCAAGACCAAGATCATCAGCCTGATCCACAAGAGACTGAAGAGTCACCTGCTAAGCCTGATGAAAATGACTCTGACTCCTCTTCTTCAATCTGTCCTGAGGAATTCCAAAAGTTTGATAACATTCTTCCACTGAATGAAAGACAGCTGATTATGTGGATCACAAAGGCTTCCAGGAAGTTATACTCTGGTGTTACTGATGTTCTTTGGGATCAGCACGTTGAAGCAGGTTCCAGTTATGCTGATATGAAATCTGAAGTGCTTAATTTCAATAGCAACACTGATGAACACAGGGATCTAATGTATGAACACCTCCACCGACTGGATGACAGCCTGAAAAAATTTCTCAAGCACCTTCAGGGATGTGGCGTAACGTTGGATGAAATCAGGGATTCTGTCAAAGAAGACCCAGCACTCAATTTAAAAGTGCTGGAGGCTACTGAGGTCTACATGAAGAATTCCTCTCATCTCACTGAACTAATCAACATGCTTCAATCTACAAATGTCCAGGGTCTGTAGTCTTCCATTCGGTATCTTCAATCAACACTGGGTTCTTTGGATGCTCAAGTCACGGATCTGGCTAAGGCATCGTCTTCTATGTCCTGTAATCTTGGGCCTAGAATGACTGCCCTGGAATTATCTCAGGCCAATCTTGCTGAAAAGGTCACAAATCTTCAACAAGATACAACTGACATCAAGTCCATGGTCACAAAGATATATCAAGCCTTTAAAGGTCAAGCAGCTCCTTCTCCCTCAGTCTCCCAAGCAACTCTTGCTCTCACTGACGTTGAGCCACTGAAGAGACTCCCTATCACATTGAGGGGGAGCCAACTCAACCAGTATCAGCAACTCTTATCTCATCAGTCCCACCATCAACAACAAAAACAGTAACAATGACATTGGCAACAAAAACATCACAACAACACCTCCAGTGGTAGCATCTTCTTCATCAGCCCAGGATAAAGGCAAAGCCATAATGATCACAAAAGAGCCTGAAAAAATCAATGTTTTGAAAACCGGGTTTATAATCGACCAGGTCGAGTCACTGGTTATCGGGTCAACCCGGTTTTCCATTAAAAAATATAAAAAAATAAATAACCGGGTCAACCGGTTCGACTTCCGGGTCAACCGGTTCAACCTTCAGGTCAACGCGGTTTTATATAAAAACTTGAAAAAACCAAACCCGCCGGGTTTCGAGAACGGGTTGACCGGGTCACTCAAAACCCACGGGTCTAACTTGTTAACCCGTTTTAGAAACTCGGGTTATTTTGACCCGTTTTTTCCCGGAACTGGTCCAACCGGTTAACCCAGCCGGGTCGACCCGGATTTCAAAACATTGGAAAAATCCTCTATGAAATAGAAGGCAAAAAGTACTTACTCAGTCCAGAACAGATAACTGCATATCTTGATTAAGAAGAAAGACTCAAGAAGCAGGCTGAGTAGGAAAAGAAAAGCAAAGAAGCCTTGGTTCTGGTAGTATCCGAGGAAGCTGAAAACATTGGAATTAATCCCAAAAAGCTTGAAAAGGGACAGGATGGACAAAAGTTCAAAGATGCTTAGGCTGCTCAAATGGCTGCCATGAGGAAGAAGCAGGATGAAAAGAACAGGAAGGCTGCTGCCATCAGACATGAGAGGATTGACCACTACAATTGGTCCATGACAAGCAGAAGGATGCCCGAGAAGATAACTGATGTGAAAATCATTCCCAATTCCAAACCACTAGCAATGAATGTCTACAGGGGGGATGATAAAAGGAATTTTAAGGTTCATGATCCCATGAAGTTCACTGACTTTGGGATCACTAAACTTGATGAGCTTGGTCCTATCATAGCAAAGAAGCAAAATGCAGTGGTCAAGGAACCGATGACATCCCTCAGCAAGAGGTATGAAAGACTCAGGGATGCACCAGCACAGCTTGGGATACAGCCAGCCCTTACTGCAGCTCAAGGATCTCAACCTCAATCATCCAAAGGCAAAAGAAAGAGAGTTGAATCTGAGCCTGAAGCTAAAGTCCCTGGTTTTGAATGCAACAGGGAGCTACCTGAAGGAGTGAAGTTTGTGAACTGTCTTGTGATAGAAAAGCCTTAGAGAGGACTTTTCTTTATTGATGTCTATGGGAACCCAACATTCCAAAGGTAGAGTGACATTGATCAGGCAGGTGTAGCTACAATGGCAAGCTATCTACCAGTGGACTCTCAAATCCAAACTCTTGAAAACATCAGGTTCTGCACTGACCTAAATGCTAAGATAAGAGAGCACCCTGACAAAGAAACACTCCTCACGAAGAAAGTCAAGCTAGAAGCACTGGGAATCCATCTTGAGTGACATCATATGTTTTATCTTTTCTACTAGTGATAGGGACTATGTAATCTGATCAATAAACGATGTATGTTTTGTTAAAATATTCAATGTTCCTTATTATGTTCATTAGTACATTCAGTGTAAGAAGAAGCCATTTGCTCACTTACATTGATCAAACACTTAGGCTATTTGTATATCCAAATAGGGGGAGACTGTTGGGTTCAGTAAATACCCAAACCTCTTAAGTCTAGGATTTGAATAGAAAATACCCCAAGTGTTTAATCCCTTAAACATTAACAAGCCACTGAGCGCATAGTCTCTCAGTGAGAGCATCTTCGTGATACTCAAGAAGAGACAAAGAAGAAGTCTCCACCAAGAAGGCGAAACTTATCGGGTGAAGATCGAGTCAAGAAGATGGTGGATTCAAAGGTGATGACAATAACTCATCAATCCTCGAACTCCTCATCAACTACATACACTAAAGACAAACCGATGTTGAAGATCAAGGCTAAGAAGATCAAGAAAGAGCGGGACAAGGCGTGATAAGTTTGAATAGATAAGACGAAGTCCTTATCAACCAAAGTCAAACTTTCCCTGAATAGCAAACTATCAGGTTCAGTGTCATCACTGACTAGAAGAAAGCAGCCTTGTCATTTACTCAATATAGCCAATGTAAACAGAGACAAAATACATCAGTATTTTGTCTTTTGTAACCTGTCAGTTTGTCCTCTAGGATAGAGTTAAAACCATACTTGTATAAATAGCATAAGAGATGGAGTGAAAGATTTACGCTTGTGTATTAATTGTAAAATACACACACAAGCCATCTTTCACTCCTCCAAATACAACTCTGTCCTTGAGATAGCTCAGTGGTTCCTTTGTAGTTGTGCTCAGAGTTAGCCTGAGCTTAGTGAGGAGATACCAAACTTTGTCATTTCAATCCCAAGTACTATTCCGCAAGTACTTGGGTAATGTATTATTTTTTATTCATTTCTAATGAAGAATATAAACGTTGAAAATTATTCAGTGTGTTTTTACTTACATTACTTTCAGTCATTGTTCACAATCTGTGTGTTTATTACTTTAAAACTGTTTTTATACGATTGTGAAATGGGAACAACAAAGACTTATGTTTGCTAGTACTTAAACGTGTGGGTAACAAGCTCAAGGACTAATTGCAATACTAAAAACTATATCATTTTATAACTTAACAAGAGCAGATTTCTCCAACCAATTGATCAAGATACATAGACTTACTTTGAAAATTATATAATATCAATTGGTTATTCGACCTATCCCTACTGACAAGTATAATCAAAAGTGATAAAGCAATGGAATAGAGTTTTATACACAATAAGGTCACACCATAAACAAGAAATCAAACGAGATCATATCATAACCAAAACACTTTACTATATTAACATATCCAAGCAACCATATGGATTTTAGCCTATCATGGCTTTAGTAATCATGCTTACAGTGATGGATTCGATTGTAAAGAGAGAATACGCTCTGAATTGATTATGAAGACTGAACTACCATCACCAGCGATTAATATAACAATACCGAGGTCGTACTTCAATGTTGTAAAACTTTGCTTCACCTGCCCACTTCAATTGTTGTAATTCGAATGAGATTAGGTTAACAAAGCTTTCTTAATACTTGGAATGAGAGTTGTACCAAATGTGACGGATTGGGCCTCTATTTATAGGCTAACTGTGACTTGTCATATTCTAAAATACGCCACACTTGCAATAAGATCGGTGGGCTCCAATACTTTTCTTGGCGCTAAAGGGTCATTAATTGAACTGAAGACCGGTGTACTTTATTCTTGAGATTGTCGTACTTTATGATGCTGACTCATATTTATAGGTATGATTACGCCTCCTGTAATCGACGTATTTGGGAGGAATGATCGGCGTACATTAGCTTTCTTCAGGCTTTTCTTTGCTCTAGCACAGACTTGACTCAAATGCTTTATAATTTATCTTTCTTTTGAAGGTTTTTTGTCGATTGGACCTGAAATGTATTTTCATGGAATTAAGTATCGGATTCCTTAGAATCTATTAAGAAACTAATAAATAGTGCTATATAAAATATGTATAATTCGAGCGTCATCAAATCCCTCCACACTTAGTTATTGATTGCCCTCAAGCAATGTAAGCGAACAAAACAGATTAAGATTTGAGAGGTTTAAATTTAGAAGAGATTTATTTGTTAGCTAGACTCGTCTTCTTTCTCTTTAGTCGATGGCCATTACTATGAGCGTTTTGCCATCTTGTCCATATACTTCAACGTATCCTGATGGATAACCGTGTTTGACCATATAGGGACCAAGCCAGCGTGATCGGGGTTTCGATTGTTTGAATTTATATTTTGAGTGGAACAGGAGTACTTTATCTCCTTGCTTGAATTTTTTACGGATTCGTAGTTTACGATCATGCTAGACTTTGGTTCTTTCTTTGTATAACCGAGAATTTTATTATGCATGTAAGCGAAATTCGTCTAACTAGTGGATTTCAAACATTCGTTTCTCTCCAGCAACTATTAAGTCTGTGTTACAGTTCTTGAGTGCCCAATATGCACGATGTTCGATGTCGAATGGCAAATGGTATGTTTTACCATAGATGAGTTTATAAGGTGTGGTTCCATTTGGTGTTTTATATGTTGTTCGGAAAGCTCACAGAGCATCGTTTAATTTTCTTGACCATATAGGCGGATTGTCTTTCATCATTTTTTTCAAGAATTCTTTCACTAGAACAGAAAGTGGATTTGGCTACACCCAATAAGTGTGACGATATACATATAGTCACACATGATTTTTCGAGTGTGTGTGACTAAAGGTCGCGTGACCGTAGGGTACCTACGGTCATATGTTTGAGTTCTTTTTAGTGTCTATTACAAAACAGTAACCAAAACCTTAACATGTGTGACTAATTAGGTACAAATTTAGTTGGATTAATCAGTATTAGTGACCGTAAACACTGTATAGTCACACAAGACATTTTTTTTGTATATTTAGTCACATACAATTAAGCATAAAGTGGCCAAATGTGTTAATAAGTATGATCATATGGTGTTTAAAGTGAATAAATGTGTATTTTGTGTGACTATTGTTCATCCAATGGCACTTGAATTTTATGTTTGTGTGGCCTTTTGTAATATTTAGTCACACAAATCATGTTTGTTTTGGGTATTTAGTCACATACAATTAATCATAAAGTGGCTAAAAGTGTTAATAAGTGTGACCATATGGTGTTTAAAGTGAAGAAATGTGTATTTTGTGTGACTATTGATCATCCAATGGCCACATGAATTTTATGTTTGTGTGGCATTTTCTAACATTTAGTCACACAAAGCATGTAAGATACTATAAATACCCTCTACCTCCCAATGTAGAGGGTTGGAGCTCATAATAATACTTTTACTTTCTCTCACTAAGTTTCCTAAACCTCTAAACTTTCTCTCTCTAAAACCTAAAGTATACGCCCCTTGTGATCATGGTTTGATGTGTTTGTGAAATCCAATATGTCACAAAGTTATTTTTCATTATTATGATAGAAAATTGTTTGCAATCCTCCGAAAATGGTAGTAAACCCCCCCCAATTGTATGGGAAGCGCTGCTCCCCCCTTCTTTGCCGCGCATCACAACTAATTACTTCATATGGCGTGAAGATTGATCGTTAGATATACAAGAGCCTCCTCCATTTGGCTTGCATATGTTATTTCATATCCCAGGATAACATCCCCCGAGTATTATGATGCACCCTTCCGTTATGGTGCCGCGTGAGTGAGTCATGACCGACTTGAATGGCTGAGGTTTTTCTGCATGAGTCGTTGTGAATGTGAGCATAATAATGAACAAAAAAATTATTTTCAAACCCATTTTCAAACCCATGAGTCGTCATGAGTTATTGTTGGACTTTAATTTAGAGATTGTGAAGTGAGAGGGTGGTATGGCCGGTTCGATCGAGCCTAATTTTTATACCATGGCCAGTAAAACAAAGGGCTAATAACCTTTTAAAGCACTATATACTTGTCAATAATGGCAGTTCTGCGAACTAAAAAATTAACTCTTTTAGACATTAATGTAGACATTTTTGTCTTTCTTTAAGTATTATGACCATATTATGACCATTTAACCTTTCTAAATTTTTTCAAATTTTTTTTTAATTTTTGTTCCAAATTTTTTTTCCGTTGTCCAAAATACTTTTTCATATTTTTTTATGAAATGTGTTTTTTAGACTTTCTTTTGTGACACGCTTGAAAAAATTGATGATTTTTTTTGGAATAAAAAAATTTTTCGATAAAAAAATTCACTAGTGACAAAAAAAATCAAAAGTGAATAAAAAACAGGTGAAAACGGAGTAAAACGTTTTCTTCCAATTTTTTTCGTCCGATTTTTTACGTTTTCTTCCGATTTTTTACGTTTTCGTCTATTTTTTGCAGTTTTTGTCCGTTCTTTTACGTTTTCTGTTTTTTTACGTTTTCGTCCGTTTTTTTTTTTTTTTTTTTAATCTTTTTGCTGCTTTTTACGCTTACGTATGATTTTTTAGGTTTTTGTCCAATTTTATACGTTTTCGTCCGTTTCCTTACGTTGTCGTCCATTTTCGTCTATTTTTTTACTATGAAACTTGAAACTTACGTACAAAATGGAATGGAACACATACAACATAACATGGAATGGAAGAACACATACACATACAAACGAGACCGTAGTTACATACAACGGATATAAAGGATTGAAGGGGCTATTATTATAATAGAAAGCATAATATAATTATTTTTTCATTATTATGATAAAAAATTACTTGCAATCCTCCGTAAATGGTAGTAAATCCCCAATTGTCTCGATGAAGCGCCGCCCCAACCCACCCCTCGCACATACCACAACTAATTACTTCATATGGCAGCAACATTTAACGTTAGATATACAAGAGCCTCCTCCATTTGGCTTGCATATGTTATTGCACATCCCAGGATAACATCCCCCGGGTATTCTGATGCACCCTTCCGTTATGGTGCCGCGTGAGTGAGTCACGACCACCTTGAATGGATGAGGTTTTTTTGCATGAGTCGTTGTGAATATGAGCATGATAATGAACACAAAATTTATTTTCAAACCCATGAATCGTCGTGAGTTATTGTTGGACTTTAATTTAGAGATTGTGAAGTGAGAGGGTGGTATGGCCGGTTCGATCGAGCCTAGTTTTTATACCATGGCCAACAAAACAAAGGGCTAATAACCTTTTAAAGCACTATATAATTGTCAAGAATGGCAGTTCTGGTTAGCGAACTAAAAAAATAACTTTTTTAAGCATTAATGTTGACATTTTTTCAAATTTTTTTTTTCCAAATTGTTTTTTTTGAATTTTTTTTCGAAATTTTTGTCCCAAATTTTCTTTTCTGATGTCCGAAATACTTTTTTTCAAATTTTTTTTCCTGAAATGTGCTTTTTTAGACTTTTTTTTTGTGACACGAGAAAAACAAATTGATTTTTTTTTTGTAATAAAAGAAATTTTCGATAAAAAAATTCACTTGTGACAAAAAAAAATCAAAAGTGAATAATAAACAGGTGAAAACGGAGTAAAACGTTTTCTTCCGATTTTTTTCGTCCGATTTTTTACGTTTTTTTACGTTTTCGTCTGTTTTTTGCCGTTTTTTACGTTTTCATCCGATTTTTTTGTCTGTTTTTACATTTACGTCTGATTTTTTACGTTTTTGTCCAATTTTTTACGTTTTCGTCCGTTTCCTTATGTTGTCGTCCATTTTTTTACTATGAAACTTGAAACTTACGTACAACATGGAACGGAATGGAATGGAACACATACAACATAACCTGGAATGGAATGGAAGAACACATACACATACAAACGAGACCGTAGTTACATACAACGAATATAAAGTGTAATATATAACTTTTCACATACACATCAAACCATAACACAAAGTAGCATATAGATGGAATTCTAGAGAGAAAGTTAGAGGTTTAGGGAACTTAGTGAGAGAAAGTGAAAGATATTATTATGAGCTCCAACTCTACTACCTTGGGAGGTAGAGTATTTATAGTCTTACATAAATCGCCACACATCGGGTGTGGATCGGGCATACGGTGGGTAAAGACCCGTCTGTCCTCCACGGTGTTGCTTAACTAAATACTACTTAACTTAAAATAACTACGACTACGAGCTTTCTAACGATTACATATACTTGAGGTGACCAACTCTTTAATACGGAATTTCTAATTCTAACAATCTCCCAAGGAGGTCACCTCAATCATGTACCAAACTTACATTGAATACAAATGGATATTACATTAACAATTGATCTTGCATTCTTGATGTAGTCCTTTGCTCCTAAGCTCGTAGTCATAGATTCATCTCATTGCATGTTTGGTTACTTCAAGAGGAGGTCTTTCTTGATCCACGTGATAATAATTTTGAGCCATCATTTGAGATCATCGACTATCAAAAATCTCTAAGACATCCTTTGTCGTGTTGGTATTATGTGATGTTGTGACTTTAGGACCGACATGCTCACATTTTGGATCATGATATCTTCTCATCAGTAGCGGAAGCTTTTGTTGAATCATGATATTGGCAGCGTAGCGAAGCATGGAGTGAAAATATCGAGTCATTGATGCACTAATCATGATTTCTTTATAGATGAATGTGTTAAGTGAGCATGCGGCTATGGATTGACCGCTTCATTACGATCATTTTTAAGCGTCGGTACACGCATACAACAGATTAGCAATAAATCGCACGAAAGTGTCTTTGATCACTTCGTTGAATTGAGGTACACGCCCACGGTTCCCGTTGATCGATACATGTCTTACCTGTGATCGGTATAATTCGAAGAATTTCCTTGATGGGGTTTCACACCGCTCTAGTCGTTCTCAAACGGAACGCCTCAAAGAAGACAACACGGAGTGAGTGAACCGGTAATTTAAGTCCATTTGATTGATGAAAAGGTATTTGAAAACAATCGTGTATTGCTCAATAGAAATTGTTTTTGCAATACAACGAAGGTTTTAATGAAAATCAATTATCAATCATAAAATACCTTTTGATTTGAAATATCCATACACGGTCGATGTGCTAAAGAAAAGAGTTGTTAGGCACAAAGACCGGTTTTCAAAGGTATCCGTCAATCCATAACTCGAACCGGATTGATTCAAGAGATTGAATCGCCCCATTGTTTCTGCTCGGTTGTCACATGGTTGATCTATATAATAGATCTCACATGCCACCTACCGAGAGCTTGTTTGATGTTGGCTCGAGGCTTTCCATCTTCATAGTGAATATGTATACACATCACTCGGATGTTACGGCAATACCACAAGGATAGTGCGTGGGACTCAAGATATAATCTCTCTTCCACATTGTATGAAGCAGAGAGTCTTCATTGAAAGTGTCCTAATGAGATTTATTGATGATCTCGTGGCTCTAGACTCAATATGTGCATATTTGGATCCTGTGTCGGAGACTAGGGAGAGGGTCTCCTTCTTGATATCAACCATCTCTAAGAGAAAGTCGATAGATAATGTTGGTTCCCGTGAGAATGAAACAAGTCCTTTTAAGAGGAACTTGAGTGGTTTGGAAAGTTGAAGTGCGATCGTCCACTGGGTCCATGACGTCTTGTCTTCAATACCGATGTTACCATCGAGCATATGAATTGAACCGGTTTACGCTCTAAGGTTGAATAAATGGAGGCTATTTGTTTTCACCCTATTCTCATTCAATTCTTTTAATTCTTCAACCCCTTGATTGCTTACCGAGACTTCATAACTAGAACCTTGTTGGGTTTATTCCAAGTACTAGTTCGGTCTTAGTCCGCACTCTTCCCATATCTCATTTTCTCCTTTTATCATCATACCTAAGGACTTCTACACTAACTAGTGGATTGTCCTGGTAGATCCCTCCGGTTACAGGCGGATCATGGGAACCAATACCTAACCTTATCATCCTTATATCACCGTACATAAAGTAAAGTTGGTCGGTCTATTTGGTATTGTTCATCCGCCATTGGATCCAATTGAAAACCATTTGAAAATCAATTCGGATACTTGTGATATATTATCAAAGCATTTTGTACTGAATTGTTTTTGATATTTTAAACGAGAACTCCCCTCAACATGTGCATCAAGTATTTGAAAATGTTTTGCACACGGAGGCAAGAGAAAGAATTAACTTCTTTGATTACCATTTTCAAAAAATATCAACATCACTTCCCATCAAATCAAGTGGATAGAGCATTTAGGGAAGGATGAGGTTTCCATAAATTTGCTCCCCTCAATATGTGCCTCGGGGTTTGAAGAGAGTTTTGCACATACAAGAGGAACTGCACATTGAGATAAGTTGATCACATTTCAAATCATAGGTTTAAGATAGATGCTCCCCTCAACATGTGCATGGAAAATTTGAAATCGTTTGTCACATGTGGGAAGGACGGACATGTACATCCTCATAAAACCATTTACGAATTATCAGTTTAAATCCAATTTAAATCACATTTTCCCCGATCACAATTATCAAATCATTTGAGATTTGTGATCTCTTATAGATTTAAATTGATTTTGAAAGCTTTTAAGGAGAATTGTGACTTGATTATGAAAGCGTTTGAGCGATAAGGATCGACTCCATTGATAAACATGCATGTATATCTTTTGAAAACAATTTAATGCCAAATAACTTTTAATTTAATTGAAATCATTCTCCCCTCAATCAATGACATAGGTTGTTGATTGAGAGATAGAGATTTTGACAAATAAGTCCCGATGATTATCAAAATAGAGACCAGTTATTTTTCAAAGCAATTAGTTTTCATGATAAATGTTTATAGAATCGAGCATTGAATTTGAAAAACATGGTAAAACATGGCTCGTTCTTTCTTTAAAACATGGTTATTGCTCGAAATGACAATAAACCATTTTTTCTCTTTCTCCCAATTTTTTTTTTTTTTTTTTTTTTATATATATATATATATATAAATATATATATATATAACAACATCTAAAGTCCTTGTCATTCTTTGAATGACAACATCAATACCGTAGATATTATCGAATCGAGAGAAACATGACAAAATGACAATATATATATATATATATATATTTTTTGAAGATTTTTGAATTTTTCAAATTTTTTTATGGATTTTGAAAGTTTTATATTTTTCTATTTGATTTTTGAATAAATATTTACAAGAGATAGATGAAGATAGACCTTTACTCCTCGTCTTCCTCCACGAAGGCGTTTGAGAGTTTCGGTTGAAGGCTTTTCAAACCAAGTGGTGGAAGAATAAACTCAAACGTTCTCTTGGAAGAGCTTTGGTGAAGATGTACGCTAGCGATATTCGGACCTCACAAAATATAGTTCCACCACACCTTGTTCCACTTGTTCCCCGATGAAATGATGTTGAATGTCGATATGCTTTGCTCTTGAGTGTTGAGCGTTGTTGCATGAGAGAGCAATAGCACTTTTATTATCACGATCTGAGAGGGATTTTGTTGAATTCAAAGCCATAGTCGGATAATTGCGATCTCATCCATAAGATTTGAGCACAACAAGATGACATGGCTATGTATTCAAATTTCACTATAGGAAATAGAAGTACTCATTTGCTTCTTTGAAGACCCGACTCACAAGCTTATCACCCAAAACCGAGCACCTCCCGGACGTGCCGACGAGTATCTTGACACCATGCATGATCGGCATTTGCATATCTTGTTAGTGACATACCGGTGTCTTTTGGGTACCAAAGTCCCATATTGATGGTTCCTTGGAGATACCTAAAGACCGTTTAAGCGCTTCAAGGTGCTTTTAGTAGGCTTAGCACGGTATCTAGCACACATGCAAACAATGAACAAGATGTCTGGTCTACTAGTTGTGAGGTACATCGTGATCCAATCATACTACGATATTTTGTTTGGTCAATCATGATCCACGAGAGGTCCTCATCTAGTTTGGTTCGATCAATCATGGGGGTGTCAGCGGTCACTTGAATCAAATCCAAATTTCTTTAAAATCTCTGTTGCATATTTAGATTGATTTATGAAAATGCCTCGGGACTTTGTGAAATTTGTAATCCCAAGAAAATGACATTTGTCCCATCATTGACATTTGAAACTTTGAACTCATTTCATTTGAAAACGATCACATTCCATTAGGTGCATCGAGGCAAAAATAATATCATCAACGTAAATTTGAACATGAATCAAATGTTTGCACGACTTCACGGTGAACAATGTAGGATCAATGCTCCTTTGATGAATCCGGTTGATAGTAGAAACTTTGTGATGTATCATACCATGCCCTTGGAGCTTGCTTTAAACCGTAAAGAGCCTTCTTCAAACGATAAGCGTGAGTAGGATGCTCTTGATTCACAAATCCTTGAGTTGGGCGGCGTGAGCGACTTCTTTAAGATCTCCGTTCGAAATGCCGTCTTTACATCCATCCGATATACTACCATGTTCTTACTAGCGAAGATTAGCGGAAGATTACGATTGCCTCGATTCGAGCAAGCTGGAGCAAAAGATTCTTCAAAGTCTATACCCTCTCTTGCGATATCCTTTATCAACTAATCGAGCCTTGTTCTTCAACACATCACCATGCTCATCAAGTTTTACTTTGAAGATCCATTTGAGAGCTATAATCATAGCACGATCTGGAGCGGTACTAACTCCCATACATCAAGACGATCAAACTCATGAATTTCATCTTGCATGGCATTGAACCGACTATCTTCATTCATGGCGGTTTAGCATCTTTTGGTTCGATCTTAGATAGTACGGAGTTGAAGAAGCACCATAAGGCATCGGTTGTGAGTTGTTTCGGGTTGATATAGAGACGAGAGGGATTTCCAATGATGTTGTCTAAGGGTGATCGTGAGTCCATTTTCCGAGGTGTTCATGTGGCGGTTGTTGAGGCGAGGTAGGCGAGTCGATGTCTCCTGAAGAAGATGGTTCGATGATGATTCGAGCGTAGCAAATATGTTTTCAAATGGAGCATCTTGAGGAGTCGCAAAGGGATTAACTTCATCATTGATGCGAAACATTTCCATGATGTACATTTGAAGAATGATGATTTGTTGATGAGGCGAAGGATCGTGACGGTGCTCTTGACTTAAAGATATTGAGACCGAGGATTGACTTCATTTCTTCGGAATATGATCATCCTCTGTTGTAGGAATCGACACCTCATTAGTAATTGAATCATACTGATTCGTCAAACATAGGATCAAACAATTTCTTTACATCATCTTCGGATGGAGGTACATATGGAGTTTCTTGAGAGGAGTTTGGAACAAGAGATGAACCAATGGGACTGTTTTGAAGTGCGGGTCTGAGTGGGTGTCCGAGGCCATTTGACCGGTCGACTCATCAAGCGTAACGTGAATTGTTTCCATGATATTTCGGGTTCTTTTGTTGTAGATTCGGTATCCTTTTGTTTGATGCATATCCTACAAATACTCCAATGTCGACTTTAGCCCTAAGTTTCCCTAAGTCTTGACCCTCATTAGTTGGATAGCACAATGCACCGAACACACGAAGGAAAGAGATTAGGTTTTACATTGTGGACAAGTTCATATGGAGTTTTCCATGTATAGTGTGAATTAGGGAGCGATTTTGTGTGTAGCATGCAGTGGCGATTGCTTGACCGGAGAAACATTGGAACCTTTGAGTAGATCGGCATTGTTCTAGCGGCTTCAACAAGAGTACGATTTCGTCTTTCAACTACACCGTTCGTTGAGGGGTTCGTGGAACACTTCTTTGATGGTGATTCAACGCTTTCATAGAATTCACTAAGTTGTTTGTTGACAAACTCGGTTCCATTATGCATTCGACAATTACGGCGGTTTTGTTAAGTCGGACTGCGGTTTGTTTGATGAGTTTGATGATGATATCGAGTTTCATCCTTTGTCCTTAAGAACTTGACCGGTGAATCTAGAGTAATCATCAACCACAACTAACACATATTTCTTCCCAAAGATATTACGCACCTCATTGGTCCATAAATCCATATGAATCATATGAAGAACTTACGTGACGGAGTTAGTAGGTTTGGGTTTATGGGCATACTTCTTGCTTTTCCCAATTGACATCTTGAACAAAGATGATCCTTTTCATACTTTAGTCTAGGTAAACCTTCAACTAAGTCCTTTACGGAAAGATCGTTGATGGTGCGAAGTTCAAGTGATTGAGACGCGATGCCATAACCATGACTTTGTTTTTGAAGCCTTTGATAACAAGCGATTGGAAGCCCTCATCATGTCATCGATAGAGATGGTGTAAAGATTTGACCCACGAGTTCCTTTTAACAATTCCTTACCATTAAGATCTCTAACAAAGCGGTATGTTTTCGAAGGCAACTTCTAGATCGTAATCACGAATTGACCAGCGAGAGAGCAGTTATGACCCAAACCTTCTACATAGTAAACTCTAGAGATGACACTATCACCAACAATATAATCTCCATAACCCGAATAGCACCGAAATGATCATTACCAAATCTAACGATCCGATGAATTTGCTTACGAAGTTCATGAGCATGACCGGTCTCAGGTCATATGCTTGGAACGGCTGAGTCCGGTACCACGAGCGATTTGAGCGATCTGCAGGTTGAACACGAGACAAAAATGGATAAGCGGATAATTGGGATCCCATGCAAGAATGGGTTCCATTTGGTTAGTAACAATGTTTGGAACACCCACATCGAAATAGAAGCATTCATATCGAAAGTGAGGCAATGGAATGGTTGTGAATAGATGCGATACTAGTGTCGATGTAGCCACATTCACGGTGTGATCACTTCTTAAGGAATAGTTCTACGGTGGGCATCCATTTTCTAGTGGGCATTATCGATTAGTCTTAAGACCAACGGTGTCCAATAAAAGCCTATTTCTTGAATGTTCTTCTGTGGGTTTCCACTTGTTTTCTAACTTTCTTTCGTTTTGCCTTTTAGCCTTCTTAGCATGAATTTTAGCATTAACAATATTAATCGGACAATTAACATCATTAGGCGAGCAGTAACACCACATTCATGATTAGAAAGCGAATTCAAGCGGACATCGGTACAAGGTTTGCAAATAGTATCGAATTGAATTAATTACAATGCGCCTATGGCTAATACTAGAATCAACACGATTCGTTTTATTCAATTCAAGCTTAAAGTTCCTAGATTGTTCTTCTACTCTCTTCCGATTGCACATTCTTAGCTTGAGAGGTCCTATCATTCCTTGTATTGTCTTGAGACTTTGACTGCTCCGTTTAATGTCACCGATTACTCTGTAGAGGAATGGGAACATTAGTTGGTTTAACTACTCTTTGCATCACTTTCATAAGTTTAGATGTCTTGGGGTCCGAACTACATGCGGTGCACTTAGATTCACTTTCATAAGACTAGAGTTCTTGTGATTTGTTCTCTAGAAGGCACACTTTTAAGAGTTCTCTTTCTTAGCATTGATGGATCCGGAATCCAAACTACTTAAAGGCACACTATGGTTCACATTCAAAACATTGGGAATCGAATGCATATCATACTTAGCGTTAGGCATTGAGCATGGAATCAAAGGATTAACTCTCTCACCTAATGACTTTGGGCATATTGTGATCAAGCATTCTAAGATTTCTTGAAATCGTTTATGCAGGTGCACTTAGATTCACTTTCATAAGACTAGAGGTACTGTGATTTGTTCTCCTAGAAGGCACACTTGAGTTCTCTTTCTTAGCATTGACAGATCTGGAATCTGAACTACTTAAAGGCACACTACGGTTCACATTCAAAACATTGGGAATCGAATGCATATCATACTTAGCGTTAGGCATTGAGCATGGAATCAAAGGATTAACTCTCTCACCTAATGACTTTGGGCATATTGTGATCAAGCATTCTAAGATTTCTTGAGATCGTTTGGCATATAAGCATGCATGTCCAATTGCATTATCATGAGGTTTCTCTAGCTTATCCTCTTCAACAATCTCACGCAGACATTCTAGGCAATCCTTAAGGGATGAGAAGTATGTTTGAATGGCAAGTTTGTTGTTCCTTAGATGAGGAGGACATATGTCACGGATAAAGCATATTTATTACAAGAGTGAACCTTTGATACAACATTCTCCCATTTGTCATTGGCATTTTCCCTTTTACGACTCTTGATTCTCAATTTCCTTTTGCAATGAAGCTATTAGTTCGTTGTTTTTATTACAGTGACTTTAATTGATTCAAATAACTCATTGAAATGACGTTTAACCTTTTCATTTTCTTCTAGAAAACTTTCGTTTTCCTTTTGTAAAGCATTTACTAGGTTTTGAAGATGAAACGTTTGAGAATTCGAGAATCTAAAGGAGGAGGCATTTGGGAACTGTCATATTGTTCGTTTGACCCTTTAATTGAGAGATTTGGGCTTTCAACTTTACGACCGTGTTGCATCGAGCTTGAATCTGTTCATCACATTTGTTAATTTGAAAAGCGCATCAAACTCGGAGCATCTGAAGATGTCTTGATATTTGAAGTTTTGACATTTTCTTTGAGATGTTGATATTTTAGTTGTAAATTAAAATACTCAACTTCTAGTTTAGAAAATGTTTAACCAAAGTGTCGTGATCATCCGGTTCAATTTTCTCGTTTAGTTTAGAATTAGTTTTTCAAGCTCAATGACACGATCATGGGAGACTTTCGAGGCAATGAGATAGTTCATGAAATTTGGAAGCATTAATAGAGCAATTTGAGCGATAAACAAAATATCTTGAGCAACACATTCGAGAATAAGAGTCTCATTTAAGGTATGCAAGTTCTTCCTCTCAATCTCATTATATTTTAGTGCGCTCATAATCACTAACTTCATTACCATTGCATCAAATTCCTTTTCCATTCCCTTGATATCGGTTTCTATCCCTTTTAAGACTCTCAAAGTGATCTTTTAGAAGTTTAAAGAAAGGCATGACCTCGGTTAAATAACATTCTTTCATTTGTTCAAAACCCTTTCTCCTTGATTATACCAGTGGGTGTGATCCTTTTCTTGCAAGTTTTCTCAAAATCAACAAATAGTTGAAATATAACGTATTGGCTAATTAATGTCTTGCTTTTAGTGGCAATTGTTCTAGGAACAAGATGCATTGGTGTATTAGGAGGATACACGATCGCTCTAGGCATTTTCCATAAAGGAGGTTTGTTTCAACAATATTTTCGACTTTACCTTATCTAAATCCTTTTTCCGAAAAACTTGTTCGGAGTCAACAATGTCTCGAGGCTTGAACATGTTCAAGGAAATCCAGTTTTCCTTCTTGTAATCATGGGGAGTGATATTTATTTATTTTCTTTGCATTTAGGGTCATCTAATTTTTGTTCATCCTTTCCTAGTGACTTCATCGATTTCTTATCTTCCTCGATTGCACTCAACACAACTAGGTTTACGCCTAGGCTTAAGGATTTCATTACCATCATAAAGCACCTTATGAGCATTTCTAGCCTTTTAATTACCTCTGGATTTGGTTTCTCAACAAGGGAATGCTATGCTTATCGCTTAAGACTCGATGTTTAGTGACCATGTGAAGCGATCGAATGGTGTTTCCTTGTATGTACAACTTGTTCTCAAGTTTTTTTCAAAGTTTTGATTAGAAAAATCTCTCAAGAGTTTTGATTCCTTTGCATTAAAATCTTGCTTAAGCATTTTCACATTTTCTGAAGTTCTTGTTTTTGTTTAATTTGTTTTAGAAAGTTTTTCTTGCAAGAATTTAATTCTTGTTTCAATACTTCTTCTCTAAACTTACTTTTTCTAATTCTTGTACTCACTTGGTCATCCATTTCCTGCTCACGCAGTGGTCAACTCAAACTTAGCACGTTGTTCATAAATAGCAACACGTTCTTTATAGGCATTTAGTTCGAAATTACGGAATCATCGGGGCACGTGCGGTGTATTCATCAAAACATAGTCATTGTTGATGCGGAAGATGCATCACTTGGTACAACTTCACTTTCACTTTGTTTCACATATTGATCATATGGGACAATATTGATATTACCCATATCTTCAATATTTGATTCAATAGTTTCAATTGATTGTACTTTGTCATGCATCTGTTGCACATCGACATCATCGTATAGTTTTAATACCTCGAGATGAGCTTGTCATGGGATGGCCCACTAGTGGTGAAGAAGAGACCTTGGGAGAAACCATTGGAGAAATGCTAGCCATAAAAATTGTGTGTGCTTGTAGGTCCATCATCCACATCAGTCGTATGCATCACGATCGGTGACTTGAAAGGCATTCGATGATTGTGACCTATCTCCCGAATAGGTTTGCTCATCCACATCGCATCATAGGTCTTGGCATTGCCCTCGGCAAGAAAGCGACAATTCCTCTTCATTCAAAGCGGCACCATTGTCACGAGCTTGTGCGGGAGCATTTTATCTCGAAGTAGTCGACGTTACGTGGGCGCTTTGGAGATGTGCGGTTCCTTGCAATGTGTCCCTCACCACCACGGTTATAGCATTTGATGGGCTTAGCTTGACCTTGGTTACCATTCCTTCCTCGATTACGGTTGCCAACATAACCTCTCCCGGCTCCACCTCGTCACGATCATCTTGTCTTTCTGAGCTGGTTGCACCACGATCCTTCCATCTTTAACGGTGGCTTGATTGTGTGGGTTAGATGCGATTCGAGGTTGTTGTTGGTTTGTGGGAGAGTATTCATGTTTTGACTAATGAGAAGAGCTAGTTGATTAATGAAGCTACCACGTGAGCATCGGCATCGACTTGTTTGTACATGGGATCGGGAATGAGTTTGTGATTACCATTACCCAAGGTATGACTTGTGATGCTTTGGTTGTGATTCCGATGTTTGAGTAGAAAGGCGTAGAGTCATTAGGCGAGCTTGTTTCTCCTTGGTTGGTTTTGAGCGATTGAGAATCAATTTTTCAAACATAGCATGTCTCTCATTACGAAGGAGGAAGGCATAGAGTTGCTCATAGTTTGTATTCTTCAATCCTTTAGTGAGCTTCACGGTAACAAACTTGTGCCATTCGGGATTCATGTTGTTAACAAATTTTGAGTTCAAGCGAATGTTAGGCATAGTCATTCGATGTTCCTCATGTCATTAACTAACTTATGAAATCTCACATAGTACTCATAGACATTCTCATCTGGTTTCATCTTGAAGTGCTCAAATTAAGTCATAGGTTGGGATTCTCATCTTCCATAGTTAATTTTGAACACGAGATAAGCATCTTAACATTGTCCCAAACCGCCTTAGCATCGTGTTATGATTGATCGACTTGTAGATGTCTTTAGGAAGGCCTTGAAGAACAATGTTTGAAGCCACGATATCGCATCAAATCTCTTTTATCCTTATCATCAAGCTCATCATACATCTTAGGTCATCCATTCCGTAAGCAGAGTACCATCGCATTAGTATCAAGTATGTCTCTAGTCGTCTCAACTCGATATGGTCCTTCATCAATGGATTTGAGAATGTTGACACCATTTTCCTTTCAAGGCAATACGATCGATTCGTTGAGCCCAAGAATCGTAGTCGATTCTGTCAAGCATGGGTGGGCGAGTATCTCGAGCCACCGCTTGAACATCCTCGACAGCGATGGAGATGACGGTAGGAATGTTGGTAGACATGTTAACATTATCGGGATTTTATAACTCTATGATTAAACCGGAAATAGATTCTTTCACGGGTTTTACTAAATCAAGAAAACCGTAAACAATCACTCAGTCGCTAGAAGATAATGCACTAAGTCGCTAGAAGATAATGCACTAAGTCGCTGAAAATAATGCACTAAGTCGCTGAAGATAATGCACTAAGTCGCTAACACTTAATTAAGCTACACCACTAAGTCGCTAGAGTCCCAGTCGCTAGACAAATGCAAGTCGCTAAGTAGTAACTGCCAAGCCTCAAGTCGCTAGCAAAAATTTTGGCGACAATTATTTACTCAAGTCGCTAAAGAGCAACTCGCTCTGAGACCAAGTCGCTACCACCAAGTCGCTACTCGTGGTGGAGAGTCCACTACATGTACTTTAACTCGCTAGATCTAACTCGCTAGGTCTAAAGGCAGAACTCGCTACAAATTTGTAAAGCAAGTCGCTATGAAGAAAACAATCCGTGAGCTAAGTCGCTAGCTTGAAAACCTTATAAACATCACTTTACAATCCAAAAACAACCCAACCAAGATGATTCAAGCTTACCAAATGAAAACCTAAACACTTGTGATGATTCTAAACATAAAAGTACTAACAAAATTCAAACTTTAACACAAGAAATCAACCAAATGATGCAAAACCACTAAACTTTTTCAAACTCAAAACCACCTAAAACCACTAGAAATCCAAGATGTGCAAGATATGATCCAACCATGGCTCTTGATACCAATTGTAATATATAACTTTTCACATACACATCAAACCATAACACAAAGTAGCATATAGATGGAATTCTAGAGAGAAAGTTAGAGGTTTAGGGAACTTAGTGAGAAAAGTGAAAGATATTATTATGAGCTCCAACTCTACCTTGGAAGGTAGAGTATTTATAGTCTTACATAAATCGCCACACATCGGGTGTGGATCGGGCATACGGTGGGTAAAGACCCGTCTGTCCTCCACGGTGTTACTTAACTAAATACTACTTAACTTAAAATAACTACGACTACGAGCTTTCTAACGATTACATATACTTGAGGTGACCAACTCTTTAATACACGGAATTTCTAATTCCTAACATAAAGGATCGAAGGCTATTATTATAATAGAAAGCATAATATAGTTATTTTTCATTATTATGATAGAAAATTGTTTGCAATCCTCCGTAAATGGTAGTAACCCCCAAATTGTGCGGGAAGCGCTTTGCCCCCGCTACTACTACGTACCACAACTAATTACTTCATATGACAGCAGCATTGATCGTTAGATATACAAGAGCCTCCTCCATTTGGCTTGCATATGTTATTGCACATCCCAGGATAACATCCCCTGGGTATTCTGATGCACCCTTCCGTTATGGTGCCGCGTGAGTGAGTCATGACCGGCTTGAATGGCTGAGGTTTTTCTGCAAGAGTCGTTGTGAATGTGAGCGTGATAATGAACACAAAATTTATTTTCAAACCCATGAGTCGTATTGAGTTATTGTTGGACTTTAATTTAGAGATTGTGAAGTGAGAGGGTGGTATGGCCGGTACGATCGAGCCTAGTTTTTATACCATGGCCAGTAAAACAAATGGCTAATAACCTTGTAAAGCACTATATACTTGTCAATAATGGCAGTTCTGCGTAGCGAACTAAAAAATTAACTCTTTTAGACATTAATGTAGACATATTTGTCTTTCTTTAAGTATTATGACCATATTATGACCATTTTACCTTTTTTCTAAATTTTTTTCGATTTTTTTTTCCGAATTTTTGGTACCAAATTCTTTTTTCTGATGTCCGAAATACTTTTTTTCAATTTTTTTTTTCTGAAATGTGTTTTTTTAGACTTTCTTTTTGTGACACGCGAAAAAAAATTGTTATTTTTTTGTAATAAAACAAAATTTTCGATAAAAAAATTCACTAGTGACAAAAAAAATCAAAAGTGAATAAAAAGCAGTGAAAGCGAGTAAACGTTTTCTTCAATTTTTTCATCGATTTTTCGTTTTCTTCGATTTTTACCTTTTAAATCTGCTTTTTGCAGGTTTTGTCCGTTCTTTTACGTTTTCATCTGTTTTTTTACGTTTTCGTCCGATTTTTTTATTTTTTTGTTTGTCTTTTAGGTTTACGTTTGATTTTTTACGTTTTTGTCCAATTTTTTACGTTTTCGTCCGTTTCCATACGCTGTCGTCCATTTTCGTTCATTTTTTGACTATGAAACTGGAAAATTACGTATAAAATGGAATGGAATGGAATGGAACACATACAACATAACGTGGAATGCAATGGAAGAACACATACACATACTGTTGGAATCACTCCTAAACAGTATTTCAAGTATTTATATTTCATATGTAATAGGTAGCTTTATTATGGCCTTTATGTTTGTTTAAGGTCAAGCTTATGTAGAAGGCCCATAAGCTTAGGCCCAAGCCCAATAAGGAATAGGGAAGGAGAGGAGTGTTGCCTAGCTCCTTGCCTATAAACTATGTAATAACCCTCACTGAGGGTTGGTTGTTCAAGTTTTCCTTTCACATATGCCTTACGCCTAAACCGTATTATTACTATTGTGTGTGTGTGTGATTTACTTGTTCATCCGCCTTCATCTCTTTCTCTATAACTTGTGTTTGTAAAACTAGTGACCTAACAATGGTATCAATCGCCTAATAGTTGGGTGAATCGTTATTGCTTTTGAAGTGGGTTTTGGTCCTACGCGTAAGGCTAACGAGTGATACTTTGGTTAAGCTTAAAACTTGTTTTTACACTTTTTAATCCAAGATTCTTGTACTTTCAATGTTTTGAGGTGTTAAAATACTTGTTTTTGGCAAAAGTTTCAAACTTTACTGGCGTGGATCTCGTTTTAAGCTTGTTTTTGTCGAGGGTTTCATCCTATGCATAAGCTGTTTTAAGAGCTTTGGATCATCAAGTTTCACACTTTTGTGTCTTTTGGTGTTATTGAAGCTATTTCATCACACAAAAACTGGATTAGAAACATCTTTGGGCAAAATCAAATTTACGAGCAATCCTACGTATCAAAACCCTAAAATTACGCGTAAGATTTTTCCTTGGTTTGATCTTCATTTTCTGGTTTATTCCGTGTTTTCTTACTTGGATAAGTCCGAAAATCGTCGACTTTGGATATCTTTTGCATTTGTGATAGTGTAAAGATCATTTGAACAAAACCCTAAAATTACGCATAAGCATAATCTTATCGTAGAAATTCTAAGCATAAGATTCACTTTACGTAAACTTGGGTCTACGCATAAGGTAATCCTCGCCTAACTTTCTCGCCTAACTTTTGTCTACGCATAACTTTAGGTGCTTTTATCCTACTTACGCGTAAGCTAAAACCTACGCGTAACTCCGTATTGTTACGCTATTAACTTTTAGTGTTTTTACGCATAAGTGCTACTTGGTTTCTTGTCTTTTCTACGCCTAAGGACACTTCATCAACAAAGGTTCATTCGACTACAAAGATCCATTTTTACTACACAAGTTCATCAACATGTCTCAACCACCATACTCTAACTATTTCCCTCACACTTATAATCATCAACAACAACAACAACAATTAACTCCACAACATCAACAATGGAATCAACAACAAGCAATTTATCAACAACAATTTAACCAACAACATACTCCACAAATGGGTGCAATTCCACCTCCACAAATGGTTCAAACACCGCCAAGTCTTCAAGTTCCACCCTACACAAACGATTTCAATCAACATCCATCAAGGAACAATATGAAGGAACCCACTTGGTTTGCAAAGATGTGAAGCTTTAAGTAGTCAACAATCAATTCATGAAGTGGATCACTTGATAGACCTCCAATGCTCACTCCAGAAACTACGATCAATGGGTGATAAGGTTCTTTAGATTTTGTGATCGAAGAAGCCACATGGAAAGTTCTTAAAGAAGGTTATCTTGGAAGGTCCATTTGAGATGCCTCTTGTCATTGTTCTCGGAGATCCAAGCTATTGTTCCACCAAGAGATGAACAAACCAACATTGCTCTTGTTGCGATTTAAATCCTCTGAACTTCTACACTATGAAGGCGATGAACTTGCAATGGAATATATCCTCTTAGGATTACCAAACCCAATTCTTCGTAGTGTTGATGCTCAAAAGACCACAAAAATGTGGGATCATATTCGTCTTCTTATGGAAGGATCATGACTCAATCGGGAGGATTTGGAATCCAAAATTTACTTGGCTTACGAACACTTCATGATTGAACTGGAGAGACACTAGAGTCCTATCATCATCGATTTTCGATTTGGACATCATCAATGATTTGGATAAACACAACATCAAGCGAAGAATATGCATCATTCTACTTATGGATTGTTGTACGATTACTTGAAGCCTCATGAAAAGGAAGTTGATCGGGAAAGGATTCTCCGTGCTCAAATTGCTAAGCAGATCACAACCGGATAATCAACAACTTGCCTTGTATGCTCAGCGAATTATCCTCTCGACCAAACAACTCAACCAAGCGCTTCAAACACACCTTCACGGCAACAACCTCAACAAAATCAATTGGTTCCATACAACAACAATGCTCAAGCATATGTCGATGAAGCGGCGAGAAACCGATCCGTTCGAAGCATTGCAACAAGGATTTGTGATGATTGCTAATGCTTTTGGCGTTACACCAACAAATCCAACAATCGTATTCGTTCCTCATCTAACACACGGACTCAAGTGTTGTGAACAATGGACGTGTTGAAGTTGAGAATCGTGATTATGGTCGTCGGATGGGCGGTGGTCAAGGGTTTAATCTTGTGGGTAGGAATAACAACGAGCTCAAGTGGTGGAATAGGGAAATGCTCGAGAATCGGTTAAATGGTCTTAGATGCTACAAGCGCAATGAGAAGGACACACGGCTAATGCATGCCCAAAGCCAAGGACTAGGGGCAGTGCTTATTTCAAAGAGGCTTTACTTTTGGCTCTTAAGGATGAAGTGGTGGATCTCTCACGGACAAAAACGAGCTTTATGGCGGATCACGAGACTTCGGATGATGATATGGAGGACTTGCGGGCCAATGCAGTTGTTATGTTGATGGCTAATATGCAAGAGTTACACATGAGTGAAACAGGCCCGATGTATGACATTGATGGCTTGTCTCGGTACCGAACAAACCATCATCATATCGAACTAATATCTCCATCAATATCTCGAATCCGCACGGCTCACGAATGTTCAAAATGAGTCATCTTCATCTCATTACGAAGATTTTCAAATAAACCCGTAGTTACATTTGGCGATCCGGATGACCTTATGGTTTCCTTGATAATCAAATTGACTCCGTGGTTATACTTGAGGATCTAAACAATGATCATGTTGTGACTCGCGTTGAACAAGATGAACCTTGCCCCATCCGGATCTTGTTACATTACTAAAGACCAACAATCACAAATTCTTTGAATGTGTTGCATTAAATCGGTCCTTAAAAAGTAAAAATGCATTTGTTAACCAAGGATTTTGAATGCTTACAAATGCAACTCAACTTTTCAAAACTCAAGACAATCGTGAAAAGGTTTTGAAGCCGCTTTTCAAAATCTCATCAAAGCGAAAAATATTTAGAGAGCAGATCGTGATCTAGCCGCCTCAAAGAATGCTTTGTTGTGCGAATTAGAACAATGAAACACGAACATAAAAAGAAAATTAACGCTCTCACCTTGGAAAATCAAAAAGCTAAAATGAGTTGTTAAATTGTCAAAAGCAGTTCTCCGTATACAAAAAGCATTCAACGAATCGGGTAGATGACCTTCTTGAAGAAATTATCGACTTGCAAAACAAACTTAAAGAGTTTAAAGCATTGTTTACAAACATGGTGAATCGATATGACTATTGAAAAGTTTACCTTAAAACTAAATCCAAAAGGATATGAAAAAAATCTAGGCGATTACAAACCAAAGCTTTCACTAAAACATTCGAACCAACTCACGAAGTTTCCGGTCAGAATACAAAATTGATGTTAGGAATTAGATAATTCCGGTATTGAAGAGTCGGTCACCCCAACTATTATCTAGCATAAGTTAGCTCGTAGACTTGTCGTAATTTACGTTTTATGTAGTTAATTAGTTAGTCGATGGCGTAAAATAGTTTAGTGCAACACCGTGGAGGAAGGACGGGTCTTTACCCACTGTCCCCGATCCACAGGCCGTCGGGAGGTCGTTTAGTTTGTAACCTATAAATACCATCTACCTTGCAAGGTAGAGGTTGGATGTTCTTTGGTAATCTAATATTCTACAAGTTTCTCTTACTAGAATATCCCACTTTCTCTCTCTAAAATCATCTATATGCTCATTGTGTTAATGTTATGATATGTAAGTGAAATCAATATCCTACAATTGGTATCAAGAGCCATGGTTAGATCATATCTTGCACATCTTTGGATTTCTAGTGGTTTTAGGTGGTTTTGAGTTTGAAAAAGTTTAGTGGTTTTGCATCATTTGGGTGATTTTTAGTGTTAAAGTTTGGATTTTGATAGTACTTTTATGTTTAGAATCATCACAAGTGTTTAGGTTTTGATTTGGTAGCTTGAATCATCGTGGTTGGGTAGTTTTGGATTGAAAAGTGATGTTTTGTGGTTTTCTTGCTAGCGACTTGACATTCGGACTTCATTCCTCGTAGCGACTTGCTTTGCAATTTCGTAGCGAGTTCTGGTTTTGGAGCTAGCGACTTAGATCTAGCGATTAACAGTACAAGTAGTGGACTCTCCACTACGGGTGGCGACAGTGGTAGCGACTTGGTGCATGGCGAGTTGCTCTTTAGCGACTTGAATCTTTAGCGACTTGATTAGCGAATTGTCGCCAAAATTTTGCTAGCGACTTAATGCTTAGCGAGTTACTACTTAGCAACTTGCAATTGTTTAGCGACTTAGTGGTATAGCGAATTAGGTGTTAGCGACTAGAGGATTAGCGACTTGTACTTAGCGATTTGGATGTTGATTTAACGACTTGGGATTATTGCTATTGAGTTGCTAGCGAGTTGGTTCAAAATCTCTAGAGACTTGGGAGTAATTCATAATAACACAATGTCACCATCACGGATCCTTTAATCACCAAAGTACTTGCTCTCTATGACACAGATGTAATAGTGAAACAGAATGCTTACACGAATGCCATACATTTAATGATTCAACATCGATTAATCGAACAACTCAAATAAGTCACTCTTAATGTTTGCAAATGATGCTAAGAACATGGAATGCACCAAAGAGCCGTTTCAACATCTCGATCGACTTCTCAAATTACTCTTATCTACAACCATGGATCGAACAAGTTGTGCCATCCTTCGTCGGGATTTTCCCACTTTGACAAGAACTGTTTTACTTAACTTAGAACGAGTGAGGTTTCAAATTACCAAAGAAAAGTCTCAACCGATGAGTCTCATGCCGCTCTTCAAACTATCTTCAATCAATTTGACCACTTATCCGGAAGAATATTCCTCAGATTTTGATGATATCATGATCGGAATATCATTCAAAAACATACGGAATGGAAATTCATGAGTTCGAAACTCATTTATTCAACTTATGGGCAATATGGAAACATACATCCGTGAAGTCGCAAAGAGAATAACAAAATTGAACTCGTTGAATGAGTACCAAGAGTCACCATGGAGCAATTGTGACAAGTCATGCAACATTCGGTTGAACGAAATGAATGACACCGATTGCGAGAATCTCATTTGTAATGAAAAGGATGAAGACAACAACAGCGATCTCAAACACTCGTGAGTCGGAAAAGGTTTCTTTCGATAAGGTACATAGCGATCACATAAATTCTCATGAAAAGGTACGACTCTTACTCGAACTTAACATCGTAAAATCGATCTTGGTTGTGCACGAATCTAATGCAAATAACATGATTGAAAAAGGGTATATGATGAGCTTTCAAACAAGTTTTCAATTCTTGAAAAGCATTGTATCTCACTGCAAGTTAAAATACAACATAAGGATGAAATGTTTTATGAAAAAACATTGTACTAATCGGGAACTTCGAAAGTTCGATATTTCTTTGAAATTAATCGGTTAAAATCCAGTTTCGGGACAAAGATTCGACCATTAGAAATGCAAAGTACTTCTTTCGAAGATCGAAATATATTTGTCATGAGATGAGTGATGCACTAGAATCTAGAAATTGAAACTAGCTCTATGTGTGTCCAACCTTCTAAGAGAAAATGAGCATTTAAGAAAGAACCTTGAGAAAACAAACTCTAAGTTAGTCAATCAATCTAACCTCTTGATGAAAAACATTGATGACCTCAAAGCTCAAATTCGGGATAAGAGCTTCAATATTGTTGCCCTAAAAATGAGCTCGGGAAGTCATTGGAAATAGGATGAACACTAAGTTTGCAAAACCTTCAACTTTGGGAAAGACAAATGTTCGAAACCACTTGAAACGAGCAGTTATTAAACAACCTAATGCCTTTAGGTTTGAAAGAGCTAAACCATTGAAATCTAAGCTTACATCCCAAGTTGATAATATATACATTTTGTCAAAACCGGTCACTTCATTGCCTAGTTCGGATATGATGAATCTCAAACCTCGGACTTATAGTCAATTCTCACGGATCGAAATGCAATAAGTATTACTAGCTCTCATGCAAAACATCATTTGGTGATCAATCCTAAGAAATACTCCGATCACAAAAGGACAAATAGTCAAAACAAGGTTGTGCACTCATTTAGTTCAACTAACAATGGTTTCAAATGGATTCCCACCGCGATTTTTTAAGTTTACGGGACTTAAGCGAACGTACATTCCTAGATCATGCCTCAGTGGATTCCACATGTAAACTCTTCAAGAATGTAGAACCTAATAGGATCCCCATTAATGATACGTCGTGTTATCTTGTGATGCATCCAAATGTGAGATTAAACATGTCACTAACCCTTCTATGTACAAGTCTACATGTGGTTCCGGTACAATGTGCTCTTAGTCTTTTTCGGTACAATGCTCAACTCAATCGGGAACTTCATGACTTGGTTCCCTTGAAAATGAACATAGCTCATTCGGGAGCTATAGCTTGCCAGAGTTGATGTACTTCTTACTTTGACTCCTATTCATCTTGAATCAGGACTCGCTCTTCTATATCTATGTATAAATCAAGTTTCATAAAAAAAAAATTATATATATATGTCATTCTTTTAAATTTACAATTTTATCATTTTTCTCAATCTAATAAAGAATACATTCCTTGTTATCGATAAAATCTACGGTCCTAGAAATGTCATTCAATAATGGCACGGGATCATAGATGAAGTTCAAACAATTGATATATTCTTGTTTTTATAACGGGGTTGGTTAATGTCAATCAATGTTCTTTGATGACATTGATTGAGGGGGAGATTTTGTATATGTCTTTCTTGACTATCTATGCCATTGGTTTCTGTGCTGGTTATAATGCTTGCTCATTTGTAAGTTGAGGTCGTGTTTTGCCTTTGTAACTATCTGGTTATGGTGTTTCTCTCAGTTGTAGGTTGTGGTCGTATCTTGCTCATGTGATTTTCAATGTGTACCCATGTATTAAGTGCCTAGCATTAAATGCTTATTTGATTAAATGCTTAATTGATTCATGGTGATCATTGTGATAATCTATGCTAGAGACTTAGTCTATAATCCGTGTTAGCGACTTACCACTCGTTCATCAAATCCATAGGGACCAAACTTGTCACATTTTTGAAACCGTGTTGCACTAGCGACTTATCTCACTTCATTCGAAAACCTCGGGGACCGAATGTGTCATATTGCCAAAGTCCCGCCTAATACCCTAGCGACTTACCAAGTGTTTACTTATTTCTAAATAATTCGGTTTCTCTCTCTCGTTTTGTTCTTCTCGTCAAAACATAGTGTTCATCCTAGCGACTTAGCAAGTGGTATGTCTCGAATCTCTTATCTCGGTTCTCTTACGCGTTTGTGTTTAGTTTCTAACTTGTCACTTTAACCGATCCGTTTGAGCTCGTGTATTGTATTGTTTGATTCCCACCTAGGTTCAATGGTTCATTAAATCGTGTTGTTTTGATGATTATTATGTTGCAAGTATACTAAGTGATTGGTATATTTTATCGTGATGGCTGTGTAATGAGTTTCCATGTAATGATGATGATTGATTAGTGGATTAGGTTGGTTGTGTTCTATTATGGGTGTTCTTGATGGCGACTTATCGTGTTCTTGGTAGCGACTTAGCTTGTATGTTCTTCATGGCGAGTTAGCACACTACTTAGCGACTAAGATGCTGTGGCAAATTAGTTTATTATATTGTGGCGACTTGTGTAGCGACTTAGTTGTCAGCGACTTGTCTTTACAAGTTAGCGAATTAGTAACATTAGCGACTTATTTAACAAATTTGTAGCGACTTGGTTTTATCCTTGTTCATGGCGACTTGTCTTTACAAGTTAGCGAATTAGTAACATTAGCAACTTAGTTAATGATTTGTAGCGACTTGGTTTTATTCTTGTTCATGGCGACTTGTCCTTACAAGTTAGCGAATTAGCATATATAGCAACTTAAAGAGCTAAACGATTGGCGACTTGTGCGTGGTACTAGTGATGGCGACTTGTCTTTACAAGTTAGCAACATTGTTCACTTTCATGTTGCGAACCAGTCCTTCTTAACAGCTTGTCTATCTATAACTTTAGACATGTTTAGTGGATTTTTTTGGTCTAGGGTTATTAAAATGTTTAAAGATTAATTGGTAAAGTTGATCTCATTCTCACAATACTTAGGATCTCCTGATTCAACTTGTTGAGTCAATATACTCTATGTAATCTGCTATGACATTTCTGTTTGGGCAAACGGTACTTGGTTTCTCTCACGACAACCAAATGTTGCTCTTTGCCTCATGCATATTTGTTATATCACTTCTACATTTGTATCTTGGCTTATGACATGATCCCTTTGCAATGCACTCTTTAACCTTTTTATCCCTTATCAACTCGTCAAGTGATAATTTATCTAAAGGACTCTACTTCATTGAAATATATCACTTGTGCCACTCAATCATTCTCTATATGTGTTTTGGGACTCCGTCTGAGTTACTAGTTCTATTTGTCTATGTCATAAGGGTGCTCTCAATGTTGTCTCACTTACCATTTATTATCTAACTCGTTCCCAATCATTCTTGTTGATTGTATGATTACCGGATCATCAATGGCAAGTTCAAACCCTGAAAAGAGCGTTACCCCGTCAACATCACCCAAAGTTCTCTCAGACGAAGAAATCCTTCCCAGGAGTCAATGGGCTGATATTGGAAAAAGTAACTGTTATGTGGACCTACAAAAGCTACAACAAAATCCGATACTCAAAGTATCTATTGACATCCTCAAGAACACAAACTTCTTCAGTGCTATTACCAAGTAATGCTCGATTCCCACTATTTACATTCAACAATTCTGGAACACCGTTCAATGGGACAAAATCACACTCAATACTCTTGCAAAGCTGGATGACGAGGAATTCACGATTGATTACGCTATTCTTAGCAAGGCTCTTGGAATCACCCCATGTAACCCTAACCTTCGTTCGAATCTCCACCGTCTTGACGATCTGATTGTCTTTCTAATTGGGTTGGGTTATCAGAACAACATTTCAAGAGCATCCGACATCATCACCGGACACATGTATCAACCCTGGAGAGCTATTACAACTATTCTTAACTTGTGCTTATCTGGCAAAACATCAGGGTTCGATAAAGTGAGAATTCCTATCTTGCAAATCCTATGGGGAATTGTTAATAGGGTTGATGTGAATGTCTCAGATCGTATTTGGGAAGAATTCTCTTTATCAATGCACACATTCATATCTGATAGAACCAATTTCCAGAACAAAGCTCAAGGCCGAAAGAAACAGAACAAGCTTGTGATTCCCAGCATCAGATTTTCTAAGCTTGTTATCCAGTACTTGCAACAAACTCACAAATTCAATCCTAGGAGTGAATCAACTCTTCATAAGCGTAAGATGAATATGTTTTAGGAAACACGAAATATGTTCCTAGAGGTATGGATAAAGGAATATTTGGATTGCCAATTCTGATTGTCTTTTCACGCCTCTTCCTAAAAGAAGATATCAAGAAGAAGGACTACTTCAAACAATACAAGAAAAGAGCTACCAGCTCCTCCTGAAAGTCGATGTCACATTTTCTCCCCATATGAGCAAGCTAGTGTTGACTCACATGCTTTTAACGATCTCATCATCTCCATCAAGCACTACCAATCAATATGAGTGAAGAGAAGATCGAGAATCATCTCATGCTAATGAACAATGGAGTGGACAAAGTGGTCAAACGTTTAAAGAAAATCTTACACTTAGTGAGACTCAATCGGCTTGAATGTTGATGCTCTGTTGCAAAAGGCTCGCAGGAGAACCTTGAGACAAGATCGATGAGACCTTGAAGATGGATGAACCAAATCGTCTACTAACTCTCTATCCTCACTTAAGGAACTCGATCTGATTTCTATTTTGGAGATCAATACATTAATGACAAACCCTTAGATCTTGCACAATCCATGTATACATCAACATTCAAGAAGATACGCCAACCATTCCTCCGATGTCGACATCTTCATTATCAACTGCGCTTCCACCTCCCATACCAACTCAATCAACTGCATAAATACCACCAACATCGTCACCAACCCCGAACATGTCATTACGATTCTTGATGTGGATGCTCCACCGACTTCACCACCACGGATCCTTACCTCGATCAACTCTTGGACAAAGTCAGTAAAAGGATAGAAGCTCGAAAGGCAACTTCCTAAATCTGTTGATTCCCTTGTGGATCATGTCTATAGATTGGAGCACCTCAACTTCAATGAAAGGGTTCTGCCGCTATTGAAGGAGAAGTCAAGGATCTTGTGGAATGGGCTATGGAGGCTCCACTTCTTAGGCGATTCAAGGACCTACCTATCACCGATATGAGAGCGACTCTGTTTGAAAAATGTATGATGTCAAGAGACAAGCATGAGGTTCACAAGAAACTCTATGAGGCACTTGAAGAATCCATTAAGTTCGACAATTATGAGCGTTATATGATTGACATCGGGAAAAAAAGCTAAAAAGAAAAGGAGAACAATTGTGATGGAATCATTGATGAAGGACCGTAAGATCCTCCTCCACCTCCACCACCAACGGGCGCTGGAACTTCTGGGTGGTGATCCTTCTACGACAACCAACACACCTCCACCACAACCACCATCATCACCGCCAAAACCTTCCAATCGATCAAGTCCTACAAAAGAACAAAGTTCAAAGAAGAAATCGATGCTTGGACGATGGTTGATTCTAGGTTCACTTCCACATCCACCTCCATTCACGATGATTAAATGGTTCACGAAGAGTCGCATGTCATGGCCGACTCGAACCCGGATGAAGATGATGCATCTACAAAGCATATTCCTAAGCCATTAGAAGATTGGTTTGATACTTACATGGTGGGAATCGCTCTAGCACATCCGAGTAGCACCTTCAAGAGACACAATTCAAAGTTGCATTGTGGAAGATAGACCTCCTTCTCCGAAACCACATGGACCATCCCAGTCGACTCTATGATTCCCGACAACAATTGGGCATCGCTTATCACCAATAATTATGAAGTTCCAACTGAAGACTCTCTTTTGCACTACTTTCGGTGATATGGGAAGTTTTATTAGATGGTTTTGTGAGCGGAAGAGTATCTCATCCATAACTCCAAGAGATCTTGAAGGACAAGCTTATGAAATTGTCAAAGTCTTCCACTCGGATGCAAATCATCTTCAATATCGGATGGAAGAATGCCATAAGATCTTTGAATGACCAAGTCGGTGAGCAAATCGATCGCTTCAATGTCAACAAATCTCTTCCTCTTGGTGGTGAACCCGGTCGAGGACCATTCAGTGAATTCTTCTTCAATCACGACTTGGACTATCGTGTGCTCGCTCTGCTTTGAAAGAATACCGCTCTATCAATATCAAAGATGAAGGCTGCAACCTACTCGATCGGGGCTTGAGCGGATGGTTCCCGATCAATTCGGGTGATGAAGAACGAAAGTATGATATTGCCGCTTCTTATGGTATTTCTCACGGTGGTTCAAAAGAAGAACTTCTACATCGAAAGACATGGTGTCGATAAAAGACGCAATGATGTCGATCAAAGCCGCAAATCTTAAGTGTTGTTCGAGTAGAGATCTTCCCTATCTATGGATATGAGTATTTGAAGAAGATAGTCCTTAAAGAGAAGACCTCAAAGAGTATACTGTTGAAGAGAACGACTTCAAACATCTTACGCCAAATGATTTGAAGATCTCTATCTCTTGAATCTTCAAGGACACCTTGAGCATTTACTGTCCGTGAGAAAAGGCCCTCTCTGCACTGTCACTCTTTGGATCGGGGCTTAGTCATTCAAAACGAGTTGAGGACTTTCGACTTGGCATAAAAGCTACCAAACCAGGATCAACCTTACAAGTCCACAATGGAATGCAACGGGCATGAATTTCATCATGAATACAAAGTCCTTGACACCCCTAGAGCCGTCATCTTCACCGACGGATATGGATCTCGATGCTTATGCATCTATGTGAGCTCTACAAGTTTAGTGATGGTACTCTCAAATTGGTCGAAGACGAACTTGACACCGAGTGAAAGAAGTCAAAATTGATATGAAATCTTGGATTAAGACTACTTTTGGATGATGATGACTTGAAAAGGTGTGAACACTTCACCGCTTTAATCGAGGCGAAGACTCAAGACACGAAGGATCTTCCGACCTTGAAAGTTTTGTTGGTGGAAGGCTTGGGATGGTTACTACAAACTTCTTGAGAGACCGAATGAAGACATCTTGGGAAGCGAGTTTATGTTGTGTTTTAAATATGTGTAATATGTGGTGTACTAAATATGAACAAGCTGTAATACATGTAGTAGTGCTAGGATTTGTCTTGTGGTTTCCTTGTAAAAGGGAAACATCTGTGTTGTCCACTTCGATCATATAAAACCGGACACATTTTCTCCTACAAATATTTTACCTCATACATATTTAAATCACTTGAGATCCAAAATCTAAAAGGATTTAAGATTTTGATCGGGGAGAAAATGTGATATAAATATGAAAGATGTTAAAAGATAAGATGACCAATTTTTGTGCATACTTCTCTCTAATATGTGCTAAACAATTTTCGAATCTCGAAGCATATATTAAGGGGAGAATTCTCTTTGCAAATTCAAGTCATCGTGGTACACAACTTTCAATCTTTCTAAGGTACCTTGATTGTATGGCTTCTAATCCTTTGGTGATCATGTATGCACTTCTTAAAGGGTTCCTCCAGTATGTGCAAAACACTCTTTTCAATTCTCGAGGCACATATTGAGGGGAGCAAACTTATGAAAACCTCATCCTTCCGAAATGCTTTATCTACTTGATTTGATCAAGGAAGTGATGGTGATATCTTTTAGAAAATGGTAATCAAAGAAGTTAATTCTTCCTCTTGCCTCCGTGTGCAAAACGATTTCAAACATTTGATGCACATGTTGAGGGGAGTTCTCATTCTAAAATATCAAAACAATTCGGTACAAAATGCTTTGATAACACATCTTAAGTATCCGGATTGATTTTCAAATGGTTTTCAATTGGTTCCAATGGCGGATGAACAATACCAAATTGACCGACCAAATTTTCTTTATGTATGGTTATATAAGGATGATAAGGTTAGGTATGTGTTCCCATGATCCGCTGAACCGAGGGATCTACCTAGGGACAATCCACTAAGTTAGTGTAGAAGTCCTTAGGTATGATGATAAAAGGAGAAAATGAGATATGGGAAGAGTGCGGACTAAGACGAGCTAGTACTAGAATAAACCCAACAAGGTTCTATCTATGAAGTCTCGGTAAGCTTGAAGGGGTTGAAGAATTAAAAAGAATTGAATGAAGAAAGGGTGAAAAAAATAGCCCTCCAATTTATTCAACCTTAGGGCGTAAACCGGGTTCAATTCATATGCTACTTGATGGTAACATCGGTATTGAAGACAAGGCGTCATGGACCCGGTGGACGCATTGCACTTCAACTTTCCAAACCACTCAAGTTCCTCTTAAAAGGACTTGTTTCATTCTCACGAGGAACCGACATTATCTATCGACTTTCTCTTAGAGATTGTTGATATTGAAGAAGAGACCCTCTCCTAGTCTCCCAAGACGGGATCCAAAATGCACAAAATTGAGTCTAGAGCCTCGAGATCATCAATCAATCTCATTAGGACACGTTCAATGAAGACTCTCTACTTCACACAATGTGGAAGAGAGATTATATCTTGAGTCCTCGCATTATCCTTGTGGTATTGCGTAACATCCGAGTGATATGCATACATATTCACAATGAAGATGGAAAACCTTCGAGCCAACATCTAACAAGCTCACGGTAGGTGGCATGTGAGATCTATTCATTAGATCAACCATGTGACAACCGAACAGAAACAATGGGGCGATTCAAGTCTTGAATCAATCTGGTTCGAGTTATGGATTGACGGATACCTTTGAAAATCCGGTCTTAGTGCTTAACAACTCTTTTCTTTAGCACATCGACCTTGTACTCATTTTTCAAACCAAAAGGTGTTTTATGATTGATAATTGATTTTCAATAAAACCTTCGTTGTATTGCAAAACAATTTCTATTGAGCAATACACGATTGTTTTTATAATCTCTTTTCATCAATCGGTGGACTTAAAATTATTTGGTTCACTCACTTCGTGTTGTCTTCTTTGAGATGTTCCGGTTTGAGAATAGCTAGAGCAACTGCGAAACCCTGTCAAGGAAATTCTTGAATTATACCGATCACGGTAGTACATGTCTTGATCAGCGGGGAACCGTGGGCGTGTACCTCAATTCAACGAAGTGATCAAAGACACTTTCGTGCGATTTATTGCTAAATGTTGTATGCGGTACACCCGCGTTTGCGGTGATCGTAATGAAGCGGTCAATCCATAGCCGCATGCTCACTTAACACATTCATCTCAAAAGAAATCATGATTAGTGCATCAATGACTCGATATTTTTACTCCATGCTTCGCTACTGCTGCGCCAATATCATGATTCAATAAAAGCTTCGCTACTCGATGAGAAGATATCATGATCCAAATGTGAGCATGTCGGTCCGAAAGTCACAACATCACATAATACCAACACCACAAAGGATATCTCGTAGATGTTTTTCATAGTCAAGATCTCAAAAGATGGCTCATAATTATTATCTCGTGGATCATGAATGACCTCCACTTTAAAGTACAAATCTATGCGACTTTGAAGTTGCACTACTTATGCACAAAGATTGCGAAGTTGAAGTATTAAAGTCTACGAGCTCAAGAACAAAGTCAAGAATAGAATGCTAGGATTTAAAATGTAAAACATGGGGTGACCTCCTTAGGGGAGATTGTTAGGAATTAGATAATTTCAAGATTGAAGAGTCGGTCACCCCAACTATTATCTAGCATAAGTTAGCTCGTAGAATTGTCGTTATTTACGTTTTATGTAGTTAATTAGTTAGTCAAGAGCGTAAAATAGTTTAGTGCAACACCGTGGAGGAAGGACGGGTCTTTACCCACCGTATCCCCGATCCACAGCCGTCGAGGTCGTTTAGTTTGTAACCTATAAATACCCTCTACCTTGCAAGGTAGAGGTTGGATGTTCTTTGGTAATCTAATATTCTACAAGTTTCTCTTACTAGAATATCCCACTTTCTCTCTCTAAAATCATCTATATGCTCATTGTGTTAATGTTATGATATGTAAGTGAAATCCAATATCCTACAATTGATAATCTTGTCATGAGTGTTGTTGAATATCATCGTCAAGAGGAATTAGATGCGTTGTTTAGAAACATGGTGAGTCGATCAAAATTTAAAAATGTTGTTTACAACAAACCTTTTAATTATAAAACGCGGTCACTTGATAATACACCAATGTTGTTGAATCTTCCAACACACCAAGGGTTATCATCAAAACACAAACGAGTCTTCTAATGTTAATCCCAAAACACAGCAGATTTTGCACAAACTTATGGTCCTTTACCTTCCATTAGTGAAGTAAACTCACAACACGAAAATCGAAAAATTCTTCGATATTTTGACATTTTCATGGTGACCTCAAAATTTTACAACATGAGATAGAATATCGATCCGAAATCAAAGTTGAACATTTTCAATCGCCTCGGGCGAGAACAAAGAGACATTTTTCGAAAATCTTTTACCTAATGTTAAAAACTTGAAAATTTGTGCAATTGCACGGGAAAAGGATTTTCATAAGGAACTTGGGGTAATGAAAACGTTTTCGAGAAAATGCGAAACATCTATTTCTAACACTAAGCGCAAAAGAAACTGTTGAGAAAAGATGTTGATAGACTCTTGGAAGATGTTATCTGTCTTGATATCCATAATGTTATTCTATTCTTTGCCATATGCATCGATCACATCTCTGCGATATTGTTGAAAATGTTGTAATCATGAGAACACCGATAATGTGCTTCGGATCGAGTCTTTAAAAGCGAAAATAAACGATTACTCAATGAAATTTACAATGCAAAACGTCGTCTTCATTGGTGTGAAAAAGATATTCATAATCATCAACTTAGTTTTCAAAAGAAAATCGCTCGGTTGAGTGCAAAATCTTCGATCCTAAAATTAAGCAACTGGATGATCAAAGCGTGTCTTTGAAAAGTCAAATCTCAAAATATGAACAAGAACTTTTAAAAGTTAAGCAGAATATGGTGTCATATTTGATTTACTCAAAAGACTCGACTTGAAGCATCAAACGAACTTGATCACTATCTTGCTCACACTAGAGATGTCATGAATTTTCTTTGGAAATATTCGCTCGAAAATCAAGATCGATTCACACTATCTCTAAGTTACGGAAATGTTAGGAAAGTATGAACAACTTCCGCCATCGTGATTAAGATATTAGCACCAACACACTTAGTAATCGTGAACCTAGAATTCCCACCGCCAAATCACAAGTTGCTAATGTGTTTCCTCTCTTGAAACAGAATAGTTGCATCTTTTCCAAACGTCCGCACTTCACGCCTAGAGCACTCAATCGAAGAATAGGAAGTTGCGACCTAAGAAAAGATCAATAAGGAATGCTAAAGTAGAAGAACACCATAGGACTCGAATAAAACTCATGTTGCTTCCACTATAGATGTTGCGTCTGCAAATGTAATACAAATAGTGATGTAACGAATGCTAAACCGTTAAGTACTTTTGATATTCAATCGATGCACCTTGTGTTATTTGTCGGAAGAATATGAATTCGATTGTCATGACAAATGTGTTGCTAAAGCTATAATCTCTCGATTACGAAATCCTAAGAATCGAATACCTCTAGGCCCACCGATCATTCTAAGTCCGTACTTGGTAGACCGCCTTCTTTAGATTCTAAGGCAACCATTGCTATCACAAGAGCTCGGCTTCACCTCCTAAGAATGTAGTACCACCTAGTGTTTTCACTAAGACTAAAGCAAAGAGTAGTTATAGATGGCGAAATGGATATATAACACACAAGGATTTAAATGGATGCCTAAAATTATCAATGTGTATGTCTAACATACCTTGGAACCCTCTAACATTTCGGGTTCCACATCTACTTCTATTCCATCTGTGTGTGCATGTGTGTAATGCGGTGTCTGAGATCATTCTCTGGATTGTTGATAGCGGATGTTCCCGACACATGACGAGCAACCTTAAACTGTTATCAAACTTTATTGAAAAGTTCATTGGCATCGTCGGTTCGGGAACGATCACTTCGCAACTATCATGGGCTACGGAGATTATGTCAATGGGAACATCGAAATTAGCAGGGTTTACTATGTGGAAGGCCTCGGTCACAATATGTTTTCGATGGGTCAATTTTGTGATGGAGATTTGGAGGTTGCTTTTAGGAGAAAACTTGTTTCATTCGTGATCTACAAGGAAATGACCTTATGTCCGGCTCGCGTAATTCTAGTCTCTATACTATCTCTATGCAAGACATGGTTGCTTCCTCTCCCATTTGCTTACTTTCAAAGGCAACATCTACAAAATCACGGCTATGGCACCGTCGTCTCTCATCTAAACTTTCAAACCATCACCAACCTTGCTCGACACAAACTAGTTGAAGGACTCCCACGATTCCGAGTATTCAAAAGATCATCTTTGCTCGGCTGTGAACAAGGGAAAAGCACTCGTGCTCATTTTCCTTCAAAGGTGGAACACGACTCTCAAATGTGCTTCATCTTCTTCACATGGATTTGTGTGGCCCTATGCGCGTGCAAGCGATCAATGGCAAACGCTACATCTTAGTATATGTTGATGACTACTCACGATGGACTTGGGTCTACTTTCTTCGTAGCAAAGACCAAGCTCCACAAATGATCATCACCTTTCTCACAAAAATAAAGGTTCACTCCAGCACACCGTCGGGCTAATTCGGACGAGACAAAGGAACCGAATTTGTTAACCAAACCCTTCGTGAATTTTATGAGAAAGTGGGAATTCAACATCAAACATCTATTGCACGTACACCGAACAAAGCGGAGTTGTTGAAAGACGAAACCGAGCGTTAGTGAAAGCTGCAAGAACAATGTTAATCAATGCTAAACTTCCAGATTACTTATGGGCGTGTCGATCTACGCATGCTATACTCAAAACCGTTCCATGATCACAAACGCCACAACAAAACACCTTTCGAGCTTGTCCACAACCATAAACCGAATCTCAAACACCTTCATGTATTTGGATCCTTTGCTATCCCAATAATGATCGTGATGACTTTGGAAAGCTCAAAGCCAAAGCCGACATTGAAGTTTTTATTGGATATTGTGAGAATTCTAAAGGTTACCGGATCGGAATCGTCGTACAAAGCAGGTGATGGAAGCGATTCATGCTCATTTTGATGAACTCACGGATATGGCTTCCGAGTATAATGACTTAGAACCGGTCACAACCGCTTAAACTTCCCCAACCCCATCATCACCGAACAAAGCCCCCACTCACTCGTCAACAAATGGAAAGGTTATTTGCTCCTCTGCTCGGTGATTTATATTGATGAACGTGCTCTGTGTATCCGTTGTTTCCACGCACAACCCGATAATATTCCTATACCGATACACTGCTACAACAACTACCGTTGAAGATGCACCTACACCGATTGACTCCAACACGCAGATTGAACACACCGCTTCCAACAATGATGAACCGTGATGATATTCTCAATGAAGTACCCCACCGCAGATTTTGATCCAAATCGTTCTTCAACCCGTTTGCCAATGAGATCTGCTACACGGATGTCGCGAGAATCTTCAACAAACCATTTGAACCCTCGAATCGCACAATGTATACCAACATCAACCTCTACACATAGATGGACAAAAGACCATCCTCGGCTAACATTATTGGCAACCCGAATCAACCGATCGTTCGAGACAACGTCTTCACACGGATGGTGAACATTGCATTTATGCACTCACCGCTCGCTAACTGAGCCTAAAACATTAAAGACGCAATGACAAAAGACAAGCTGGATTGAATCCATGCAGAAGAACTCAACCAATTCAAACGTCTTGAAGTATGGGAATCGGTTGAAAGACCAACGAGGGTCTACGTCATTGGTCTAAAATGGATTTGGAAAAACAAATTGGATCTTTGAAGGGCGTCATCCGAAACAAGTCACGTCTAGTTGCTAAGGGTTATCGTCGGGAAGAGGAATAGGCTTTGAAGAATCTTTTGCTCGGTTGCTCGTCTTGAGGTCGTTCGGATATTTCTCGCGTTCGCGACTCATATGAATATGACGGTCTATCGATGGATGTCAAAGCGGCGTTTCTCAATGGACAACTTAAAGAAACGGTCTATGTCACCAACCGGATGGATTCGTTGATCCCGAGTTCCCAAACCATGTCTACAAACCGAACAAAGCTCTTTATGGTCTCAAACAAGCCCCTCGGGCATGGTACGATAAACTATCATCTTTCCTCATTGCCAATAATTTCACCAAAGGCTCGGTTGACCCAACTCTTTTTATACAATATCACGGGCACATATCTTAATTGTTCAAATTTACGTGGATGACATCATTTTGGGTCTACACATAAAAAGTTTTAATCGCTTTTGCAAAACTAATGAAGAAAATTTTGAAATGTCCATGATGGGTGAACTTACGTTCTTTCTAGGACTGCAAGTTCATCAATCACCCGTGGTATTTTCTTGAGTCGATCCAAATATGTCCTTGAATTGTTAAACAAATTTGGAATGAAAACCTATGATACTTATGCCACACCAATGACTCATACCAAGAAGCTAGATCTTTGATTTACATGGGAAATTAGTTGACCCCACCAAATACCAAGTATTATTGGGTCCCTCATGTATCTAACGACTAGCGCACTGATATTGTCTTTGCCGTTTATCTATGCTCCGTTATCGATCGCGACCAATCTGAAACCCACCTCTTTGAGGCTAAAAGAATCCTCCGATACATCAAGGGAACCATTAACTTGGGGATCCGGTATCCAAGGATTCGGTTTTGAACTAATCTCTTTTTGAGATGACGACCACGCAGGATGCTTAGACTCAAGGAAAAGTACTTGAGAGCTCTACAATTTCTCGGTGATAAACCGTGTCTTGGCAATCAAAGAAACAGATTGTACATATTTGTCATCGACCGAAGCGAGAATATGTAGCCATATCCGCATGTTGTGCTCAAGTCATCGGATGAGAACACAACTCAAAGACTATGGTTACGTATTCGACAAATCCCGATGTCTTCGCGACAATCGAGTGCCATTGCGATCTCGTGCAACTCGATTCGAAGACTAAATCAAATCACATCGATCTTCGCTATCACTTCATCAAGGACCATGTGGAGCAAGTTACCTTGAATTATACTTTGTGGTACTCGAAAACCAATTGGCGATCTTCTCACCAAAGCCTTGCCTCCCGCTAGGTTTAATGAGTTGGTCCACCGAATTGGTATGAGGTGTTTGACTCAAGAGGAATTGGATGACCTCTTAAAACAGTCTTAAAACACGTCAAACACCAAAACATCTTTTGTAAATAATTTTCAAAAACAAAATACAAAAATATAAAATCCGATAAAACAACAAAATATTCTCCTAATCTATCTTTCTTTCAACATGGCAAGTATATTTCTTCCACAACACTTTAATCTTTCAAAATTCAAGATTTTTCCGATCAAGTGTTGAGGGAGAAAATAACTTTTACTGCTTTCAAAACATCGTGTACTTGCATGTTATCATATCTCGGTTGATTCTTTTACAAATGGTGGTACATTTTCGGTTCAAAGACACTCCTCGGACTTAAATTAATAACCTTTCATTATTTTCTCAAGTCGAGGGGAGTGTTGTCATGCCTCTTTCCTAAAAACTTTGTTTGGTAACCAAAATGGAAGTTAAAAGGCTTTGTTTGAAAAAGGAAAAGGTGGAGGACCAAAAGCACAAAAGGTTAAACTCACTTTTAATAAAACACCCTCCCACCTACTTTCACTTCTCATTTATTACAAAACCCTAAAACCATCCTACGCATAGAATTCACTCAAGAAATCCGTGTTTCAGATCATCATTTTGTAAGTGGATTAATGTTTCTAACATGTTTTTGAACATTGGTTTTGATTTTCAAATGAATCCAACGGTCAAATCTACTGATATGGGTGATTTTGTGTTCTTCGCTTACGCGTAAGAACACATGATCATGTGTTATGTGTTTATGGTTAAAAGGAATGTGTCAAAATGTTTTAACAACATCTATGATATCGTTTCTAAGCTCAAAACAAACCCAGTTACACGAATTAATGATTTTGAATATTAGGGTTTGTGAGTCGAATTGGGTATTTTTGAATGTGAAGTGTTTTGGTCAAAAAGATTGTTGGGTTATGCTCTTGTGTTGTTGAATTAATGATTTCCAAGGTTTCTAACCACCCAGAAACACGAATTGGCTAACAATTTGAAATTAGGGTTTAATGTTCATGACTTTGGGTATTTTTGATTCTCAAAGAAACTAAGTGTTATAACTTGGCCTATAGACTCTCAACATATCTTAGGACTACGAATCGCTTTATGCATATTCCATGGCTAGATCTCATACGCGTAGAATTAGGGTTTAGACTACAGCGTAAGATTTTCTACGCAGAATCGACAAACCGTCCAATTGTGTTTTGATCATCATAAAATGAATGTTATGTGTTAAACATTGATAATATGATGCTTTGTTTCGAGCTTGCTACACTTAATATTCGAATCAAGGTTGTTGTTACTCTCGCATAAGGATCACCTTACGCGTAGCTTGTTATGCGTGAAGATTAGTCTTACGCGTAGCTTCTACGCATAAGGTTCTACATATGGGACTACGCGTATCCCGTGAAGGATATGCGTAAATAGTGACCTCTACGCATAAGGTCAACTCTTACGAGTAGCCTTACGGTAAGGTTAATATATGCCTCACGCGTAACCTCTACGCATAAGGTCCAATTTTCTTACACGTAATATTTCTTACGCGTAAGTTAGGATCCTACGCGTAAGTTTACGCCACGCATATATCATTTCATCTCACGCATAACTCTACCTATCCTACGCATAAGCACGGATCACACCTTCGTTATGAATTGTTACGTGTACAAACTTGTAAATAAACTAATCATATCGTCACGAATCCAATAATGTCACTAATAAACTTAAATCGTTTGATATGTTGTGAACAATAAGTGATAAAATAAACTTTAAAACTTAAAGTTAACTAACTCACGAAACATTTCATCGGCGTCATTGAACTATTGAACATACAAGTGACTTAGGACTCGTAACAATCATTGACACTGTGTTCAATAACTAGACAATAAGACATTACATTGACTAACATTATGTCTTTCGATATGTTGGTTCTTTTGGCTAATGTTATTTCGAGATCACAACATGGTGAACTAATGAATGTGGATGCATCCAAGTTCTCTCCATTGCCGATATCTATCCTCATGGCTATCCAATGAAGATAGGAAAGAATAATCTCCGTGTTGACTTTGACACCCTCACTTGCTCGTAATCTTCGTGTCTAATTGCTATTGATATTCGAGGACTCATCCGTACGAAATATGCTCACTCACTCTGCAATCTGTTCACGAGATCTACATCCAACAGCCGGAACACTATGGAAAGGGTCAAAGGATCAAAATTGTGAAGGTGACTCGAATCACAAACAAGTCACCATTACACTGCCGACTTAAGGGTCGTTCTCCTAATTCTCAAGTCGATCCAACCAAACTATATGCCACACCTTTGAAGAGCTCACTCTCCAATTCTTAATCGATATCGGTTATGACGAGGCTACGGGAGTAATCACCAAGCATTCTCACGTAGAGCTTAAGAGTATTCCTCAACCACGGAGAACTCTCTACATGATCATCACCAAGTCTTTTACGGTCGTGGCGGTGGCTATGAGCATCCTAAGCTCATGGAACGCAAATATTTTGGGCATTGGTCAACATGAAACACATCGCTATCGAAGCTCGATTTGGGATGACATGATGTCATTTCTCAACAAACTTGGCTCAAAGATTCCTACATCGGATATACTAAATTGTTGATCCAGAGAGCACTTGGACTTCATCCCGATATTCCCAAGAGGCTCAATGACCCCGACAATCACTATATGTTGACGAACCTATTCTATCTATCGAGAATCAAGGAATCGTCTACAAAGAAACAAGGTCTTTGTCGCCGATTTCCTTCTAATCAAGATGTCGAAAGCTCAAACGTACAAAAGGTATCTCGGAAGCGAGTTAGACAAGGCAAAGTTGGTCATCTCGATGAAAAATCTTCGGAACACCTATAAGGAGAATCGAGAAAAGGAAGTCTTTGAAGTGTCACAAGTACGATAGTCGAGGGAATGTTCCAACGAAGAAACCTATTCCAAAGAGGAAACCTACCCCTAAGAAGAAAGTTCCTTCTCGTGAAGCCACTCCGATCCCTTCCTCTACACCGAACCGCAAAAAAGCTCATTGGCGAGGACTCAAGCTACCGACACGGATGAAGAGATCACATACTCTGAAGCGCAAAGGATGAAAATCCTCAGTGCCAAAACCTCCAAGTCCTCAAACTAATAAAGGAAAAGGAAGACTCCTACACTTGTGCCACATGATGAAAGCTCGAAGATGAAGAAGAGCAAGCTGGATCAATCATACAGGAAGAAGTTTCACATCGTCGACACCTTTAAAAGGTGAAGAATTTGCTAAAGATCAAATGGGTGGCCCCGGAGGATCAAGTGGTCTTGCCACTCCTCACCGATCGATACGGTTAATCGACCCGTAAGGGATCGGTGCCACCACTCTTCTGCAACAACAACAGCTGTGGAGGATACTATCGTATATGAGTTTGAGAACCACAGGCGAGAAGTCGAGAAAGATAAAGATGATGATTATGACAAGTTGCTACGGATAGTCCCACACGTTCACGGAAGGAAACTTCGAACCGCCTAAGGACCCCAAGCCTCCTCATGTCTCCTCCTCATCGACTCATCATCTCACTCATCACCACCACCATCAACGAAGTCAACCAATCATCATCCAAATCCGTGAATAAACCACCTAAATCTTGGATTTCTCGACTCATGAAAGAATTGTGAAAGTCGTCCAACAAGTCGAGAAAGAAGGACATACTTTACGTAAACCGAATTGGTTTATCGACCAAATACAATACTTAAATGATGAGAAAGACAAGATGCGAATGAAAGGAATTTGTTCGAAGTTCATGAAGAGTCATCGTAAAGAGGAACTAAACGAAATGATCGAAGGTTACACTAACAAGTACCTTCGAGGATATCGTTCCTAAAGTCCAAAAGGAACTGTAGAAGACATCAAGAGATCATACCCACAAGTTTCTTCTCGACATCGTCCCGGTGTGACTAGAGAAGTATTTTCCGACAACTCACTCCTAACATCGCCGCATTGGTTAAACATACAATGGCCAAAGAAGCGATCTCTCGAATACTGAAAGTTAATCGCTAAACTAGTGATGCAAATGTCAAAGCGATCCGGGCGCTTACTTCGGATGAAGCTAAATTTTTCAAGGTCTACTTACTTTTCAACTCACTCATCATGCAAGGAGTCACCGATCAACCCAAACGGCCAAAAGATGACGATGATAAGGATAAAGACTACGCACCTAAATGTCGGAAGCAATCGGTGAATCTTCTTCGATGCCACCTCCTCTTCAACGGACTTCTTCTCAACAAAGTCTCCTCCACCTCGGTCTTCATCGATAAACCTCGGGACGATTCCGAGTTACCACCACCGACTCAAAAATAGGTGATTACTTTGAGTATACGGGTGGTGACGATGAAGAGGTCCTTGAGCCCCGACAATAACCCACCTCACCCAAACAAGTGCGAAACCAAGATCATCATCAAGGCCTTCCAAAAGAAGAAGAAGACGACTCGGCCAAGTCGTATCATGGCTAGATGACGATAAAACCGAAGAGTTTGAATGGTTCTCCACACTTGTCAATCAAACTCCTACCACGATGAAGGTCAAGACTTGGTAGACGGTTCTACATTGGAGCACGCAAAACTTTTGCAAGAAAAGTTCCATGTGAAGAAAATGACGAAATCGAGTTGAAGCGAATCAAGAATGAAGCGTTTCAACTTCTAAAAGACAGCTCGAAAGCGCCCTCGAGGTCGAATATCATCTTGAGAACATCGCTCGAGCTATGTCTAACAACATGGATTGGCTCAATCCGGAAGCAAACATTGACTTCACACAAAGGGACAACCTCCATACTACACCGATTGGACCAAACCCCTACCGACCATTGGCCAAGCGGACGAACCACAGGATTCCCTTCCGATACTTCTTTAACAGACACGGATTTTCTCTTACACGGTAGCGATGGCTCGCGAAAATACGCTACATCATTGACTCTTCCATTCCCAAACTATTTACTCAAACCGCATAGCTATCGAGGAACGTGCAAATCACTTGTTTTCGACAACGTGCAAGCATACGACCAAGATGCATTGTATGGGATTCATCATTGGCACGAACGTCAAGAATCTACTACGTGTTGCTGGTTCGAAGTCTCAACACGCGATGTATAGTTTTAAGGACATCGTGGCCATCAAACACGTTGATCTCAAGTCTAAGTGGGACTACACATTCTTGAAGAATATCATAGTCAAACGACAAGATGAACAGACTATGGATTCTCGAGGTCGACTTTGAGAACTTGTCCTCAACGACATCGAAGACATGTACCTTGCCAAAGTACGTAGTCGTATGAGACAATTCTCATTGAAGTTCAACGCGAATTTATCAAGTCACTTCTCATCTTCATTAGACGCATCGTGATCAAAGAACGTGTAGAAGATATCCACCGGTCGTTGAATCTTATCGACGCGTGCAAACCTCACTCCTCCAACGCTTGATCTTCCCGACATCAATCGGCTACCTCAATATACGCCATCGAAGAAACCTTTCGGAGTTGTTTACCGTAGTGAACTTCAAAGAAATCGCTTAATGGCGTGTAGTGATCTTCGTAAGTTCGAGGATCATACTTTGAAGTTGGTTAGGGACGGATTGGCGTCTGAGTTGAAGGATATCGCCGAAAAATTGGGTCTCTAAGTCCGGAATTCTCGGGAAAGGAGGGATGTGAGACGAATCATCACCATGATTGATGAACGGTTGTTCGAAGGATCGATTCGCACGATTGGAGAGCTATGTTGGTGGTCGACCCAGAGAAACATCACCGCTTTCAACGCCTGCGCGCTCACAGGAATATCACCGCACTTCTGGTACCCTTTGAATTGTTTCCTTCATATAATTTTGGATGTGTGATTATATATGTCTATGGCTTGTGCACACATAACAAAGTACAACCCGTAATTGTCAAGAAAGGACCACGTAGTGCGCCTCGATGCCACAATCCTTATAAAAGGAGCGAAAGATTCTTATTTTGAGTAAAACCTATCAAACCTTTCATTTTCAAGGTTTTGCTCAAAACACAAGTACTTCCCATATGATTTTTTCAAAACCTCAACCGTTTATATCACTAGTTGAGGGGAGTATTTGAATTCAAACTTTGTTCACAAATTATTCATAATGGTCATCTTCCCACAACACTCGAAATGGTCATATTTATTCTCAACCATTCAAAAATAACATTTTATATGCCATTTTGAGGGGAGAAAATTGTGTGATAAGAAATATGTTGTACAAAATGCAAATGAATCATGTACCTCGGACTTAACCAACGAATTGACGGTACTAAACTGTTAGTAACTCGAAAAGACTTGTCCCGGACGGGTAATAATTTCAAGCTAGTTCGCTAGTAATGTAAACGTGTCTCACAAAGGACTTGTCCAAGTAGAAAGTACCATTCGAGAAACTCTTGATAGACATGAACTCGATGGGTATGACAACCTTTCGAGGTTTGTCTACACCTTCAAGGTAGTTATTAGAGCTAGTTGTCACCTAAAACCGACAATGTAACTCTTTAACTATGCAACGTAACCGTGTCTCGCGGGGATTGTCTATCTTGATGGATCAATTCAAAAGTCGCGCTCTTTCCTCACCGCATTTAACCATTAAAACTATTAAGCACATGTGGAGGGGAGTATTTATGCAAAACATTATCTCTCACGATGGTTCAAACATGTTTTCATTTACAAACCCTTTGAGAGATATTTTAACATACTGATGGTTTTAATGGCAAACATAGGTTAGTCATGGAGTTATAAGGTGACTAAGGTTAGGAATAACCGTCCTATGATCCGCCAGAGTCGGAGGATCTACCCAAGGACACTACCATTAGTTAGTGTTAGAAGTCCTTAGGAATGATTGTAAAAGGAGAAAATGAGTATCGGAGAAAGAGGAGTTGAAGAATCAAAAGAAATGTAAAGTAAAGGGTGAAAAGAAACAGCCCTCCAGTTATTCAACTTAGGCGCGGACACCGGGTTCAATTCATATACTCTTGGTTGTCACTTAGTGACACCGGTATTGAAGATTAAAAGTCGTCATGGACCCGGTGACGCATGCACTAAACCTTCTTAGCAACTCAAGTTTTTCTCAACGAAGCTTGTTTCATTCTCACAGGAACCCTCGTAAACTATTGGCTTTCTCTTAGAGATCGGCGGTATTGAAGAAGGAGACCCTCTCCTAGTCTCCGCTCGGAAAACCAAAACGCACTATTGAGTCTAGAGCCACGAGATTCATCAAAAGATCTCTTAGGAACACTTGACATTTAATCACTTGATGATCAACTAATAAGATCATCGATGGTTCATATCGAGTCCTTCACGATCTTAGCAATCGTCGAGAACATTTATGAGAGGTTCACATCCGTGATCCTCGGTGATTGAATGGAAACTCTGCCGGGCCAACATCAAACAACCCGACGGCGAGTCACTTCGGTAACTCTCCGTAGTTTACACGAGTGTATCTCAAACGGTCTGATCGTGAGGTGATGCTTGGTGTACCTCGGCGACTCATCTCGAATCAGATGTACTTGGTACATCGCGTTATCTCACTTGTGGGACTCCAGGTTCAGAACGGCCTTTGTAAGAATTAGAGTTGTGTTTTCACACTATCACATTAACACTCGAAGTTCAAACTTGTAAGTGCCGAAAATCGCTTATTACTAACCGTTTGACATGTTTTCTTCTTATGGAAGCTCCGGAGCGGAATGATCGTCTTGATTCTTCTCATGCTCACGCCAACATCATCACTAATGGAAGTTCTATCCAAAAGCAACACAACCGCGAATGATTCTTTGTCAAGCCAAAGAATCTACAAAGTTAAAGACTTAAAGAACTTCATTAGTATTGAATTCCAACGTCAAAGAGCGTGTGAGCATGTTGAAGAATGACGTGGAGACACCTGAGCAATGAAGGCACTGAGGCGGTCGATGCGATAACAACATACTATCACTTTCACCACAAAGAACAATGATCAAAGAACAAAGTTAATGATGACGTGAAGCATAAGCTGCTCAAAGATAACTATCTCTACTACCTTTGGGAGATTGTTCGAATCAAGGCAATTCCTCTCACAAGAAAGAAGAATGTCGGAAGACGTCACAGCTACTATTACATCAACGCCTTCACCGTTTACATTCATATATACTTGAGGGGAGATTGTTGGAATCACTCCTAAACAATATTTTAAGTATTTATATTTCATATGTAATAGGTAGCTTTATTATAGCCTTTATGTTTGTTTAAGGTCAAGCTTATGTAGAAGGCCCATAAGCTTAGGCCCAAGCCCAATAAGGAATAGGGAAGGAGAGGGAGTGTTGCCCTAGCTCCTTGCCTATATAAACCATGTAATAACCCTCACTTGAGGGTTGGTTGTTCAAGTTTTCCTTTCACATATGCCTCACGCCTAAACCGTATTATTACTATTGTGTGTGTGTGTGATTTACTTGTTCATCCGCCTTCATCTCTTTCTCTATAACTTGTGTTTGTAAAACTAGTGACCTACCACATACAAAACGAGACCGTAGTTACATACAACGAATATAAAGGATTGAAGGACTATTATTATAATAGAAAGCATAATATAGTTATTTTTCATTATTATGATAGAAAATTGTTTGCAATCCTCCGTAAATGGTAGTAACCCCCAAATTGTCCTGGAAGCGCTTTGCTTGCATGTTCTTCACGCACCATCGCTAATTACTTCATATGGCAGCAACATTGATCGTTAGATATACAAGAGCCTCTTCCATTTGGCTTGCATATGTTATTGCACATCCCAGGATAACATCCCCCGGGTATTCTGATGCACCCTTCCGTTATGGTGTCGCGTGAGTGAGTCACGACCGCCTTGAATGGCTGAGGTTTTTCCGAATGAGTCGTTGTGAATATGAGCATGATAATGGACACAAAATTTATTTTCAAACCCATGAGTCGTCGTGAGTTATTGTTGGACTTTAATTTAGAGATTGTGAAGTGAGAGGGTGGTATGGCCGGTTCGATCGAGCCTAGTTTTTATACCATGGCGAGTAAAACAAAGGGCAAATAACCTTTTAAAGCACTATATACTTGTCAATAATGGCTGTTCTACGTAGCGAACTAAAAAATTAACTCTTTTAGACATTAATGTAGACATTTTTGTCTTTCTTTAAGTATTATGACCATATTATGACCATTTTACCCTTTTCTGAATTTTTTTCGATTTTTTTTTCGATTTTTTTGTTCCAAATTTTTTTTTTCTGATGTCCGAAATACTTTTTTTCAATTTTTTTTCGAAATGTGTTTTTCTATACTTTGTTTTGTGACACGCGAAAAAATTTTAATTTTCTTTTGTAATAAAAAATTTTCGATAAAAAGTTCACTAGTGACAAAAAAATCAAAGTTAATAAAAAGCAGTGAAAGCGGAGTAAAACGTTTTCTTCAATTTTTTCGTCCGATTTTTACGTTTTCTTCGATTTTTACGTTTTCTCTCTTTTTGCGCTTTTGTCGGTTCTTTTACGTTTTAAATGCTTTTTTACATTTGCGTCCGATTTTTTTATTTTTTTGTCTGTTTTTTACGTTTACGTCTGACTTTTTACGGTTTTGTCCAATTTTTTACGTTTTCTTACGTTGTCGTCCATTTTCGTCCATTTTTTGACTATGAAACTTGAAACTTACGTACAAAATGGAATGGAATGGAATGGAACACATACAACATAACATGGAATCGAATGGAATGGAAGAACACATACACATACAAAAGAGACCGCAGTTACGTACATCGGATATAAAGGATTGAAGGACTATTATTATAATAGAAAGCATAATATAGTTATTTTTCATTATTATGATAGAAAATTGTTTGCAATCCCCCGTAAATGGTAGTAAACCCCCCCCCCAATTGTCTGGGGAAGCGCGCTTGCCCCCCGCACTGCTGCACGTACCACTGCTAATTACTTCATATGGCAGCAACATTGATCGTTAGATATACAAGAGCCTCCTCCATTTGGCTTGCATATGTTATTGCACATCCCAGGATAACATCCCCCGGGTATTCTGATGCACCCTTCCGTTATGGTGCCGCGTGAGTGAGTCACGACCTCCTTGAATGGCTGAGGTTTTTCAGCATGAGTCGTTGTGAATATGAGCATGATAATGAACACAAAATTTATTTTCAAACCCATTTCCAAACCCATGAGTCATCATGAGTTATTGTTGGACTTTAATTTAGAGATTGTGAAGTGAGAGGGTGGTATGGCTGGTTCGATCGAGCCTAGTTTTTATACCATGGCCAGTAAAAAAAAGGGCTAATAACCTTTTAAAACACTATATATTTGTCAATAATGGCAGTTATGCGTAGCGAACTAAAAAATTAACTCTTTTAGACATTAATGTAGACATTTTTGTCTTTCTTTAAGTATTATGACAATTTTACCCTTTCTAAATTTTTTTCGAAATTTTTGTTCGAAACTTTTTTTCTAATGTCCGATATACTTTTTAAATTTTTTTTCTTCTGAAATGTGTTTTTTTTTTACTTTCTTTTTGTGACACGCGAAAAACAAATTGATTTTTTTTTGTAATAAAAAAAATTGCGATAAAAAAATTCACTAGTGACAAAAAAATCAAAAGTGAATAAAAAACAGGTAAAAACGGAGTAAAACGTTTTCTTCCGATTTTTTCCGTCCGATTTTTTACGTTTTTTTCGATTTTTACGTTTTAAATGCTTTTTGCCGCTTTTGTCCGCTCTTTACGTTTTAAATGCTTTTTACGTTTTCCTCCGATTTTTTTTGTCTGTTTTTTACGTTTACGTCTGATTTTTTACGTTTTTGTCCAATTTTTTACGTTTTCGTCCGTTTCCTTACGTTGTCGACCATTTTAGTCCATTTTTTTACTATGAAACTTGAAATAACGTACAACATGGAATGGAATGGAATGGAACACATACAACATAACATGGAATGGAATGAAATGGAAGAACAAATACACATACAAACGAGACCGTAGTTACATACAACGAATATAAAGGATTGAAGGACTATTATTATAATAGAAAGCATAATATAGTTATTTTTCATTATTATGATAGAAAATTGTTTGCAATCCTCCATAAATGGTAGTAAACCCCTCCCCAATTTTCTGGGGAAGCACGCATGCCCCCCGCACTGCTGCACGTACCACAACTAATTACTTCATATGGCAGCAGCATTGATCGTTAGATATACAAGAGCCTCCTCCATTTGGCTTGCATATGTTATTGCACATCCCAGGATAACATCCCCCGGGTATTCTGATGCATCCTTCCGTTATGGTGCCGCGTGAGTGAGTCATGACTGGCTTGAATGGCTGAGGTTTTTCTGCATGAGTCGTTGTGAATGTGAGCATGATAATGAACACAAAAATTATTTTCAAACCCATTTTCAAACCCATGAGTCGTCGTGAGTTATTGTTAGACTTTAATTTAGAGATTGTGAAGTGAGAGGGTGGTATGGCCGGTTCGATCGAGCCTAGTTTTTATACCATGGCCAGTAAAACAAAGGGCTAATAACCTTTTAAAGCACTATATAGTTGTCAATAATGGCAGTTCTGCGAACTAAAAAATTAACTCTTTTAGACATTAATGTAGACATTTTTGTCTTTCTTTAAGTATAATGACCATATTATGAACATTTTACCCTCTCTAGATTTTTTTCGAAATTTTTTTTTCAAGATTTTTGTTCCAAATTTTTTTTCTGATGTCCGAAATACTTTTTTTCAAATTTTTTTTCGAAATGTGTTTTTTAGACTTTCTTTTTGTGACACGAAAAAAAAATTGATTTTTTTTGTAATAAAAAATTGATAAAAATTCGAGAGTGACAAAAAAAATCAAAAGTGAATAAAAAACAGGTGAAAACGGAGTAAAACGTTTTCTGCCAATTTTTTTCGTCCGAACTTTTACGTTTTCTTCCGATTTTTTACGTTTTCGTCTGTTTTTTGCAGTTTTTGTCCGTTCTTTTTTCGTCTGTTTTTTTACGTTTTCGTCCGATTTTTTTTTTTATATTTTTTTGTCTGTTTTTTTTACGTTTACGTCTTATTTTTTACGTTTTTGTCCAATTTTTTATGTTTTCGTCCGTTTCCTTACGTTGTCGTCCATTTTTTTACTATGAAACTTGAAACTTACGTATAAAATGGAATGGAACACATACAACATAACATGGAATGGAAGAACACATACACATACAAACGAGACCGTAGTTACATACAACGAATATAAAGGATTGAAGGGGATATTATTGTAATAGAAATCATAATATAGTTATTTTTACATTATTATGATAGAAAATTATTTGCAATCCTCCCTAAATGGTAGTAAATCCCCAACCCCCAATTGTCCGGGAAGCGCTACCGCCCCCGCCGCACGCACTACGCCTAATTACCTCATATGGCAGCAGTATTGATCGTTAGATATACAAGAGCCTCCTTCATATGGCAGCAGTATTGAAATTTTTTTTCTGAAATAATTTTTTTTAGATTTTTTTTGTGCCATGCGATTTTTTATTTTTATTTTTTAGATTAAAAAAAATTTTGAATTTATTTTTTTGAATTTCTTTTTTTTTGATTTTTTTTTCTGAAATAACTTTTTTTAGAATTTTTTTTGTGACATGCGATTTTTTATTTATTTTTAGATTAAAAGAATTTTCTGAATTTTTTTTTCGAAATTCTTTTTTTTTTTGAAATTTTTTTCGAAGGTTAAAATGGTCATAATACTTAAAGAAAGACACAAATGTCAACATTAATGTCTAAAAGAGTTATTGTTTTAGTTCGCTACGCAGAATTGCCATTCTTGATAACTATAGTGCTTTAATAGGTTATTAGCCCATTTTAGAAATGTTGTGTATAATTTTCTTTTATAAAAAAGGGGAAAAAAATTGTCCTGTGGCATAACATTTTCTGATGCCAAAGGTAATGGCCAGAATGTGGTGGCATAAGTTTTCTGGTGTCATAGAGGTTTGCTGATGTGGCAGCACTTTTTCCTTATGTCACGAGCTCTACGGCTCAACGATACCCACTGCTCTAAAAGAATATAGCAATAGCCCTTGAAATAGGGATGGTAGTTTTATTTAAGGGTGGCAATCGAGTCGTGTTCGTGTTAACCTATTCGGGTTCGCGTGTTGGCGGGTTAGTATAGCCTTTACCCAAACACGATCCATTTATTAATCGTGTCAAGAAACTCAACCCACACCAGACCTGCATAACACGTGTAACCCATTTGTGACCCGTTTAACCCATTTAAGTAAATAAGTCAAACACTGAATAAAGTTGGTGGTTTGTCGATTTAACTAGTTTAAATGCAAAAAATGATATAGCGATCTAAAATATGATATGAATAACATACAATTAACTATGCGTCAATTTCCTGAATTATAAGCGTCAATTTTCATGATATCTAATATATAAACTTATAATTCACTCGTACTAAGTAAATAACAAAATACATTTAATCCACATCCAACATAAAAACCATTTATATATTTTATTTTTAAGATCTTATATACTTAAACGGGATCACGGGTTGATCTGTTTAATACTTACTCAATCCAAACACGACCCGTTTATTAAACGGATTAGACGGGTTGACCCGTTTTTTACCCAAACCTGTTTATCCTCAACCCAAACATGTTTAACTTCGTGTCCGGTTCGTGTCGTTTATCGTGTCGTGTCGAGAATTGTCACCCCTAGTTTTATTGTGGATTTGGTAATCAAATTTGGGCTTGATGATCATTTGCAACCCAACGAGAAACTATAAATATTAGCAACAGTCTGGAAACCCTATTTTTTTTTTATCGAGGCTGAAGTTTGGTTTGAGTTGAAGGTATCAATCGTGAGTTTGAGGTACAAATACAATGTTAAAACTTATATTGATTGCATAATATATGTTAAAACTTGAATGTCGTCCAATGATATTGACTACAAGTCTTTGACAATCCGTCCATTTATGTTTTACCTTATAGACTTATATCAAGCGTATTTTATAAATGTATATATAATGCCTATTCGATCAGCACCGTATCTATTCACCATAACCCATGAAATCTTATTGGTTGTGATATGAATAAGCCACATCATACATGATACATAACATGACCCAAAAATATATACACAGGATATATAGTCATTGTAGGGGAGCAAATAGATGTGTCAAGGGCGTTGATCACATTTTACTAATGATTGTTTGTACAATAAAATGGTCTCATGTTATTTTGTTGAAAATTTTACAAAGGAGTTAACAACAAAAGCCAATTTTCACTCTACAACAACTATGTTATTTCCACAGATTTTGTTCTACATGTTTTGGAAAACTAGTAAGATTTGCACAATTGGTTCACCTTATAAACACATGCGCGGTATGTACACGATCATAAGATTTGGTCAATTTTTTCTACACATCGCATGCACGCTAAGTGTCTACATATGAATATTGTTCACACTTATGAAGTGTAAAGATGTGTTTGTTGTTACACCCCGTTTCTACAAGCGATTGAAGCATGTCGGACTACTGTCGGAGAGTGTGACAAATTGATCTCTACACTTATAAGAGTATACAAGATTTATGTTTGTCCATGCTTATAACTGCGCGCATACATTTTTCTACATTCATAAACGAGGAACTGATTTTGCATTTTTATAGTTCTACACATTTATAAGTAATTTGACAGAACTTTACAAATCTATTAAAAACGTGTAGAGAAAGATGTGCACAAATGGCATATGTGTCGTAGTATTATACCGTTTTTAGAATAAAATAAAATAAAAACAGCTTTGGTTCTTTACCTAGACTGTCTTAGTGAAACTTACACTATGTTTTGGTTAGTATTCATTTTATATATATTAAGCACATGTCTTACTGCCATCGTAACTGGTGTTATCTTTTAAGAAGCTAGAGATCCATATATTAGATTAAACATTGCAACTTGCAATGAAGTTGCTCGTTCGTTACTGAGACTATTCTTCTGTACATTAGGAAATGCATAATCAACTCAAAATACAGGTGTGAACATAGTAGTTTATTACTCATAAAAAGCCTTTTGTTATCCGTTATTTAATTCAGTCTTACATTTCATCAGCTACCTGCTTTTTTGTAGGTTTGTGTAAGATGTCTAAAGGAATTGCAATTGGTATTGATCTTGGAACGACATACTCGTGTGTTGCTGCCTGGTTTGATCAACACAACCGTGTAGATATCATTACCAATGAACAAGGAAACAAGATTACTCCATCATGTGTAGCTTTTAATGACACAGATATGTTAGTAGGTGAAGGTGCCAAAAACCAAATGATTAGGAACCCTACTAACACCATCTTTGGTAAACACAATTCATTACCAACTATTATCTTACGTGTTAATGAGCTTCCTAAACATTTTCGTTTTGCTTATTGTCGATGTTAAGCGGTTAATGGGAAGCGATTCAATGATAGCACGGTGCGAAGGATATAAAGTCTTGGCCTTTTAAGGTAATGAAGGGTCCATGGAGAAATCAATGATAGTGGTTGAACACAAAGGAAAAGATGCGGAATGTTCACGGAATAAATATCGTGCATGATTTTGAAGAATTTGAAAGATGCGTTGAAGCTTTTCTTAACAAGAAAGTCACCGATGCGATGATTACTGTTCTGCCTATTTCAAAGACAAGCAACGACAGCAACCAAAGATGCCGCAACACTTGTGGACTCAATGTCATGCGCTTGATTAACAAGCCAACAACAAAGACAATTGCATATGGTCTAGAAAAGGGTGCCGACACAAACGGTAGAAAAGATAAACTGTATTCATCTTTGATTTGGGTGGAGGGACGTTTGATGTGTCTCTTCTCAATATCGACAAGGATGGCACCATTATCATTATAGCGATTAGGCGGAGACACTCATTTGGGTGGGGAGGATTTTGATATGGTGATGGTTAATTATTGTGTACAAGAATTTAAAAAGAAAAAGAGGTTGGATGTGAGTAAAAATGCAAAAGCAATGGGGAGGTTGAAAGTTGCTTGTGAGAAAGCAAAGAGGGACTTGTCATCAACAACTCGAACAGTAATTGAAATAGAATCATGTTGGAAAATTTAGTGCACTTGTGGGATTAGTTCACACCTTGTAATGGGTTAGGAGGTACGGAGTGTACACCCATAAGGTCCATGAACACCTTGACTCTAATAGTGGTTTGTATTGGTAGTCTTTGGTGGAAAGTAGTCTTTGGTGAAAGTCTTGCTTGTGGAAAGTCTTGCTTGTGGAAAGTATCGCTTGTGGTTTCCATCGATAAGCGATGTTTCCACTTATAGGCGATGTTTCCATCAAGCGATGTATCCACCGATAGCACTATGAAAGTCTTGATAAGCAATGTTTCCACCGATAGGTCAGATTTCTCCGCAAGTGGAAAGTCTTGCTTGTGGAAAGTCTTGCTTATGGAAAGTATCGCTAAATGGCGCTACAAGCGCATTATGACCACGTTTAATTGGTCATGTAACCACTAACGGCTATAATGGGGATAATTATGAGGCTATTAATGGGCCGATTAATACTCATAATTCCATTGGAATAGCTCAAGAGTAACCTCCTATAAATAGGCGATCTGTTTATGCATGAAAGATACACAGAAAACACTAAACACTTCTAAGCGAAAGGGTTATTGAATTGTGCCTAATTCTATAACTGCATTTGGTCTTATCCCAAGTAGATATTCGTGTAACCTAGGCATTAGGGTCGAATAGTTTACTTTGGAAAGTGATCACACGATTCCAAGTGATATCCGTAACCACTTAGTGGTATTGCTCTTGTCATTGATTGTCTTTACCACTACTGCTTGGGAAGATAACACCAACAATCAAAGTAAACTATTTTGTGATAATCAATGGTCACTGCAATGAAACACATGGCTTCAAACTTTGCTAAAATTGGACAAGTTTGAAGGGTGGACTTTAGGAGGTGGCGAGAAGAAGATGCACTTCTTGTCATCAAGCATGAGTGTGGTTTATGTCTTGACTACTCCAATTCGATGATGGGATGATGCTACCAGAGAGCGGTCGGGAGGAGAAGCAAATGGGAGAATGATGATCGCATATGCAGAGGTCTTATTCTCAATGGTATGTCGATTCTCTGCTTGATATTTATCGAACTTTGAATCTTCCAAAGAACTGTGGGATTCCTTGGATGCAAAATATATGGCTGAGGATGCATCAAGTAAGAAGTTTCTTGTTAGTAATTTCACAAATTACAAAATGACTTATTCAAGACCAGTTATGGAACAATACAATGAACTTCTTGGAATACTTGGAAGGTTTACACAACACAATATGCACATGAATGAGGCTATTTCAGTCTCTTGTGTTATTGACAAACTCCCTCCTTCTTGGAAAGATTTCAAGCATACCTTGAAACATAAGAAGGAGGAGTTAACTCTAGTTGAGTTAGGCGGTCATCTGCGCATTGAGGAATCTCTCAAGGTGCGTGATAATGACAAGCCAAAGAGTGGCAATGTTCTTTGGACCATCTGTTGTCAATATGGTGGAGCATAACAACTCCACCGGTACAATGACAACAAAGGCAAACGCAAGTATCATGACAACACAAGGCGATCCTAACAAGAAGCAACACCTACTTGTTGGAAATGTGGCAAGACTTGTCACATTAAAAGGGGCTGCAAGGGTGTTAAAATTGGTGGTAAAGCCAATGGATCGTGCACTAATGGTTCGTGGAGTGGTGGTTGACCAACTCATCGAAAGGTCGAAATATGTTTAATAAGTCTTTTCGATTTATTATGTTACATATGTATCTCAATCTTTTATGTGCGAGGATGATGTTGCGTGGTGGGTTGACTCGGTGCAACAGTTCATGTGTAAAGATAGAAGCTGGTTCAAGACTTATGAGTCAACGAATGATGGTTCTATTCTTCACATGGAAATGAGTCAACAACATTGGTGCATGGTCGTGGTTGTGTAGATCTTAGGTTTAGTTCGGAAAGATTGTAACTTTGTTTAATGTTATTCATGTCACGATATCGGGAAGAACTTGGTTTCAAGTAGTGTTTTGAATAATCATGGATATAAACAAGTTATTGAATCGATAAATTTGTTCTTTCTAAATGTGGTGTTTTTATTGGTTTTGGTTATTTATGTTATCAAATGTTCAGCTTAATATTACCACTAACAAAGTGTTATTTCACTTTTGTGACCACATATGATCGGATGATTCTAACCTTTGGCATGCTAGACTTGGTCATGTACACTATAAAAGAATGCAAGATATGTCTAGGGATGGTTTAATCCCTGCTTTTGACATGGACACTGAAAAGTGTAAAACTTGCATATTGACCAAGATAACCAAGAAACCTTTTCAAGGTGTTAGTCGTGAGACTAAGGTCTTGGAGCTTATACACAGTGATCTGTGTGATTTGCATGCCACTCCTTCTTTGGGAAATAAGAAGTACTTTGTGACATTTATTGATGATGCTTCTAGATTTTGTTATGTATATCTCACATACCAAGGATGAAGCATTAGATAAATTCAAAGTGTTTAAAGCGAAGTTGAATTACAACTTGGGTCTTTGATCAAAAGATTAAGGATCGATAGGGAGGTGAGTACATGGATACTCGGTACTTTCGATCTGTTGGAATAATCCATGAAACGATCGCCCTTATACTCCTCGGCAAAATGGTATTTACGAAAGGAAAAACGAGGTCTTTGAAGGAGATGGTTAATTCCATGTTGTCCTATTCAGGATCGAGTCAAGGGTTCTAGGGTGAAGGTATGTTAACGACTTGCTATTTATTAAATAGGGTTCCCAATAAAAACAAGGTTACCCCTTATGAACTCGGACTAAAAGGAAACCCAACTGAACTATCTCGAGTGCGGGGTTGTAGGTCATTGTAAGACTCACGATCCAAAGCAAAAGACTTTGGGTGAAAGAGGAATTGATCGCATCTTTGTTGGATATCTTGAGCATTCCAAGGCTTTTAGGTTCTATATTATTGAACCTAATGAATATGTTTCAATTAACTCCATTATTGAATCAAGGGATGCGAGACTTTGATGAGAATAGATTCTCATCGGTTCCTAGACCAAGTCGAGGATTCCTAATGGAACTCATGACCTTTGGTGTATCGAGGTCCACGATGATGAACCATCGGTGGTCCCCGATGAGGTTGTGGTTCAACAATCGAACACGTGCTCGGGAAAAGCAAAGGATCGGGACTCCAAAGTCATTTGGACCCGAGTTTCAACTATACTTAGTTGAAGGAACTGAGGATGAGGTCTCGACCAATACTCCTATTGCTTCATTGTTGAGGATGATCCCAAGACATTTGAAGAAGCAATGAAGTCCCGTGACATTGCTTTACGAAAGAAGCAATCAATGATGAGATGGATTCCATCATGGGCAAAAACACTTGGGTGTTGGTTGATCTACCACCGGGTTGCAAGCCTCGGGTTGCAAATGGATTTTCAAAAGGAAAATGAAAGTAGATGGAACTATTGAAAAGTTCAAGGCTAGACTAGTCATTCGGGGCTTTAAACAAAAGTCGTGGATAGACTATTTTGATACTTATGCCCCTGTGGCTCGTGTCGATTACCATAAGCCCGCTAATTGCTATGGCATCTATTCACAACGGTTATTCATCGGATGGATGTGAAGACGACTTTCTTGAATGGTGAATTGGAAGAGGAGGTTATATGAACCAACCTCGGGGCTTCATCATGCTGGCAATGAAAACAAGGTGTAAACCGATTAAGTCTCTTTATGGACAAGCAGCACCTAAGCAATGGCATCAAAATTTGATGAAGTGGTTTTGTCTAGTGGTTATGTTCTTAACCAAGTCGACAAATGTGTATATAGCAAATTTGATGAATCTGTAAAGGAGTCATCATTTGTCTATATGTTGATGACATGTTGATCTTTGCACCCACCAAAATCAGTTGACGACAAAGAATTTTGTCATCAAGGTTCTCCGGGGAAGGATATGGGGAGGCGATGTTATCCTTGGTATAAGGATTAAACATGAAAGTAAAAGAATTTCTATCTCTCGGTCTCATTATATTGAGAAGGTCTTGAGGAAATTCAATTACTTTGATTGTACTCCGTGGAGTACACCTATGGATACTTGTGAGAAGGCGATGCCTAATCATGGCAAGGCTGTATCTCAACTTGAGTATTCTAGGGTAATTGGCTCGATGTATGACATGACTTGTACAAGACCCGATATTGGTTTTGCGGTGGGAAAATTGAGCGGTATACTAGTAATCCTAGTGCTCATCATCGGCAAGCGCTTCGGAGGGTATCAAGTATTTGAAGAGAACTATGGATTATAGTCTCTCATATCTTGGTTACCCATCGGTGTTTGAAGGTTACACCGATGCAAGTTGGATCGATAACTGCGAAGACAATTCGTCTACCGATGGTTGGGTATTCCTACTTGGTGGAGGTGCAATTTCTTGGGCATCCAAGAAGCAAACTTGCATCACCGGTTCAACAATGGAATATGAATTTGTGGCTTTAGCAATTCTTTGGTAAAGAAGTCGAATGGTTGAAAAACTTGCTTCTTGAGATTCCATTGTGGCTAAACCTATAGCACCTATTTCTATCCGGTGTGATAGTGCAACTACATTGGCTAAGGCTTATAGCCGATGTACAATGGTAAGTCTAGACACTTAGGTGTCGGGCATATCATGATTCGTGAGCTTATCATGAATGGGGTGGTATCTATAGAGTTTGTGAGATCTCATGAACTTAGTGATCACTTGACGAAGGGTCCAGCTGAGACTTGGTTATAAAGTCTCGCTAAAGGGATGGGTTTAAGTCCAACTTAGTCATTGAATGCTAGGACACCCAACTCCTCACGAGGAAACTTAGGAGCTGAGTTCAATGTGGAAAGTGAACATTCGATGGTGGAGCACATGTTTTATTTACATCCCAAGGTTGTGCTCGAGAACTGCTTTGAAAGGAGGATGAAGTATTTACTTCTCAATGGTTAATTTTCTTTGAAAAAGTGCTTGGCGGGAGCATGACTAAAGAGGAACCACCTATGTCAATGTTGAAGTTTTGCCGCTTGAGAAGCTTTGGACTTTTAGCTTTTACAACATTTATGAATTTAGATATGGACACATGGCTTGTATAGTGTCAGGAGCTTTTAAGTGTTTGAAAACTTGTGTGTATTTTATCTTTAGGTATTCAAATGGGTTGAAGGGCTCAATTCTTAGAACACCCTGATTCTCGAATATTTGAACGTGTAATTTACTAAGATGGAAATTCAATCCTCAGGACATTTTCGTTTATGCACATGTTTTGCTTTATGTTTAATTTTCATGCAAAGGAAGTGAACTAAATTTGGGGAGGATTGTTGGAAAATTTAGTGCACTCGTGGGATTAGTTCACACCTTGTAATGGGTTAGGAGGTACGGAGTGTACACCCATAAGGTCCATGAACACCCTGATTCTAATAGTGGTTTGTATTGGTAGTGCAGGTGGAAAGTACTGCTGGTGAAAGTACTGCTTGTGGAAAGTACTGTTTGTGGAAAGTACTGCTTGTGGTTTCCAGCGATAAGCGATGTTTCCATCGATAGGTAGTGTTTCCACCGAAGCGATGTATCCACCGATAGCACTATGAAAGTCTTGATAAACAATGTTTCCAGCGATAATTTGTATTTCTCCGCAAGTGGAAAGTCTTTGCTAGTGGAAAAATCTTGCTTATGGAAAGTATCGCTAAATGGCGCTTACAAGCGCATTATGACCACGTTTAATTGGTCATGTAACCACTAACGGCTATAATGGGGATAATTATGAGGCTATTAATGGGCGATTAATACTCATAATTCCATTGGAATAGCTCAAGAGTAACCTCCTATAAATAGGCGATCTGTTTATGCATGAAAGATACAGAAAACACTAAACACTTCTAAGCGAAAGGGTTATTGAATTGTGCCTAATTCTATAAGCGCATTTGGTCTTATCCCAAGTAGATAATCGTGTAACCCGGCATTGGGTCGAATAGTTTACTTTGGAAAGTGATCACACGATTCCAAGTGATATCTGGTAACCACCTAGTGGTATTGCTACTGTCATTGATTGTCTTTACCCTGCTGCTGGGAAGATAACACCAACAAATCATTCTATGAAGGACATGATTTTTCAATGAAATTTTCCCGGGCAAAATTTGAGGAATTAAATGATGGCTTCTTTACTAAGTGCATTGAGCATGTTAAGAATTGTTTGAAAGATGGGAATATGCACAAGAATAATGTTGATGATGTAGTTTTAGTTGGTGGGTCGACTCGAATTCCTAAGGTACAACAAATGCTGATGGAATTCTTTGATGGAAAAACACTTTGTAAGAACATTAACGCAGATGAAGCTGTGGCTTATGGTGCAGCAGTATTGGCTGCAAACTTAAGTGGTACTGGCAATAAAAATGTGAAGGATTTGATACTATTAGATGTTACTCCCCTCTCACTTGGCATTGAGGTCTATGGTTATGATGATATGAGTGTCGTGATAGCGCGGAACACGCGTATACCCGCCATCAAGGAATGTGAATATCGTACACTTTTTGACAACCAAACAAGTGCAAATGTCCATGTCTATCAGGGTGAGAGCAACAAAACCAAAAACAACAAATTCCTTGACAGTTTCGTTCTTCATGGTTTTCCACCAGCACCTGCAGGTAAAGAAAAGATGAAGGTTTGTTTTAACATTGATGCAAATGGTATTCTCACTGTCTCTGCTGAGGTCAAATCTACCGGTAATAAAGCAAGTATAACAATTGCTGGGTGGAAACTTGCCCCAGGATCACATTGAGAAGATGCTGAAAAACGGTTGATGCATGTGAAGTATCTTTTTTAACCATGAAACAGGAAACGATAATTAATATCTCTACTTACAAGATACATTATGCATCATTTACTTTTTTTTGTTGCCATTGGTGCTTGAGCTGGTTGTCAATTAAAGTATTAGTTTGTGTTTTGTTTTTGTGCCGTAGCTTGTTTGAAGTGTTTTTCTGAAGACCAATATATATATTTTTGTCATGGATAGGGACAGTGATACAACACGGTGGATTAGTGTCCAAAAGCAATCAACGTCAGTTCATCGAGATACGTAACTAAGGGACAGTTTGTAATAAGAATGACGGCACCTATAATAAGTATGTCTTCTTCTTGACAGATATTGCCAAATGCACATCCAGAAAACTTCTTTCCGTTTGTGTAACCTTCAAATCATTTAGTAAACCTATAACTCTATAATACTTGGTAACAAAATGTTCAAGCTATTTGCGACAGCTAGAAACCAGATGCTTTTCTTCCCATATATAGCCTTTGTGTGGACTTTGGAAATTATAATCACACTTGAAATTAGATGCATGAACCTCTCTTCAATTATATAGGCTCAGACACTTGACCAATCAAAACTCAACCTTTATTATTGCTACAATGAAGGATGAAGAACAGTTGTTTATGTTACAGGAAATAAGAAAATGCTTGAATTGGAGTCCGTTCTATCACATCAACTGAATGAGAATGAAAGGACCTTTAGTAGATCGAGTCATAAAGCCAGGTCTTGTAATTCAAAATGAACAAAAATGCAGTAGTTTACAAAATGAATACCAACATAAAACAAAAGTTTTCTTAAGAAGCCTCTTTGCTTCTAGGCATCTAGAATCAACAACTATATAATTTCAGCCTGATGAGCAATTTCAGTTAATTTTTTCTCACAATTGCGTATTGTTGTTGTTTCATTATAGTAATTTGAAATGGATCTCGTCTGGTTACATATAACAATGGTAAATATTAACAACGAGGAAAACAAGGTCTGCACTTCGCTGCGGGTATAAGTGGCTAACACATTAGGCGTCCTTTGGTTGGCATTTAACATAAAACTTTGTTAATCTAAATCCAAGAAATTGATCTAAACGAATGCACACCCAATCACAAACCAACCACGGTATTGGCAATAAGACATAAAACCTGATTGTACCAAATTTGTCTAAAGATTTTATGGGCGTTTTAATTTTTATTTCTTCCCACCCATCATACTTTGGCCAGAGGAAATCCCAACAAAGTTAGACGGCGTGCCACTTGTCTTCTGATTTCCATGTACATTAAGATCCTCAAATAATCTGTATGAAGGAATAAACGATGTTTGACCAGCCCCACTAGCATTTGAACCCAACCGACCATCTCCACTCATGCCTGCTACTCTCATATTATTCGAATGTGTGTTTACTTGCTGTGAAGGGCTCGGAAACTACGTGAGCCTATCGGGGCATACACATATACATTTAGAGAGTGCTTATTAATAATAACTAATATGTCTATTGTATAATATTAATTATAATTAATATAATTCACGAAAGAAGATAACGGTCGTTAGTCTGTTAGTTTAACGGTTAATGGTCGTTAATTTCTAAATTAACTAGTAATTATACATGTTAATTAATCAAGGACTAAAAAGCAAAATGGGGTTCTAGATCCTCTCATAAGGGCCGGCCATAGTGGGCTAGGGCCTAAGGGGGATAACTTGTTCCCTAAGATTTTGTATTAGTATATAATGGGGCCTTTAGTTCTTCATAATTCACTCATTCAAAATCTAAATCTCTCCTTTCTCTCCCTTGCTTTGCAATCGGCAAAAACCCCTTGTAAGGGTATTGCCTTCGTTTATTCTAAATCTCTCCTCTCTCTCCCTTACTTTGCAATCGACTAACACTCTCATTAGACGTGTAGTGTGAGCATTCGATAGAGATAAAATCAATATAGTTGATTTGGTGTTTCGTGGTGCAAGCTCAAGATCCGATTTTCCTATTTTATCTATTGTTCAATATATTCGAGGTTAGTACTTTATGTGTTTATTTATTTGTTAATTCTTAACATTAAACATAGATCCATCTGTTGCGTACTCGTGGTATTGATGGTTTAATCAATATGAAATCCCGACAGTGGCATTATAAGCCATCTCGTTTGGTGTTATGGGTTACACTTTAAATCGCTAGATACGCTACGTAAACACATAAATTAATTATATCATGACAATAACATGCATTAATGTCATGAAATAATTATTAATCTTGATCTTGTATATATATTAATGGTTAATAAAAGGACCATGTTGTACGCGCATTAGTGCAATAATCCTATCAGAAAAGAAGATAAATCTTTGTTATATTGTGCTGAATTTTCATATCATTTTGCAAAACCTTGAAGCAAAATTTGTTCAAGAATCTTTCAAACTGATTTTCAAAAGTTTGCTCAAGAAGACTCCTTCCCTCAAACTTTCCAAAAGTTTAAAATTCTCAAAACACATGCTAGTTTTGAGGGGAAGGTATTTAAAAAATGTTCCAAAAGTTCATGCAATACGTTTTCTCCCAATTAGCTTTCCAAAAACATAGCTTTTAATCAATTGATATAAAAAAAAAAGAAAAAAAAAATTCATGGCGTATGTGTGTTTATTTTAGCAGCCTAAACAAGGTATGTCCAAAAGAAAACTACCCCTACGTCCCATCGATTATAAATTTGAATCCCTAGTTGTTTTCAAATACAAGTTCTTTCTTGATGGATACAAAGGATATCATCAGATTCTAATGAAAGAGTCTGACGAATACAAAATCGCGTTCTACGCCAATTAGGGTGTGTTCTGCTACACCAAGATTCCCTTTGGTCTCATAAACCTAGGCGCCACCTACCAGGAACTGGTAGACATCTAGTTCAAGTCTCAAATAGGCGTCAATCTAAAAGCATATGTTGACGATATTGTCATTAAGAGCAAAATAGAAGACACTTTATTGCACGACAACATCAAAACATTCCAACACCTTAGGCGCATCAACATGAAGCTAAACCTAGCCAAATGTACCTTTGGGGTAGAAGAAGGTTAATTCTTGGGTTACATAATCGACGCCACGAGAATGAGGGCAAAACCTAAAAAGATTTAGGCGGTATTAGACACGACTCCACCTAAGAACTTGAAAGAACTACCTCAAAGTGTTCTTAGCTGAGTTACCTACCCTGACAACTCCAATACCTGATGAAACCCTCACCATGTACCTAGCAACATCTCAGGAAGCAATCAGCTCAGTACTCCTAGAAGAAAGGAACAAGGTTCAAATTTCAATCCACTTCTTCAACAAGATTTTGCAAGATGCACAAATGAACTACCCTCCATCGGAAAAACTGGCCTTTGCTTTATTACTATCGTCTAGGAAATTCAAAAGATACTTCCAAGTGCACCGAATTCACATCATAACAGACAAGCCCCTTAAACAGGTTTTGTCGAACTACAAGTACATTAGTAGAAGGTCAAAATGGCCGATCAAGCTAAGCTAATAACAAATCACCTATGGATCCAAACATTCAACCAAGGGGCATATCATGGCAGAGTTTCTTGCCGATGTTGACACACCACAACCGACAATGTTAGGCAAGAAGTCGAAAGCACAACCAAAACCCACGAGCCACGCTGACGAAACCTGGACTTTATACACAGACAACGTGTCATATAAAAAAATTTGAGGGGCAGGTTTAGTGCTCACGAGCTAATTAGGGCACGACGTGACAACCGATATATTTTCAGTACCATAATATACTATTTTACTAAGAGATTATTTGATTTCCTGACTATTTGACACTTTCCAGTTAAGACAAAATAATTTATGTGTGACCGTTGATCAACTCGGTTATATTTTGAATTTATAAATTATTATACTTTCGAGTTATTAATATTTTGAGCATTTCCGTTTATTATTTGATTTCTTTCCGGAAATGTTTCCCGTAAATTACTAGAAACGACACACAACGCGAACCGACACAAAAATAATTACATTTTTATTAATTATTTACATTTTACTATTTCAGATTTTATTTTTGTAAGTTACTACTATTTATTTAATAACGTTGCATAAAAACATAATTTCGTATCACGTTTTCGTTTTCGGACAAGTTATGCTCACGGAACGACAAAATGACAAAACAACCAAACATCCACCCTTGGATACCCTTCAAACCGAAACCCCCCTCTTTTTGGCTTGCGTTTGACCCCACCACCACTCCAACATGTTCTCTTGTTTTGTGGATCTAGAATTTGGATATATATATATATATATATATATATATATATATATATATATATATATATATATATATATATATATATATATATATATATATATATATATATATATATATATATATAGGAGGCATTTGACATTAATGCCACCTCAATGCCACCTCAATGCCAACTCAATGCCACCTCAATGCCAAATAATCAACTTTATTTGTTGTCCAACTAAGCAATTTTAAATCCACCTAAGCACTACGTTTTAATTTAATTAGATTTTATATAAATTTCGGATTTTAATAATTTTTTTGTGTAAATTTGATTTTTAATAAATATTTTTGAAAATTATTTATAAAAGGGTCTTGCAAGAATTGAACATTGGTCATTTGGATAAATAACTTGTGTGTTTACCAACAGCCAACAAGTTATTTTGATAATTATGTTGCATATTATAATCTATAAATGCCTATAATTATATTGGTATCCTATACTAAATACAATTTATCTACAAAAAATATATTAAGTAATTATCTTTTTAAAAACTTATTAACCTAAAAGATTATACGTAAAAAAAATCTGCGCTTCATTCATAATATACTTTTTCTCAAAACCCTAATATCCGTTTTTTCTTCCTCACAATCTCTTCTAATGTTAGGTTAATGATTTTGTGTTTTCTTCATCACGGGTTTGCAACCATGAATTAGCACCGCAAGATTCAAGTTTGCTTGCACAGTAATGTGAGTTTGGATTTACTTATTTTCTATTTGTGCATGTAAGATATGTGTCTGCATGTTGGCGTCATTGCGAGAATTCTTGGATAGGTTTATGCCAATGCGAAAAGGAGGAGTCGCTTATGCATCGGCGATAACATCGATATTCTTCTAATTTGGTATGCGTTGAAAGTAAACATCTTAAATCGTGTTATTTTTAGTTTATGTGGAAAGATCCCAGCGAATATGTGAGATCACATTATTAAAGATTTGTTAATCTCTTGCATAAAATCATTTGAGCTTGGCTAACCTTTTTAAAAGGTGTGTTTAGAATAATACTTTCGGATAGGGTGGGAACACAATCGACGTACATTGGTTTACACGAAAGTTGTACTTCATCATGTAAGTCCTCCAAATTATAAAATATCGCCTAGATATATTTTCTTAAAAGTGAATGTGTTTATGTATCATTTTTTTGTAGGTTTGGGATGATAGCATAATCGACTCTGCGGAAGATAGGTTCTATGGTTCTAACTTTGAGAATTATATTGTTGCAATTCAAAGAAACATAACGGTACAAGATAATTTTCTTTTCCAAATGGTTTATTTACATTTGAGTCAATAGCATTATTCATAAATATCTAATTTTTTATGTCAAAACTCAAAAGCATCATCTATGAAGTCCACTTCGAGGATCTTTTGGTTATATAACGACCCAAACAAGATATAAAGCAATCTATTAGTGACATAGATGTACAAAATCGACATGATGACTAAAACAATACTTATAAAAACTAGGTTATCTCGAAAGATGTTTAGCTATTAGTTATAAGTTTTTTGGCGAAACGAATGGGCTGAATCGGGTTGAAAATGGAAAAGCTGCAATGGAAATCGACGACTTGCCCAAACATGTACAAGAAATTATTCCTTAGACTATTCATAAATTATAACATGAGCATATAAATTTGTATCTTAAATATGAAAATTTTGAGCAGATATGCAAGTGAAGGAATAAAAGTTAAGTGTAATTGGGCATACAAAGGAGTTGCAAATTATTCGAGTTCTTAGAGGTGAGACATTTCACACAACTTGGTTCACTTTTGATGAAATTTAATATATAGCATGTTTCCATGGAAGTCGGATTAGTTATGTCTGTTTGTCAAAAGAAGATAATGGCTATGAGTTATGTCAAGGTGTTATGTCAAGCTCACCTTACCTTTCTTTAGTTGTATTTGTATTCTAACCAAGATTGTGAGATCATTGGTGTTTTTGTTAATAGCTCTTGACAAAACAGCATTACTCAATCGACATTAGAAGCAAACGCATTACTCAATCTGACATTACAAAGCTTTGAAGTTAAATCCCAAACCTATATAGGAAACCGGTTATACTCGCGGTGGTGGTGGTAGTAGCAGCTCACTTTCAGTCGTTTCTACTTCATCTGCAGGTGAAATCCAGGAGCCTTTGAGAGACACTATTGCTTCAGCTGATCAAGAACAAATATCCTCTAGTCGTAATGTCAGTGATATTTCTTTCATGGAAAAAGGCAGGATAAGTCCTATTTACGATAGAGATTCTAAAAAGACAAAGTCAAGTTGTACCTCGGTTCAACCATTTAAATTTGAAAGGGTGATCAGTTTATCAATGTTTGTGCATGAGGACCGTTCAGATTTTATGCTTTCTCAAGGAAACCAAAGACGCCAATTCATAAATTTGGTCATCTAAAAGAAGTCATCACAAAGGTTCTTTCATGTTTTGTTATAACTAAAAGTTAGATTTTCATTTTATACTGAACCATGAATACATAGCAGAATCAAGATTGTGTTAATGTAGGGATTCTTTACTTTAAATGTGATCAAAACTGATGTGTTTGGTTGATTATAGCATGCTATGATGAGCTACGGGTTAACAACGCCTTAAAGATATTTGCATTCATTCAGGCCGTTGTTTTCTCTTCCAGGTTTTCTGCAATGACTCCGATGGGTTATTGGCATCAGTTGGGTGTTTATGTACTATCAACATAGAGGGACAAGGTATCATCTTATCATACTTTTTTATCATTAAGATGTTTTATGTTATGCTAACACTTTATCAGATGAAAATTTAGTATCATGATCGTTAATCATTTATTCTTACTATTGTCTTTGAGATTGCAGGTTTACAAAATAATCCAAAGGAAATGGTCTTTAATCAGACCTTAAAGAAACCTCCTTCACATTCTCCCTCCTCTTGATCATACTCACTTGAAGCAATTCTACGATAATTGTGTTCGGTAGCATTCATAAATTGCGAGAGGAAGTCCGGTCGTGTGATCCCTTCGTTTTAAATCTTTTGTTCATAGCATATATCCCTAATGAATATCTTATGTAATTTAGTGGAATACCAAGATCATGTTTGACTTGGAAAAACTTTTGTTCATATGGGTAACATATATGTCGGTTTAGGTATTTAAGTCCCATGTTGAGCATTTTCAATTCTTGCTCTTCATTAGGCGATTGAATAGTTTTCGGACCACACTTTTGTTCGTGTGATCAAGGCCTGAATTTTGTGGCTTAAACAAAGCAAACCAAATTAAGCACGAAAGCGAAAAAGAACTTTTGTATATGATGTGTGCAAGTTGTGGATGTAGTATTATTAGAACAATCTTATGATTTCATTCAACAAGGATGCAAAAGCGGTTCATTGATACCTAGGAGATTTATACATGATTCCTATTTTTTAAAAAGTTACGTATACTTATGAACAATACCTAATTGTGTGACTTGTATCACGAAACACCAAGGTGGCAAGGTGTATCATGGGCTTTTTTCGCTTTCGATCATATATGCTTTTAACTTTCTTGAGTCCACTTGTCATTGAAGTTCATCATGGACCCATTGTAGAGACTCATGTTATAGAAGTCTCCCAATTTTCTAATTTTTAAGCGCATTTTTTTTTGCAGTGTTTCACTATTAAAAGCCTCCTGCGCTTTTATGCTACTAATCGGCTTTTGAAGCTTTAGATTCGATACATGCTTGGAATGGACTTATGTAGGTTCCAACCATTCCTTTATTTACAAAAAGGCAAAATCGTCCTATTCTTGGGTGGCCAGAGTGTTAGTTTTCTTCTGTTTCATTTCTAGATTACTCGATTACATTGCCTTTTACCATGGTGGGAAGAAGCAACAGTCGATTTCATAATTGATGGGGGATACAATGTAACAGTTATCAAAATAGCATCATCTAGAATGGCTACCCAATCAGAGTGGCTTGGCTATGAATTTGTAAAATGGCTTGGTGTCAGAAGTCCGCAAGTTATTATACATTTCGTTGTTCTTTTTAAATGACTTACCATCTCTGCAAACATCTTAACTTCTTACGGCATTTTTTACTTTTGCAGGCTAAAGTCATTCACAATTGTAGTCTGAATGGTTAAAGATCAAGGAAGGTCACGCGAAAAGCAAAAGAGACAACACAGTTTTAGCGAGATATGAAGTTGATGAAGTGACATGCTCGAACTTCGAAGCTCTTGGTGAGTCGATGCCTTTATCGATGAATTACATTTTACTTCGTTGCATTTACATTATTTTTTCTTTTTCATTTTCTCGCATTTTCAAGTTTTGTGATTTTTATAAATAAATTAGATGTAGCTACATATTTGCTACTTAGTTGTTGAAGCAAACTTCAGCCTTATTGAGATAGTTAACATAAGCCAAAATCAAGACCATCCATGTGCATGT